>VWZN01012595.1:425466-472478 GCA_013396955.1 Regulus satrapa | reverse complement strand
GAACGCAGCATCTAGGCTGAGCTCAGGTTATTTTCAGTTTGCAAGCTGCTGCCAGTCTTTGCCCATGTTACTGGGCTGCTTTGCAGTCTCTGTTTATTATCCTTTATGAGAGCTAAGCTGGGAGGAACAGCTAGCATGTGGCTGCAGTAGTCCATTCTTTCCCCCTGCTCAGTAATGTCCAACAGAAGCAGCATTTTTAGTCCTAGGCCTTCTCAGGAATACAAAGAGAAACAGAACTCAGCTCGGCTAGTGCGAGCCCTCCCGCCACTCCATACCGGAGCTCGGGGCCTCCTGCCGCTCTGTGCCTGGAGCTCAGAGCCTCCCGCCACTCCATGCCCATGTGGAGCAGCTCAGAGCTTCTCGGCCATGCCAGAGCCCCGGGCCCTTTCAGCCATGCGAGCTCGGCTTTGGGTGTGCCAGGAAAAAGACTCGGCTGGGCCGGGCCAGACTCAGCCCCCCCAGCCATGCGGCGGGGGTCAGCCCAGCCCGGGTGTGGTGGAGCTGGGATGTTACCTCGATCTTCGCCAGAAGGAAAGAGAGGCCTCCTTTCCGGGTTCTCGATTTTTAAAATGTGTATGCACAGAGGCGTACACTTTTCTGATTAGTCAATTACTTCTGTGGGCTAGGTTCTAACTGAAACCAGCACACTCTCCTATTTGACTGGATTTTTCTACTAACAGTTTGTACTAGTTGGCTTTTCCAACAGCAATTTAACTGAGCAGGCATCACATTTCTACCACTTTGGTTTCGGCATTTTAATAACATTAAATTATTAAGTGTTGTTTAAAAAAAAACAAAAAAAACAAACTTTTGTTTTCTCCTAGTTAAAAAAGATAAATGTACAGTAATGTGAAGGGGAAATGATTCTTTGTGCCTTTTTTTCTCTCATAGGAATCCGAGATGTGACCAAACAAACCCTACAGGATTCAGGCTGTGACATGGGCTGAGATTCCCATTCTGCTTTCTGTGAGGGGAGAAGGCCATTGCCACAGCACGGGTGTCCAAATCCCCCACTGACCCAACACAGGTGTCCAAACCCATCATTCCCTGCTGGCCACAGGAATTCTCTGGGCTGTGGTTTGTGACCAAACATCTGTTTAACCACAGAGCACAGCTGTGCTTATGGAGAGCCATCAGAAGACCCTAAAAGCCTCAGTGTGAACAGAGTCAATGGCTTTCTGATGTCCCCTTGGTTGGGAAGCAGGTTTTCCATGGGCACTTCCTGGTGGCACCATGTGGGGACAGAGACCTGAGCCTGGGAAAGGCACTCCTTGTGTCACGCTGGGCTTTGACAGCTCTGCCATCACAGCTCTCAGTGAAGAAGATTTGGTTGCTTCAAAGAATCATTTCCAAACCTGTCCATGCTCCAAAAATCAAAGAATAGAGCTTCCCATTATTCCAATTGTTAGGCAGGATATCTCCACCTGTGTGCCCACAAAGAGCAGATGCAAAGTGTGGTCCATCCACAGTGCTCAAGTCATGCTCTGCAATAAGTTACAAATCCTTTATTGAAAGGAAATTCACAGAGATGCCTCGGTGATGTTTCCCTGCTGTGTGCACACAGTGTATTATTCTTCCAGACTCCCTTTCTTCCCCCCAGGACAGACACATTCATGTTTACATTTATAAAATCATACAGCAATCTATGGCCAGTCAATACAAAAGAAGCAGAAAGATAAAACCATTGATCTGACTGCACAGTCCTGATAAAGTCAGTGCCCTCAGTGACTGCAAAGCCTAAGCAAGCCAGAACTCAGGTGGTTTTCCTTTTAATTGTATTTTGCCTTCTCTGCCCTTCTCAGGAACCCAAAACCAGCTGCTCTGTCAGTCCCTGTGCCCCTTCTCTTCATAGGTTGGAAAGCTCCACTACAGTATATTTAAACTTCCGAAAGAAGGCTGCTGAATTAAGAGTAATTAATTGAAACCTGTCTTCTGATTAACAGGACTTTCATCAGGAAAATTTTATACACATATTACTTTTCATCCTACGAATGTTGACAGACCTCCTTTATCAGGACTTTAATTAACAGCAGGTGAGGGAGGCAGAGCGACTCACACACGCTGTTACTTCTGCTTGCTTTCAGGGCTGCTTGGGAGACTTTCTCTCAGCTCATGGTTGAAATTGTCTTATCTCATACATTCCCAGGATTACTGTTTCATGTAAATGTCATTTTTGCTGTCCAAAACATTAAAAAAACCCACACTGGTGCACTCTAATTCCTGTCTCCTTCTGAGAGACATGAGGGAAGCTGAACACTTTTGATCAAAGACAAGATCCCAACTTCAAAGTAACACCTCATCTGTAAATATATTACACCATGCTCTTAGTACTGGAAGGGGGACTCCTTGATTTTAAATAACCTGAGGCCAATATCATGGGATTTGCCTGCCTTTGCAGAGTTTGATCCTGCTCTTCTGAATAGCAACAGAAAATTAGACAAAAAGATTTTAAAGACCTTGGGCTCCAGTCTCCTCTAATTTATCAAAGCCCAATGGACCCGCATCCAATATTTCACTGGAAGAACACCCAGCTTGTGGTGGACCAAGAGAAGAACATGGAAAAACCACAAGATTCAGCAGCAACACAGATTTTTTTTTTTTTAAACCTAAGTCTTTCTTCTAATGACAGAAGAAAGCTACATACTACATGCCTGCAGATGTTCTACCACATCTGGGTAGACTGGGATCTTCAAAAATTTTTTGGCCACAAGACCGCTCATTGGACATGGGAAGAAAGTTTTGGGTAGACCCATAGGGTCAGTTTTAGCCTCAGGTAACAGTACAGTCACCAGTGCCACTGTGCCGGTGTCACTCCTGTCCCTATGCAGTCTAAGTAAACAGCCTAAGACACTGAAATCAATGACATTTTCTGCACAACCCCCCCCATAACTCATTTATCTAGGTATGGTTTCAAAATCATATCACCATCATTACATTTTATAAAAGAAATAAAATCCAGCCCTCCGAAATAATAAAATTTTAGTCTTCAGGAATCTAAATTTTGATGTTATTCGAAAATGTCCTGTTGTTCTATTAAAACATTCCATGTCTCTCAAAAGCTGGAAAAATACTCAATTTACCTGCAGTGAATATGCAATGTTAGAGAAACGAGCAAAGTGTTTTTTCTAATTAGGGATTAAAACCTCCTCAAGGTTCAAGACTTAATAGGCTAAAAGAAGCCTTTGTTGTTGCTATATTTACTCTCAAGGTGTGCTGCTTTTCCTTCTCTCAGAATGTGGTTGCTGCAGTAAATGTATAGCAAAGAGAGCTCAGAGTTCCTTCTCTGGGTCTGGGAAGGATCAGTTCCTCCCAGGTTTCTACAGACATTTTCACTACTGAGTGAAGTATAATCCTCAGTCAGAAATGGATCTCTGTTTCCTTCCTTCCCACCCAGAAACAGTATTTTCCCCATGGAGGGAATGATGCCTTTCTGGGACTACCTAAAACAGAGCCGTACAAAATTAAGGGAATAAAAAGCAGATATTTTCATTGAAGGGCCTTCAGGTACATTTTGGGCAGGCAGAGCCCTCCCCCGGGGGCTGCACCCAAAAATGGCCCATGGGTCACGGGTTTCACACTTATAACTTGGGTCCATTTACATATTGAGGTTAATCTCCCAATTACAGCTTCAGGTAATGAAGTCATTTACCCCCAGTTTGCTCCCCCCAACTCACTTTTGTTCACATCTCTCAGGGCCTGAGGCAGTGAGGAGTCCTTGATTGCCAGGCCTGGAGAGGAATTGTTGTGTCTGCCCAAAATGGGAAAGCAGCATCTCACAGTGTATGTGGAGTTTAGAGTTATACACCAAAGAACTGCAGGATTAAAAATATGTGAAAAATACAAGAGATAAAATCTTAAGGCATCAGGAAGAGCAAAGCCCGGTGTGGCTGAGATGCCTCCCCTCGCCACCTGGATTGCCATCCCCAGCTGCTCCATGTCCTTCCCACCCTGCAGTGCCTCACAGCTGCCCTGGCGAGACTCAGGAGCTGCAAGGACTTGCCCTGGCTGTGCCAGCAGAAACAAGAGAAGTGTTCTGGACCTTTGGGCTGGGTGCAGGAGGTGTAATCAGGAACAGGCAGCCCCAGCAGTTCCCAGGCTCTTTGCATGCCCAGGGAATGTTTGTGTTCGTCTCAGTGCTGGGCTCAAACCAGACCTGTGCCAGCAGAGAGCCCTAAGTCAAGGCTGACCCCAGGGAAGGTGGTTCCCACCCTTTCTGTCCCAGCATCGCCCAGCTAAAGCAAAACTTTCCCTGGTGTGCCAATGCAGCTCCCTCATGGGAGTAGATCCTCATGGGAGCTCTGCTGCAGCCTCCCAGCTGAGAAGCAGGACAGAGCTGCTGCAGCCCCTGCAGCAGAGCCACTCACAGAGATGTTCTCAGAGTGCACAAAAGCAAATCAGACACCTGCCAGGGCTCGTGTGCAGGAAGCTGACAGCCCCTGTTTGTGCCATTAGCACTGAGCACGGATCCTCTCCCATGCTTGGCTGCATCCTGCCAGCTCTGTGCCACTGTCTGCGCTGAAACTCCCACCACTCCCCTGCGGGGCAAAAATTAAACACTGGAGCAGGCAGAGAGGGAATTTTCAGTTTGTACAAGCTCAGACTGAGACTGAAAAGCTAAGGGCATACCTGGAAACACTTTTAAAATATATAAAATTCATGAATCCTTTTCAGTTTGCAGCTGAGACATAAATATGTGTAATGAGCATGTAACAGACAACTTCCCTCTGCAGCGTGGATATATATCTACTGCTTCTCCCTCCCTTGGAAGCAGACTGATTTAATGTGCTTTGCTTGGTAAGTCACCCTCCAGCAAAATAAATTTGATTTCTGCTGCAATCAAAAGAATTTTAACAAAATCACCTCTCAGTTCTCCCTAGGTTCATTTATCCAGACATCCGTTTCAGTCTTCATTTTCAATACAGAGAAATTAAACAGGGTTTATTTGAGACAATCTTTATGATTCTCTCAGGAGATGTGTGAAGTCTGGTCCTGGATGGGCACATCCTTCACATGGGTCATATTTCCTGAGCCTGTGTTTAAATGCAGCTCTCTCTGAATAAACCCTTTCCCCAGTTATGCTTATTTGCATCTCTCTGTCTTCTAAAAACAAAGTTCTGGAAGGGAAAGGGAAAGGGAAAGGGAAAGGGAAAGGGAAAGGGAAAGGGAAAGGGAGAAAACTTTTCCCCGCCACTCTTCCACCATGCCTAGTCAGGAATTTCCAAGTACATACTTCTCCAGGTATACAAGGAAGGAAATAGTAATATGCTATGAAGTAAAATCAGCTTTTGGAAGGTAGACTTTCCTTCTAAGCCTGCAGTTAAAGACTGAAATAATTTCTCTGGCCCATTTGTAGCCCCAGCCTTGGTGCTCATCCAGCAGAAGCCTGGAATTGTAGAGAGGATGGACATCCTGAATTCCCCTTTCCCCGTGTGATGCTCACTGCTTCATGCTCCATACAAGCATGAAAGCCTTTCCAGAGAGTAGCTTTTTACTCAAAAAAGACAGTTTTATCCATCCTGCTCTCTTCACAATATCCAAACCATCAACAGAAAACCTCCTGCTACTTAGTTTTGTCATATGATTGATTAAACAATGGAATTTTAATACTTTCCATGCAAGAGAAGTTGGATATCACATTTCTTAAGTCAGGACCTGCACACTGTCCAGTGTAATAGTGCCACGTAATCATGATTTTTCACCAGTCATTAGTGATCAAAGCTGTCTAACAGGTCTGGCCACTACTGAATGCTCACACAGAACAAGTCATGAGTGTCTTTTTCCATTAAAGCGCTGCTGTCATAATGCTAAAATGCTGAAAACAAGGCCATCTCAAAGGATATTTAATGTGAAAAACAAGCTTCTTTTTCACCTACATCACTAAACAAATTACTTATTTTGTTCTGTTCCCAATGAAAATTTAAAACACCATTTCTAATAAATTTCAGACAAATACATTGAAAATTTTATTTCCTGCGTGAAATGTACCACTTGCAAAACTGCCTAAACTTAGTTACTCCTGTCACAATTTTTTAAAAAAATCCCTCACAAGGTGCTCAGTCAATATGAATTTAGCAAATGTTTCACACCAGTACCTTCATTTCAGCAAATGTCCAACTTCAGCATGTACTGTCACATATCTTATCCAGAAGGAGGGGGCCTCACCTGCTCAGAGAGATCAGGCTTTGATCTGAGGCAGCTGGAGGAGGTCAGAGCACAGTTCTAAACAAGGAATTTGAATCTGAAATCTTGCCCTGCTTTGAGATCTAAAAACAAATTTTAAAATAATGGGTTTATCAATATCCTAATGGGACAAAAGCTCCCTGACTTGTAGGAAGCTTTATCCCATAGCAAAAAAATAATCCTCTGAAATCTGGGGAACTGTGTAAGGTCTGCAGGAACTGGAGGCTGAGGAGTCTGGGAATTCTGTTCCAGCTCCAAAAAGTAAAGCTGAGGTAGGCAGGCATTTGTTTGTATGATTGATTGGTTGGTTTAATACCTATCAATCTAATTGTTCCTTAAAGAGGAAATTCTTAATAATTCCAGTTAATGTTGTGCAATAATGAAAACTTTTCCTAAATTAAATTTCTCCAGAATATGTCTACCAAAGTTTGGCATCTCTCCTTTAAAGTCAGACATTATCTTGGAAAAATGAGGTAACTGCTTTGTTTACTTATTGAACATTTGGGAATCTAGCTTCCATTGCCCAGGAATTCAATACCAGTCAAGTTCTTTTCCCCACCTCTCAAATATCTTCTATTTCATCTTGCTGCAACAATGAAATCAGATTGTACCTGACATTTTTCACTAACATTCTGCATCTGTTTTCAAAAAATATTTTACCCTCAATTTTGGGGAAAATTTAGCTTAATTGTGCCAAATTATCAACAGGCCATCTTTTGCTTGAAATCTTTTTCTTCTCTCCCCTGTCATTTTTACAGGCAGCTCAGCAGATAATTTTATGCTACTGCAGTCACACAAGGCAGATTCTAATATTGATCTGAATTTTTCCCTTGAATATGATTTGCATTCCCAGCCTGATCTACTTTTTTTTTTTTCTTCCCATAGAACATGATTTACATTCTTAGGTCTTGCTGCTTCATTTTAAAGCCATCTTGAAAAAGTCTCTTTCTAATCATCCTTCTAAATTCATGTGGGAATAACTCTTCCTACTGATGCTTAGGAGAGGAAAATTTCAGATAAATTGATGCTATTCTTGCAGACTATAATGACTGGAAACTGTATTTGTTGATGGAAATTAGAGAATTTTTATAGCTTACTAATAATCCAGCTCTGGGACAGCTAATTACCAGGGCTTGCCATGTCTGAATACTGAGGAAGTACATTCAGTCTTCCAGCTCCTGTGAACAGGGAAAAAGCAGCAGGAGAAGCCAAAGACCGTCCTTGTGCCACAGCAATCTCCAGCACAAAAACCTATCTCACATACAGAAAACAGATTTTATTTGGACCAAACATGGGTAGGATGGGGGAAATTAATTTCCTTGTGGACCTGGCCTCTTTCTGTTTGCCCTCCCCCGTGGGAGATAATTGACCCAGAGAAGTCATCCCATAGTCCTTTGGGCTCTTGCCACCTTCCAGGGCTGGGATGCTCTTCCACCAGAGAAGGAATTGCAGCATTCAGGAGACACATTCCATTAAATCCCCTTGCCAGAATTACAGGGCAACCACTATTGTCCAAGTGTCTGTCTCATGCACCATGTCCAAATTTAAAGTAGCTCTCGGGCAAGAGTCAGTGGTACTTTCTGAGTTCTTACTCCATTGTTCTAAGTCCATTCACTTTATTATCTCAGTTTCTAAAAGCGCCTGTGTTTTAAATTTTGCTTTTGCTGCAATAAAAGTGTGTCCTCAAAATTCTTTGTTAGGTCTGAATGACAAAAAGGAATTTACCTTGCAACTACACTGTTATATCAGTATTACATTCCTCTTTTTCCACACATATTTTATTCACTAGAGGTAGTAAATATTGCACTTACAGTTTGGAACACAGCTGACATGTCACAGTTGTCCAAACACACTGGAAAGGGAAGAAAGAAAATCACATTTCCCTAGAATTTTTTTTAGAGTAGAATATTGTATTACTCTGGAAAGACACAATGGGGAGGTTTTCTACATTAATACTTACTTGACTTTAAGTTTATTATTGCAATGTATGGGAAAAGGAAACTCAGATTTTAAGGAACCCCAGACATGACAGACTCAGCCACACACACTGGTGAGTGTCTCAGCAGACATCAAACATTGGACTGGATCTTGATTACGTAAAAACTCCCCTAAGATGACAGCATAAGAGTTGTAAATATATACTAAAACATCATATTTAGGACCATGCCAAATAGTTTTAAGACTGAAAGCAAAGACAGTACTTATGACAAAAATTCATATTGCTGTATTACTGACCAACACTCATTCAAGTGACAGGTAAATCTAGGAAAATCTGTGTCGTATTTCCTGCTTGTATTAACTGAGTACTACTTTTTGCAAGCTAAACAAAGTTCCATACATTTTTAAATAAAAAAATAAGATATTAGTACATTTTAAGTTCTGCAAACAATTTGAACAGTGCAGATGTTTCTGCTGAGCTCCTTCCCCACTCACAGCTGCCTTTATGTACCAGCAGCAAAGACAGGTGGGCTGAAGAGGACAGTGATTTTTGAGACTGGCAGGACATCTCTCCCATCATCTGAAGCCATATCTCAGTGTGCTCCCTTCAGCTGTGACCTCTGGGAGGCTGCTCAGCCATTAATGCTTTGAGTGGTAGAATTTGGTAGAGGCTCTGCAGATCCCAGAGTGTTCACCTGAAAAAACCCCTTTTGACTGCAGGACATGCCCTTAACCAGACCACAACACTGCAGCATGCACTTTTAAGGTGGGATTCTTCATTTAAAAAAAAAAAAAAACAAAAAACAAACAAAAAAAAACAAAAACAAAAACAAAAAACGTCTGGACATTTACAGGGTAATGTTTTTTGCCATTGAACAAACTGTGAAGAAATGCAAAGTATTCAGGGTTCAGTCCAAGACCAGAATGAATGACGTGATTTCACCCAGCATTTCACTCTGCAGGTAACTCATTTGAAGTGAATCCCATTTGTCTGTGCCATATTGACCAGGGTTTGTTCCTTCCTAGGCCTGTGTTTTCCCAAAGAGAGTCAGAGCCCAGAGTTACAGCTCGGTGCCTTCCGGTCATGCAGGGCAAGAGATGCAGGAAGGGGGGCTGGGCTCAGGATTGCCCTCTGCCTGTTAGAGAGTGACAGGGGGATTTGGCTCCTCAATTCTGCAGCTGAGCTGGGACAAACCTCTACCTGAGCATTCTTGGGGCTTGGCTTTTCAATATGTGACATTTTTTACATCACCACTTTGTTAATGATTTTGTCAATATGCTCCAAGGGTTTACTGAGACACACAAAAAGCAAAGTGCAATATCAGGGCATCACTTTTTCTTTTTAAAAGTGCTAAAATTAACATTTAGCTATACTACAGAGCATTTCTGATAGTTTCTTACACGTAAATTCTGATTACTGCTGTTCTGATTATTGATCTAGTTTTTCATTGCTGTTGTTACAACCTCTATTCTCACAAATGGAAGTTTTTTTGCTCTTTCCTTTTCTTTCAGAGCCATTTTTTGGTGTTTTTAAAGCTGTGGTTGCCCATGTCTGTGCTTTTGTTTCCTGGTTCTGTGCCACCTCTTGGTGGATAGAGGTCATATAGATTTTTTATTTGATTTTGCATTTTGAGATGCTTGCTTATATCACTTATTGAAGGTTTTGAGTAAATCCTCTCCTCCTCCAGCTATCATAACACAGTTAATGGGCTGATTTTCTCCAGAGGTCAATCCTTTGAGCAGCGCAGTACAAGAAGGTAATGGAAATGAAGCCAGTAAACTGCCCCCATATCTCAGTCTAAAGAAACTGCATATTTCTGAAAAGACTTTACCCTGCAAACCAGATTAGCAGGTAGACCTAATCCTTGGAAATAGCAGTTGCCCCAATGCTTCCCAGGTCACCAGCAATAGGGCAAGGAGAAACAGCCTCATGTTTCACCAAGAGAGGTTTGGATTGGATATTGGGAAAAAAGTCTTCACTAAAAGGATGTTCAGACATTGGAACAGGTTCTTTTATTCTTTTATTCAGGAGGGAATTTAGATGTCATTTATATATCATCACATACGTGTTTTTTATTTCTTTTTATAGGTACATATAAAGGTAGATATAAAATACTCAAAATACAGCAGCTACATACCTGAATATGGCAACATAGGGCTGCTGTTTGTATTGTGTGAGTAGTTTTTAGGAAATCCAGGGATTCTGGAAGAGTTTTAATCCATGCGGTTGGTAGTCTCACATGTCAGCCCATCTGCATTAGTGGCACACCAATGCCTTGCCAAGAATTAAAATATCAAAAGTCTTTTGGCACTTCTGAAATCATCTACAGATTTGACACTTGAGATTACAGTTCCTTGAGGGAAAAAGAAAAGAAACAAAAGGTTTCTAGAGCAGCATCAGAATTATTTCAGAAACAGCTCTTAATTTGCTATGATGCATGGAGGGAAGAGAGAGGCTAAGGCCCCAGCAGTTAAATATTCAGTTTAGAGTTTGAAAAGGCTCCTCAGTGCTCAGAGCTGCTTCTCCCCCTGTCTGTGTATTATATAACAACTCTGGAGAGCAGGCCCAGGGCAGGCTGGAGCCATCAGTTGAAGGAGGGAATTCTCATCTCCAGGCAAACCCAGAACTGCTTCTAATACCAGAATTCTCACAATGAACCACCAGAGAAAGAGGCTGGCTGCAGAAGGGAGGTGTGAGAGACAAGGCATGGGGTTCTCTCTAAAATATGCAGTGATAATTTTGTTCTTACAGAAAAAGAGAAGTGTTAGGAATTACTAGATTAGAAGACTTTTTTACTCCCTTCAAAGGGGGAGTAAAAAGAGGACATGGAGAGGATGCCTTCAGTATGAAAAACAAATTAGATTGATATATGAAGTAGTTAGCACACTGGAAGATAATCTATTTTAATTTGGAAAAAAGGCTATGAACACTTGGTATATTCCCTAAAAGGGCTTTTCCTTTGCTTAAATGGCAGCAAAGTTGATTCTAGGAGGTGTCATTAGAGCTGTGTCAGCTTCAGATGGTTCTCTTGCACTCTTTGTTGTGTTCCATGCCACCTTGTGCACGCAGAGCTCGTTTGTTCACCCACATCCCTGGGAGCAGGGCTGGTCCTGGGTCTGTTCTCAGTCCCCACCCCTGGGAGCCCTCGGGCCTCAGCCAGGAAACAGCAGCAGCAGGGGCTGCAGCTCCAGGCCAGGCAAGCACCGACCCTCGAGGGGCTGCTGCACCCAGGGACAGACAGGGGGACAGAGAGGAGGAGAGAGGGACAGAGAGGAGGACACAGAGGGGGACAGAGAGACAGATGGGGACAGACAGAGAGACAGAGGGACAGATGGAGGGACACAGACAGAAGGACACAGACAGAGGGACAGACAGAGGGAGAGATGTGGGACAGACAGGGGGACAGACAGCCTGGCTCCTGCAGGGAGGAGACCCTGGGCCCCAGGAGATGGAGAGCAGGGGACAGGAGCTGCAACCTCGGCCCCATGGGCACCTCACAAACGGCACCACAGCAAAGACAGGCACAGACTGTGCCAGGACATGGAAAACCTCTCCAGACAAGCCCCACGGCCAGCAATACACAGCACCAGGGAATTGCATATTTAGACTTACTCAAGTTTTCTGAGTCACAAATTAGCACTTTTAAGAGCTGATCTTTTTCCCAATTGACTTTAATCAAGTGCTTCAGAAGCTAGAAAATGTTTTAAGTGAATAGAGCTCCTAAGCAGAGAGCCCAGGGAACATGATAGGATAGCAGCAATTTTGTGCTCTCTTTCAATGGCTTTGCTTTGCTTTTTTGCTTTGTTATTGCATTTTTACAGTTTTCAACACAAGAGAAGCACCACAGCTGTGGATTTCAGAAACAAAATGAGAAGCGCAGGCAGAAAGAGACCCTGAGGGGACAAGTTCAAACAAAAAATTAAAAACATTTTCTTGACATTGTCAACCTGATGATCTTTTAAGTGGTCACTTTGCTCTGATCTCTAATGCACTTCATGAAGACAAGAGACTAATATTCTCTAAATGACAAAAACCCTTTGTTTTTCCAATATATTGTATGAAAACAAAGTCACTTTTAATTTATAAATAATACCTCAGGAAAAAAAATCAATGCACTTCATAATATATGTCCTAGAAGAGGTTTAGTGAAATGAACTCAGGCAACACCAGTTACATTTTAAGGCAAATGGTCTTGGGAATCAGATTAAACATCTGCCCTGAAATAAACACCCTGCCTATATCTGCATGGCAGTGCCAGAGAAAAACCTGAGAGAATTTTGTATTATAGAAGGCTCATGAAGGCTCTGTTCTTGTTGTCAAATACATTAATTTATCCCACAGGATCTCAGCAGCTCCTTCCCCCTCCCTCATCTGTGCCCCATTGCTCCTCCCTGTCCTGCTCTGGAGCTGTCAGCAAGTGGGCAGTCCTAGTCTGACCTCTGAGTGTCTGTGCTTCTGCCCCAGAGTGAGAAATGCCAGAAAAATGTCCAAAAGGATGGGCAAAGGGTGCTTGGTGCTGGCAGAGCCAGGGGAGCCCAGGTGGGGCTATACCCACCCTGCAGAGCATCGCTGCTGGCATTTAACACAGTCCTGCCCCACCCAAACTCCCCTTTCTCTGATGGTGCTTTGCCTCTATAAATCAGTCTGGATTTTCTCTGGGAAAAGCAAGAAAAGGTAGGAATCAGGTGATCTCACATTCCCATCACTTCCTCTGCTGCTTGACAGTGCCCTGGAACAACTCCTACAACCGAGGGACTAAAAGTAAAAAAATCTTGATTTTTACAAAATAACTGAGTCTTCTAAAACCTTACCTGCAAAACAATTTGGAAAAGGCTCCTTCCTCAAAACATATAATGTCTTTCATGGACTTGTGGACATAAAAGCAGGGACAGAGCTGGCAGGAGTAGGGACAAAGAGTTCAGTGCAGTCACTGTGCCCAGTGGTGATCTGGGAATCAGAGTTCCATCACAGCCCCAGAAGTGTCTTTTGAAGTCATTAGGATTTAACAATTAGTAGAGAGATTTGTTTGATAGCAAGATGCAGCCAGATAAAAAAGCCATTCTGTTCCGGTTTCCCATTATTTTACCTGTAACACATTAGCAGCATACTTTGATGCATTTTTATATCTGAACCTGTATAACTGAACGTGAAAAAATTCAATTCACCCTCTTTTCTACATTTACAAAGGAATACTGGGTTCTCTTTTAATAACAAATGTCCAAATAGTCCTGACTTTGAACTGAAAGGATAAAAGATATAAGTGAAAAATGAGGAATAGGGATTATCATTTTCTATGTCATCAATTTTAATAATTACACAATATTTCTATGATGGTTTTCAAATATTTTATATTGCCTGAATTGGTATATATTGAACTACATAGTAAATGTTCATCTCACTGCAGTCAGCAGAATTTTTTTTTTGGGGGGGAGGGGATTTATTCTTTATTAATTGGGTCTCTTGATCCTGGCCCCGTTAATTGTTAACAGCAAAGGGATCGAGAGACCTGGGACTGTGTCTGATCTGAGTTACAGCTACTGAATGTGCTCTGAATATTTCATTATAAGACTTAATTTTGTACCATGAGACAATTTGAAATAGCTATTATTTTTCCTTACCTGCACTCCCCATTTAATTTTTGATGCTGCTCTCTCTCCCTTCTGCAAGTTCCCTCCAGCTTAGCTTCAAAACTTCTCCTATTTCACAAAATGTAGAATGTATTTCTACTATGTGTTCTGTGTACTTCACAAGATGTTTTTCTAGTTTGCTGCTTTTATTTTTCAAGTGTCTCCCCAGCAGGATTTGTTTTAATTAAAAATATAGTTTTATTAATATGTAATTCCATTGACTGACTATAGAGCTACCCTTAACTAACCTTTTTCCAAGCTCAGAGTATGCAAACAAACTTCTCATGCCTCTCAACACAAACTGGATTTTTTTTTTTCCCATACAGAACTTGGGAATTACTTTGGTGAATCCCTGTCTGCTTTTAAGGAGAAAAAATATGATACAGTTTTTCAAAAACCTAAATATCTGCTAATCCAAATTTCTGTACAAATCAGGGCTGGCTACAAACACAAACACTGGAAAAAAGCAGAGGATGTGGAGTTGCAAACACAAATTTCTCGGATTCTGAAATTGGCTCCCATTAATTGAAATGCATTTTTCAATACTTTGCTACTTTCAACTTGGATCAACTTGTTGATTGTGTTTGTATTTTTCTGAGTCACTCGCAACATTGATGCTCTTCCTTTGAAAGATAAAAGTTGGTCTTTTTTAAAAAATTTGTTTGCCTCAGGTTTGAAATATTATAGAAGACATCAAATATTCTACCACTTGACAATAAAATCCAAAGCTGCAGTTTGGAATATTTATTCTAAAATAATCAAAGGAATTCTTTGATGCATACTTCAATAATTATTTAGTACATTTTACTCCTATAAATATGTTTCTTTGCCTTACAGACAAGATGAAAAACTCTTAAAAGATATTTCAAATGAATAATTCAAACAATGACTGACAGTATAATTGTTTATATTTTTTTCCAGGTTGGCACATTCACTTTCTTCCTTCAATTTACAAACCAAGTTATCGCTCTCGGTGATATTTGTAACGTTTGAATAAATAAAAGAAACTTTATAAAGATGTCTTGTCAATTTTTTTTTTAATTTTTATTTTTTTACAGTGAATCTGCTCCCCTTATTTTAGTTCTTTAGTTAAAAAGCCCCTGGTACCACTTGTATCCCACCTTTGGTGGGATTTTAGCTATTCTAAGAAAATGCATAAGCACTGGCAATTAAATTGCCTTTTAAATTTTGTACGGCTTATTAAGTTGTTTTATTGTAAGAAAGATTAGTGTCTTCCATAGAAACAGGAAAATACCTAAGCAGAGGAGTCTGTGGATTAAAGCTGTGATTTCTTGTACCAACCCACTTTCTGAAGGAACTCTGAAAGCCACAAAGGTCAAGTGAAGGGAGAATGTAAGAAAAGGAAACAAAATCATCAGTTGAACAAGAATGAAAATACTAAGATGGAACTGGAAAATCTTCCATATGCGTGGAAGAGTCTCTTAGAGAATGAACCTGAGCAGCAAAACTGTCTTATTGTTAAAAAATCGTAATAAATTCATAAAAAACAGAAGAGTAAGGCTACAAAGAGAGGTTTAAAAACTCACTATCAATAAAAATCTGCTTGGGGCTAAACAAAAAGCTATGGGCAGCTATAAGAACAAAGCAAAAAGCAGTGGCAAAGGAGCAGGCAGGGAATGGGAACGAACACATGGAATTACGGCTCACAAGGCCAGCAAGAATTTAGGATTTCTGACCTAGGCGGCGGCAGCAGCAGCAGCTCAAATAGGAAACAAGGGCAGAGGAACTTTCATGTCAGCTAAGGAACCTCTCCTTTATCCAACTGTGTGCATCAATGGCTCCAGAACAAGGATTCTGTGGAGCAGCTGGGATGCAGCACAGGGCACCCCCAGGCTCTGCTCACCCAGCCCAGGGAGGGCAGAGCTGCCCCAGCACCCCCAGCTCTGGGGGAGCAGGGCAGGGTGGGCTGGGGGCTGCAGCAGGGCAGGCACCAACGCAGACGGGGAGGGAGAAACTCACATTGTTCACAACTAAAAGCACAACTCCAAGGTGACCACTGCAATCTCTGCATGGAGATGTGAACTAGATCAATGCCTAGAGACTTGTGATGAGTTAACTCAGCTGCCACAACACTGCCACTTGCCTAAAAGAATTAAAAATAATTTCTGAAGGTACTTCTAAACAAAAGCCTTGCCTTGGGAAAATGGAAGCTAAGAAGCATTTAACTCATTCACTGTTGGGAGAGCAAGGCACACACTGGGGCTCGGAGGAAGTTGAATGAGTAATTGAATTTCAGAAAATCAATTATGATTAAATCAGGATGAATTTTTAAAGAGAAAAAAAAAAAACTACCAAAAAATTATCCTGGGATGAATGCCACCTTCCTAGTTTCCAGACAGACAGTTATGTTTTAAAATATTTTGCAGAATTCAGACATCTGCTTTACTGTGTGTTTGTTTTGCAGGTTTTGTGGCAGAGGGGCTGGCAAGAGATGAGGTCTGCTGTTTAAAATGCTGTGCTGCCTCTGTCTTCTCTGTTTTCAATTTATTACCTTATTTAACTGATTGATAAAGATATTTTAAAAATTGCTAGGTCTCACTGCAATGCCAAATAAAATTAAGGATGTGCTTAAGCACTTAATGACATGAAAGGGACAGTCATTCTTCTAATTTCTTCTCTGTTTACTGGAGACTTGTACTGGGCTCAGTTCATTGCTTCTCAAAAACAAACAAAAAAAGAACATAGAAAACTTTGCTAATTCGATTAAGGAGCTGAAAGCTCACATTAAAGCAAAATATCATCCACAAAATCCATTACTTTTCTCTTATCATGGCAGCAGCACTCCAAGGTGGAAGGACACAAGGGGTGGCCGTCCTTCATGGGCTCACTGTATTCCAGGGAAAAGCCTTCCAGGCTGGCTGGAACTAAGAGAGAAACAAGGGTAGGGGCAGGAGGTTCCTTAAATTGTGCTCTAACTACTGAAACAGGACAGGGAGAAGTCACAGCAAATCTACATCAGGGGGATTTATCTGTTGGTAGCAAGACAAGGTGCTGCAAAACCTTTCCTAGGATTAATGAACTCCCTGTTGCTCAGCTGGGGAGGGACAGATCCTTCTCTGAGGAGCCAAGAGCTTCTGAGCATTGAGGTGCTCTGCTGTTCTCATAAGTGATGCTCTGCAGCACTGATTCTGTCAACACTCTTCCTAATCCAAACATTTTCAATTTTTTAAAATAAAAGGAGTTTAAATTTTTTAGCTTTGACCTTGACATAATAAACTGATGGATCACGACAAGGAAATGGAGAGAGTCTGAGCATATTTGTTCCAATCTTGCCTTCTGCTGCTAACAAAACTGCAGATTAAATTATAGGGTTTTGGTGGGTTTTTTATCAGAGAAAATATAGCTGAAAAATGGTTGCTCTTCCTGTGGTGATGGGGAGGGAAGAAATACAAATATTCCATTTTATACTGGGATAGAAATCCCAGTTGCATTTTAATTCTGGAAGAGTTTTCAGAAGAAAACACATTTAGACACAAACAGTTGGATTTTTTGGGGGTTTTTTTCAGTATGCCAAATTTAACTGCCTGCCAATAATCTAAAGGAATGTGAATATCCAATCTAAAATACAGAGATTTTGCTTTGGTGACATGAAAAAAGTAAGATGTTGTGCTGACCCCTGGACAGGCAAGAGCTTGGTATGTTTACCTCTTAAAACTACTCTCCTACTAAGCATTTGAAATAAAATATTGAGAAATGAAAATATTTACATTATTAATGGTCTGCTCTGTGTCATTCAGGGGCCAATCAAGTCAAAAGGCAAAGCAGTTTCTCTTCTTGCCTTAGTCCCTCTCTTCCTACTAAACACACATCATAAAAAGAGCAGTGACACAAAAACTTGAGATAAAATCACAGGTGTGACATAGACACTCTTGTTTCTGCCTTCCATGAGTTAAAACAACTGTCATTGTTTGTATCATGAGATCAGCCATTATCAACTTCTCTGACAGGATCATTTCATACCACAAAAATCAACTGATTATGCTGAGTAGGTATTCAACATCATATCCAAACATCGATCTTTGTACAATCCCAAAAGCAAAAGGCATAAGAATTGAGATTGGAGAAGAAAGAATTTTAATTTGTTTAAGCAAAACAGACATTTTGTCATAATATTGCTACACATTCCTTTTTTCTGTCTTCCCTCCCTCATTCTTCTTCAAATCTTCTTCTTCTTCACCTCAGAAATGCTTTATGTACTGAAATTTAAATCTTTATTATTTTTAACCTATCTCATAGGGCCTTCACACATCAGACAGAGGGAGAACAGTCATGGCCAACACCCAGACAGGGCAGAGACATCTCAGTCACACAGGCTTAAAAAAAGGTGTGGAACCCAAGCTGTGTGTGGGTCTGCATCCCTGCCCACAGCAGGACAAGCTCTGAGGAGGTGACAGCATCATTTATTCTTTCAAGGCAGCCCCAGGAACCACAGGGATGGCCAGTGATGAACCTTCACCCGTGGGATCTGCAGCATGGCCAAAACAGGAACAGGCACAAGCCACACTGCACCAGAGTGACTCCAAAAAGACCTTGCAGGGATGTTGATGGATTAATATATCACCTTTTGAAAGGCCTTTCCAAGTCACTGTCCCTCTGAATAGCTCTTTGTGGTGGGCTTCTGCAAGAAAGAAAAAGGGAAAGCCAAAGGGAAAAAGAACTGAGTGATGATGGTTGCCATGGGGAAGGGCAGGAGCTGAGCAGCAGGGAGATGAGGAAAAGGAGGTACCACCGAGTAAAAGGTGGGAAGGAGTCAGAAGTGGAGGTTAGCAGGGGTGGGGGACTAGTGAGGATGTACCTGAAAATCAGAGACTCAAGGAATGCTTTGGGTTGGAAGGAACCTTAAACATCATCTCATTCCACCCCAGCCATGACAGGGACCCCTCCCACCGTCCCAGGCTGCTCCCAGCCCCAGGGTCCAGCCTGACCTTGGGCACTGCCAGGGATCCAGGGGCAGCCCCAGCTGCTCTGGGCACCCTGTGCCAGGGCCTGCCCACCCTCCCAGGGAACAATTCCTGTATCCCAATATCCCATCCAGCCCTGCCCTCTGGCACCGGGAGCCATTCCCTGTGTCCTGTCCCTCTATCCCCTTGGAAATTGTCTCTCTCCATCTTTGCTGCAGTCACTTCAGGCCCTGCAAGGCCACAGTGGGGTCACCCCACATCTTCTCCTCTGCAGGTGAACAATGAGATGGTTAAAAACATTTATAGTTTATTTCTGTCATTTTAGACATTTCAAATTCTTCCATTGGTTTCCCCTATATCAAAAATCTAATTGAAAGGATTAAATCCTAGCTTGAGGCCTTCTCTCTTTTCTTCTGTCTAAGACTACTCATCTTCAAACCATTTTGGAAGGGTTGATGTTTACAGAGGCTGCACACATAGACAGCAGTGCCTGTGACTCTCCCAGCTGAGGCCAGGCCTCCTGTGTCCATCCTGTGACCTGTCCCCAGGGTAGGGTGACAGCAGTGCCCTTCCCTCAGCACAGCCCCACCCAGCACTTGGAGCTGGAGTCATACCCACATCCACACCCCCCAGAGATGTGTTCCCAAAAATGACCAAAACATTCTGCCAGCTGATCAGGGCTGGGCTTATCTGTAAGTTCCTCCCATGGAGAAATCTTACAGAAGTGGAATGCTGAACCAGGACAAGGAGCTCAGAGCCATCTGTCCATGCTGCCACCTCTTCAGACAGGCCCAAGGACAAGTTTGAAGAAGGCTGACAGTGCTGATTTCAACATTGCTTATCTCCAGCATGATCCATATTGGCAGTTCTAACTTCAATCTACTGCTTTGTCTTCCAAAGAGGGACAAGCGCTTTAAATAAATCTTCTCTTCCTGCTCTCAGTACTAGCAGTTAATTTTCTCTAAATTCAGTAAAGCATCTATCCTGATTTAACAGATATGGGAGAGACAGAAGCAACAACACTGGTCATGAAAGCTTCAGGCCAGCTCCACAGTACCTCACAGCAAATGTCTTGGGTCAGTAGCTCAGCTACATTCAGAACAAAGATAGATTTTTCCATGTTGCAGCCCAGCCTCTTTGTGTCTTAGTCAAATCTTTTAGGAGTCAAAGAAAATTACCAGGACTGGACCTTTGCTTGTCAAGTGCAGCTGCTTTCCCACAGTTTACAAGCCTCATATTTCTTTCTGACTGCTCAATGGCAAGCAGTGAAATCTGAGGAAGGACATTCAAAACAGATCCATCTACCTGCACTTCACCAACCAGCCCGTAAGGGAAAACAATTGTTTGGAGTCATCATATTCCATTTGTGAGAACACACCATCCAGCATGGTAAAAAATCCCTGAGAACTATTTCCCTGTAAATTTTTTCCAAGAAAAATCTAACATCCCACCTAGCCAAGGCATGTGGCTATGTCATGAGCACGAGGCAAAAACCAGTTTGTGCTGTAAACAGCCACATCAGTGGGAAAAGGCTGTTTGCTTATTTTTATTTTCCCTCTACAATTGCAACTGTCATGTAAACTCTTTAATAAAGAGATCAGAGCTAGTCACTAAAGTGCTAGTCAGAAATGCCAGGCACTACAGAAATCAGCATTTTAATTTGAGATTTGAACAGAATGAAGCCTTAACATAGCTCTTGAGCTATTTAAATATGGGGGAAATTAGCTGAATGAATGAAAGAAAATAACACAGCTGGCAACTATTTAAAAAGAGCAGACTGATTTTTGTAAGTTCAAACAGGGCTGTTGAGAAATAACTTCTTATAAACTATGCAAAATCAGATGTTGTACAAATACACATCTCTATATCTATTTATCTCTCCAGAACAAGTCTTTGACAATAATTAATCATAATGAAAGTTTCTCTGAAAGAGCCTGCAAATATTTGATTTATATATATACATATATGTGTGTGTGTATGTGTATATATATATATATATATATATATGTGTGTGTGTGTGTGTGTGTGTGTAAATGTGTGTTTATATGCACCCAGTTGAAACTAATCTACTGCAAAGTTATTTTAGATGGATGTCTTTTTTTCTGTACATTATTTATCTTCACTGAATTATTCTGTAGCATCTGGGAAGACTAATTCAAGCACAGAAAATTTTCAGCTAAGACCAATATCCAAGTTTTTTTCCATTTCTTTGAGCTCCAGTAACACAACAGGGATTGCACACAGGCTGCTTCACCCTCTTTCTGGGCTGGCTCCCAGCAGCTGTCCATATGGCTCCAAGTTCTTGAGGAGTTCATTTTGCCATCAGAACATTACAAAATGTGCTTTTTGCCTCTGCAAGCAGAAGACTGGAGTGGGACAGGAGCAGCAGGGGAACCTGAGCTACTCAGCATCCTGCAGAGTAACAGAAATGTTACTTGCACACAGGATCCCAGCTTTGTCCTGCAGAATTCAGCCAGCAGAAATGCTGCAGCTTATTTTTAGGGCGGGGGGCGGAGGGGAAGGGGGTAGAAGAATAAATAAAAAAGAGGCATAATAAACTCAGGAGCCATGCAGATAAAAACCTTCCAGCCATTCAGGTGCAGATAAAACTGAAATCCAATGGACAGTTGTGTGTCTGTCCCCATTTCCCACTGCCCATCCTCTCTCCCACTACTGCCAAGAGTATGGATAACCCAGCCCTTCTTGTTCTAATAATACACAGAATAGAGCTCTTTGCTTCATGTTTTCAGAATTTTTACATGTCTGCTTATTTTATGTCAGTCTCTTTTGCAAGCCAAATAATTTCTTTTCATGGCACACCCTGCAGGGCTTCACTTGGGATTTTTTCTATTTAAAAAAATCTGCTTTTTAAAACTTGATGGGTTTGCAAAAGTGTTTCAATTTCTTTGATTTTCCACTTACACCTTTCCTAGCACAGCCCTACAAAATCTTTCAGCGGTAAACAGCTCCAAGTCAAAGAGGGAGGAGAAACCAGACTGCTGACGCTGTCTCTGCTACCATCCCAAGACAGAAATGCAACCCTAATTCCCTTTCCTGGCACAGGATCTGGCTGGTGCATTGTCCAGGAAGCAAACCAGGATCACATTTGCTGCTTGTCAGCCAAGGGGTGCATTCTCTGTGGCTGAGGGCCATGGGAACTCATCTTGAAGATAGTCATTTATCACTTCTTTAACAAAGCAGAGAAGCCCCCACCGTGACTGGATCTGTCCAGCCTTCTGCTACAAGGAGCTTTTAATGTGTTCCTGCTTTTATTCAAACCTGGGCACATTTTCATTCCACCCCGAATGATTTCTCCTTGCCAGTGCCTTTGAAACACATGCAGCAGGCGGAATGTTCCAGGATATCACAGCTTTAAAAGCCCAGGCTCCTGTTTGAGGCTCTCATTCCTACAGGATTGAGTCTAATCGTTTCCAGTACCACTGAACAACTTAATGAGGTGCAAAAACTTGATAAGACAATGTAATTGCCAGCTTTTATGTATATTCTTAAAATAGCTACATTTCTCACAGAGGTTGTGCAGGATATAAGTGTTAGCAGAAACAATTAAAGAACTGAAACAATTGAAGCAGATTAGAGAATTATAGCATGCAAAAACTGTAAAAAATTCCAAACAAATTGTCCTTATTCCTTGTCCCACATAAACAATAATTTCAGGTGCTGGAAAAAATTACTCAAAACCAGAAAATCACTATGAGAAATAAAGATAATAGTTACCCATACTGCAGGAAAAAATAGGTATAAAGAGCCTTGTATCAGTTCAGGTAATTGAAGATGCTGGAATGAATGAACTTTCTCTCATGTATTTCAGCTATTCAAGTCAGTGGAATAATACAGTCATTTTCTTATTCCAAATATTGGTGTTCAACACATCAGCAGGTAGAAGGTGCAGTCATTATTACAAGGTATTTCCATCCCCTCACCCAAGATCAGACTCCTCCCATTGAGTGGAAGCCCCAGGGCTCCCCCTCTGTGCCCTGGTCCTGCCTGCAGCAGGCTGGACAGAAACTCATTATTTCTGATACAGCCTCAAACAAAAGACATGGTCACAGCCTCTCCTTTGTTTTATTCCAGTAATTCCATCTCAATAACTTCAGGGCTCACTCATAAACACCCTTTGGAAGTCGCTTCCCTTTCTCATCCAAAGCCAAAAAAGCTCAGCTCCCTTGAATACTAACACAACTGTGAAAACACAAATAGGATCACAGAAGAATGGCTTTCCTCTAACCTTGACTGCTATCAGTAAAGCATATTTTCGTCTCTCTATCACATTTTAATGTATGCTTTGCACCAACACTGTCAGCAATAATATAGGTTGACTGTTCTATTATGCATCGTATTAAAAAGACAGCAAGGTTTTTGCAGGGCAACCAAAGGGTAAAATAAAAGGATTTGTGGGAAAGTGGTTTGGAAGACACTAAATTAATCTTGCACTCCAATCAATCTGCAAGTGAAAAGATACTTGACTCCATCTGTCAGCAGAGTCAGACAGGTATCTGATCAACTCCACGGAAATCCTTTTATAAACTCAAGCTCTGATGAATGCTGTAACCTTACTTGAAGGAATGGTACTGCCTTGTACTCACATGCATAGTAATGGAGGTGAAATGTGAAGTCTGAATATCTGATCAAGGCATTTCTCTGTTTCATAAAAGAGATCTCTCCATTAAGTATTTAAGCAAACAGCACTGTTCTATCAAAGGATGAGACGTCTAAAATAATGATTTTGATATTTCCCCAAGACAAAAAAATGTCTATATTACATAACCAGACAAATTCTGAATAACTGTCCAGTGCAATACATAATAAGAAAAAAATAAGAATAATAAGAAAAAATAATCAAACTAAGAGGAAATTTCCAACCAGTGTTCTTGTAGATTTCCTGCAATACAAATTCATGCTGTTGTGATAATCAACATAACATTTTATGCATTTAGGTACATCAAAATCAAAGCAAGTGGAACTATTTTATAATTCTATCTTTGCCCATTTGAAAGTCCAGATCAATGTTAATTTTTTCTAGGACATTTGATAATCTGATCTTTCAGATTTGATTCAGATCCTGATCTGATCCTAGCTTCTCCATTACAGAAAGCAGTAGGGTGACCTGATACATGAAGGATGTTAAACTCATTTCAATTACATCCAGCAGTTACAAAACAGCTGCTTCCTGAAAATCAAGGTGCAGCTGGGATGGCAAAACTGCAGCCAAAGCCAGGGCCCGGCTCTGTCCAGGTTTGCTTTTACTCTTCAGTTCAGATGCTGGTGAAATCTGTTAAGGAACATCATGAAGAGATGGTTATGAGGAGGCTCCAGGATGAGCAGAGGGAGGCAGCAGCTCTGCTGGAAGGAAAGGCTGGAACAGCTGGGATTGTTCACCTGCAGAGGAGAAGATTTGGGGTGACCCCACTGTGGCCTTGCAGGGCCTGAAGTGACTGCGGCAAAGATGGAGAAAGACAATTTCCAAGGGGATAGAGGGACAGGACACAGGGAATGGCTCCCGGTGCCAGAGGGCAGGGCTGGATGGGATATTGGGATACAGGAATTGTTCCCTGGGAGGGTGGGCAGGCCCTGGCACACGGTGCCCAGAGCAGCTAGGGCTGCCCCTGGATCCCTGGCAGTGCCCCAGGTCAGGCTGGACCCTGGGGCTGGGAGCAGCCGGGGACGGTGGGAGGGGTCCCTGCCATGGCTGGAGTGGCACTGGGTGATCCTCAAGGGCCCTTGCAGCCCAAACCATTCTGGGGTTCTGTGAAAAGTAGCTGAGGAGCTTCAACGCTCATTCAAACCCCAGGTGGAGTTCCCAGCCCAGGCTTTGTTCGGTGGCCCTGCAGTGACTGTGGCACTGAGCCCTGAGCAGCTCCATTTCCAGCTGGCTCAGGCTGGTCCCTCCTGGAGCCATGCTCCAAAGTGGGACAATGCAACAACAGGAGCTTCTCCATTTTTCCCTTTGGGTAATGACATTCAGGAGGGGAAATGTGGCCCTGAGCCACCCTGGGAGGGTGTGGGGGCTCCCAAGGCAGCTGCTCTGTCAGGCTGCTCCAAGCTGGGAGCTGCTCCTGTAGGGGGGATAGAGCTTCACCAGCCACTGCTGAACACACACTCCACAAGGAGCTCGTTCCTTCTACTCCAGCCCAGCCCAGCTGTGCCTAAATCCAGCCAAACAGGCATTCCCTTCCCACCTGACCATGCTGCCTTTGGCTGGAAGCTGATCAAAAACTGCACACAAGAAGAAAGCAGTGGGGAGAAAAGCAGGAGGAAAGCAAAAAGGTATGGGGATAGAGGTTAATATAGAGGTTGGGGATACTTTTTTTCCCCATTAAAAATAAGGATTTACATTCCACATGAAATACATGTGATAAAACATACAACTCACATGGGAACGAAACCTCACAGAGCTCAGGCCCCTTGGTGCAAAATCATCACTGACTCTGAGGCAAGATTTAGCCTCTGTTGCATCCAACAATAAGGTTAAAAGCCTGACAGGAATCATGTTTTGTCAGATGTCAATTCATCTTTCTTATTCTATATTTGAAACAGGGTGAAGAGGGTATTCTAGCGAAATACCACCTTCATTCAATATTAGGAGGTCCTGGAAGCTCTGAGACACACAAGAATGCAAGCACCTGCTGTGCTTTTCCTGAAAACTTGTCATTTGCCACATGGAAAAAGGAGACAGACAGAGGGAGGGGAGGTGTTGAGTCCAAGCGTGGGTAGCGGCATCGCTGACATTTAGCAAGAGTAGACTGACTTTCAGTGCTGAAACGGAGCCAGGAACGCTGAGAAGAAAGTTTGCAGTGTCTGAGAAATACTGCAAAGACAGAAACTAAAATATAAAGAAGAGCAACACAGCAATTGCTGTTGAAATGACAAGCAGATACTGAGTTTGGAGCTAGGTGTCTACAGGAACTTCTTCCATTTCCAGCAGATGAGTGCAAATCAAGGGCAGGACCAAGTGCTCTGTACTTTTGTGGAAATTTGTAGACCAGACTCCCAATTTATGGGCTGACTTGGGCCTATGTGAACCCATCTGGATTTCCACCATCCAAGGGTGTACCCTTAGTCTATTATAACAGAGATTGAAGACATATATGACAGTGCTAGATATAAGTCCATGTATAAAGTTAAAATGAATAAATAAATCCAATTTCAGAGCAGCTTTTGATCTCAGAAGGATATTTCAGCTGCAGTGATGGTGATGGCAAGCAATGATAATACATGACAGCAAACCAAACAGATATGTCTGGGACTACAAAATAACAGTTCTGTGATTTAAGTTCCCCCATTCCAATCTGGAAATGTCTGTTCATGTCTCAACAGTTGGTCTGGGAGACAATGACATAGGCATGGCCTCTCTGTCTGTGAATGTGTGGCACAAAATCAAAAACATCATGTCTGCAGGAGCAGCTTTACAGAAATTTCTATTCCCAAGGCAGAGGATTCCTGCTTACTACAAACAACCACCCTGTTGCACACCAGTAGGTGTTAAAAACCCACTACCTTCATGGATTATTGAGGCATACTTTCCAAAGGTCTGTGATCTGGGTACAGCCCAAAGTGGTGGAAATTTTCTTGCTACAACCTTGCTGACTTAGTGATCATTCCTCACTGTGGGCACTGCACCTGACACATCAGTAAAGTTCCTGAAAAATCTCAGAATGGGAAATCCTGGCCAAATTTGAGACTTTTCACAGCTATGTTTTCCTTGGATGTAAGGATGTTGCAAGATAAAAACTTGTAAGGTAAGAGAACATTGATTTCAAATCTAGCTGATGAGAAAACATAAATACATCTGACTGTGGACATTAAAAACAGTCACAGGGGGTTAAACAGAAGAATAATAAAAAAAGAATAAATCCTTGAATAATTTAGAGAAAAGCACACATAGAATATGATACAGCTCTATTGCCTATGGTTTATGAGTTCTCTCTTCCAACCAAATAAATCCTGGGCTCTTTCTTGTTGAATTGTGGCCACTGCCACCAGACCTCTGCATTAATATTATCACCAGAAAGGCAAAACTGCTATAACAGAGAGCTTGCAGCAAAATAATTCTTATCTGCAAAAGAAAGTATCGTTGTGGGCTCCAGCAAGAAAGAAGTAGATGCAAGAATGTTGAAAAAAGAACAGAAAACCANTTTTAAAGTCATATTCTTTTAGGCCATTAATTTCAGAAAAGAAACAAAGAGGTGCTGGAAGATAAATGATAGTTTCAAAACTACACAGTACACTTAGCAAAAGGGGAGAGAAAGGAATATCAACAGTGTACAAATAACAGACTCATCTAAGCCGTATTTACTGGCATTAGTTATTCTTTTAAAAATGTACAATTGCTCTTTTATCATAAGCACTTCACATTAATCCAAGATGTATCTGGGGAGTCTGTTGTGTGTGTGCCAACTTTCACAGAAGTAAGACATGGTTATTAGGCTTTTAAGTGAAATATGTGAAACTCAAAAGATGGTCAAGATCATTTGTGCATTGTAATTGAATGTCTACTGGAAAGAAAGAAAAATAAAAAGATATTTTTATCACATCTTAATAGGACCTCTGGATTAAATACTAATTAATGTGCCACCAAAGTTTGCTGTTAATCAGCTGCATGTCAGTATATGTTCTGAGTGACATTTAAATGATGAAGTATGGTGAGATTATCTCCAGTCTTGCCAATTACGTCTTTGCAAAAGACACAGTAAACATTATGTGTCCAGTGGAGGTATCATTAGTCCCCTGCTCACTCTCTGCATGGTTCTCTGGATTACAGGCTGGCTCAGGCTATGGATAGAACACTTGGACCACCTCGAAAAATACAGTTGCAAGTTTTAAGGCTGACTTTTGGAGATCCGGGCTCCAAGCACCAAGCCCATTAACAATTGTCTCCTTTGGTTTATGTGCAGCTGGGGATGTTCTCCACAGCTGAGACTAAACTGAGCACTGAAAACACTGAGAAAGCCATCACTGGTGCTTGGCCAAGACTCAAGCTCTCAGAACACTCCAGGAGAAACAGGAGATGACAAACCTGTTGGGAGACATACAAGCTGAAGCTCAGTCCTAGCTCTGTCTGAAAAACATTCATCAGCTGAAGACAGAGCCTGAAGAAGGATGTATAAATAGGGGGATGAAGCAATTACAAGGAATAATTGATACAGCATCTGTAACAGCATCACAAATAGTTACTGTGGGTTTAGATTTTTAAAAGTAATAGAAAATCAATTCAGTGAATAAGCAAACCGTTTTGTTGATGAATAACTGGGACAAGGAAGGAGAGAATTGGTTTTTAGGCCTCCTCATGTTTGAACAGTCTATTAGTATTTGACAAAAATTATAATTGAAGTGTCAGTTCCATCACATTATGTAAACTAAGGCAGGAGGCTGGATAAGGGGATGGAATTGTCAGAGTGTTACAAAGCCTTCCAGAGACTCAGTGTGTATCAAATATATAGCGCAAGCACAGCCATTGAAGCAGGACTCCAACAGGAGAGGCAAAGAGGGACTTCACAGAAAACATCCATGTCTGTCACAGCACAGAAGAAATAAAATAATTTCTGCCAAGACAGACAGACTCCAGTGGCCTCAAAATTTGCTGAAATCTAAAGCAATAACATGGAAAAAACCTTGAGGGATGACTAAAAACCTTGAAGAAAATGTGGTTGCTTTTTTCACAATTAAAAGGGAAAAAATGACACATTAGTTCTACCTTATGATTTTGGTCTCTCAGATCATGAGCTTGGCCACTAACCTCAAACCAGCAACTGACCTTAGGGCTTAGTCAAGCCCAGTCAGGCTTAGGGCCTAGTCAAGCCCAGTCAAAGAGGAAAGGAAAATTTCTTGAGAAAATGAAAACCTCCAAGATTTCCAAGCATCCACATATGCAAGACACATTTTTTGTTCATCATTGCAACTGTTCATGTGTAAAACTGCCCCCAGATGGAGCAAAAATGTCAGGTCTGGAGGAAAGCTTGGTGTGTGCACCATCTTTCCCCATCCTTACCTACCTCTACCCAATCCACTGAGACCAAACCACTCGGAATTTGTGTGGAGCTTCTGTGCAGCAGACTCACCTTGCTCCTCCTCTTTTGGCTCCACCATCCCCACTCAGCAGAAAGAAGCCATTGTCCTTATTCATAGGTGGGAGAGTGAGATTGTTACCAAGGAAACGGGTTCAGTTTGACAGAGATTTGGAAACCAAAACCCAGCTGGAGATGGGAAATCTGAGTATCCTCCCCCAGAAAACATTTGAAAACTAGATGCAATCTGCAGCAACTAAAACCCAGTTAACTCTTAACTCCCTTCCCTTTGTGAATCTTTAATTTTCTTTATCTACTTTTTAATAACTCTCTTCTTTGGCTACATGGTTTGAAGGAAATAGCAATCAATCCTCCTGAGAGACAGCATCCAAAAGGGACACAGAGATATATTTTTGGATTTATAACCATTACACTTCCATATTCAGGTGAGGAAAGTCCCACCTGTGCCCCCAGCTACACACGCAGGAATCCTACTTTAAATGAAATTCAATCAGCAGGACCAAGACCTGGGACCAGCAGGACCAGAAGTTCTCCTGGGGCTGGAGCTCAGGCCGCAGCCCAGCAGCGTACTAATGTGCCATTGATTACTTGGAGAGGGGCTGTAACAATGATTAAAGGCCCCAGGATTGATCCTGAGCTGGTGTAAATCCACGGCAGCCCCATTGATTTACTCTGAGCCAGAGGAGAACTAATCGAATTTACACAGGCTGAGGATGTGAGGCCATCACATTTGAGGAAGTGGGGAGTGGAAAATGATACTGCACAGAGGGGATAGATCAGTGCAATGAAAATACAATAACAAAACAAGAATAGGGAGGAACTGCTGGAGGTGGCAAGTCTGAGAGTAATGGCTGCAAGCTAGACAGGAGAAGATCCACTGCACAGACTTAAGATGTATTTTAAAGGATGGACTTACATGAGAATTTTCTCCTTTTTTTTTCCAAAAGAGCGGCTCAGATTTTTCCAGAGAGATTTTGCACTTTGTTTATGAGCTTTGCTGTCAGGAAGAGAATTTTAAGAGGGTGAACTCTCAACAGCACCAGAGTACTGAAAACCATAGTTTAGAACTTTTTTTGAAATTAATGTTTCTGTAGAAGCCTGGACACTGCAGATTACACTTCAGCAGGATGAAGCCTGCTCTAGCGTGGAGCCCAGCAACTGAATCACACAGAAATCACACACTTGGCCCTATTCCTGAGCGTCAGAGCAATCTGTTCCTCCTCCCAGTTCTATGTGTGACACTCTCAGAGAGGTTGCTGATCCTGCTTAACACTTTCTGCCCCTCAGAGTTACTATTTTTGACTGAACTGAAAAACCACAAGGAATTTGGGTTCTGATGGACCCAAAAGGCTTTTTTCCTTCTCCTAAAACCAGTTAAAATATCTAGAGGTTCTACAGTAAGTCTTCCATAAGATACCAACAGGAGGCTTCCTGGATATGACCCAAACTAAATATCCAGGGAACTGCTTCCATTTTATCCCAAACTAATGAGCCTTTTCCTCTTATTTCACCATGTTTTCTGACAAGCTATAATTTGAGGCTGGAACCTGAGCTATAATTTGATACAACAACTGTAAATTTTCTTGGTTTTCCTTAAGCCAGCCAGTTAATATTATTTACAGAGCTGTCATTGTCTGGCATTGATATACAGTAATGTAATACCAAGTCAGGTACTCTGACACTTTTTAAATTAAAATAGAGAAGATTGTCCTTTCCCATACTAAGTTCCACTACCATTAATTAGTCACATATTGTTCCTGAAATGTAATTGTTTAAAGTCATGATGTTAATTCAGAGATTTACAGGTGGAGATTGCCAGCTGGCGAGCACTAGAAGAGAAGAGAAATGACATTGACCTTCAAACGTGTGTCTGCCTCAACCCTCTGAGAGATCACCTTGTTCAGCTGGAAAAACAAAACCCAGCTCTTGACCAGGAGCATACAATGACCTTGGGAGTTGGTCTAATTCAGACACATTTAGGAAATGATCAAATGAACTTTGGATTAATTTGATCAAATGTGATTCTGGCTCCAAAATAAAAAATGATTACAAAATTAAATAATTCTTTGGCTGGTTCCCAAACTTAAGATAGGATGATTTAGGTCACTCTTTTTTTTCCACAGCCTGTGGCATCACTTCTTTCCTGGGCAAAGTTCAGGATATTCTTCCAAGGTCTAGGCTCTCCACAGGTGGAAAAAGATCTTTGCTGGCCAAGACAACATTATTGACATTCTGTCATGGCATGAGCCAGCCAAAGTTCCCAAACTGGAGAAGGATTTCTCATCTCAAATCAGGTTCTGGCCATTAAAGTTTCAAAACATGGAAGTTCTGTGGTACAGACTTACCAGGAAGCCATGAAAGCCAAAATTTGTTTCTTAATTTTGAGATTTGGAGACAGACACAGAACATTTACATTTATGATTATTTGATTCTAGTTTTGTGATAGCAACATGACTGTGCCCACTGTTGCAGGATCAAGTGGGAAATTATTTGAACTCGAGGCAGCTTCTAGAATTTATCCACATTCTGCAGCCAGCAACCTGCTCTCAGATTTCCATTAAGTCCCAGTAACCATTTGGTCTTTAAAAAAAAATTAATCTTTGGCTTAAATATTTATTATTATATCATTTATCAGGTTGGAAGTTTAACATTTTTGATACAGAGAGACAGAATTAGAAACATCTTGAGAAGAGCATTCTTGTTATCAATCATGTAATCTTGAACATGTTTAGAAGCTTGCTGCTGGCACCAGAAATTGGTATTTTATTCAAAAGAATGTATTTAAAGAAAATGACAGCACTTTTCAATTCAGCTTTTTCTAAAACAAGAAATCTTTCAAGTCTTCCAAGCCATGTGGATTTCTACATTCCAGTGATTAAGACTATTTTCAATTATACATGCTTTCCCCATTATTTTTTCATGGCTTTAGGGTAGATTTTCAACACTCTGCATGAAGAATTAGACACACAAATCACTCACAACTATTAATGGGAATTGCACAGATGGTGGAAGAACTGGTACAGAACGAGAAAAACCAACTCAAACCATCAAAAACTTGAGAAAAATCTGCTGTGAACTTTGCAGACTGGGTGGATGTGCCATTCCTATTTCTCATCTTGCCAAGCTGCAAACTTCAACAGGCAGCCCTGGAAGTGGAAATGGCAAACAGCCACCAGAAAATCAGAAATGCTCAAAGAACTTCCACAATTTCAGAGAGCAACCTTTTGATCTGGATAAACAGAGATGGATGACCCTGGGTGATCCACACGTGCTGGAGTCTCTGGGTGAGCAGGGCAGAGCTCTCCAACTGGGAGAAGAGACATTTTGATGTCCCTATGTTTGTCTGTGCTAGTTGAAAAGACTAAAGGACTACAAATTAACTGGGAGATAATTTAAAATATACTGGTTTGGTTTATCTGTATGTTCATTAGAAATAGAGTTGTGATATTTAAACAATATTTGAAATAATATTTGATTATTCCTTGACCAAAGGAGCCATTAATGAAATTGCAGAAATTCACTTCCTGACACCCCCCCATTGCCTCAGCAATCCACTTTCCTCCAATAAATGACCTCTCTATTCTAATTTCATCAATATAACTTCAAAAATAACTTAATTATTGAAGCACTGATTAACATTTATTAACTTAATTATGAAACATTTATTAAACCAAACAGATCTCAGGCTAACATTTGTCAGACTTCAATTCTGTGAAGAGAGCTCCCATTTTCTTTTATGTCTTTATGACAGCTACAGACAGAGAGGTTCCAGGAGTGGAAAGCCTTGAGAAAACCACACAAAGAAAGGTTGAAAACAAGTCCAAACTCACTATGGCCGTTTCCCCCACCCCTACAAGAAATGGTATTTGATTTTGCTGCACTCTTTACTTCCTCATGTCATTATAAATGGATTTGAGGAATGCCAACCATGTTTGAATTCAGAGCCAATGCAAGGAACACCCAGGCCAGCAGTTACACACCAAAATATTCTGAATTACAACACTGCATTGTCAATGACTCCCTCCCCACACAAACTCTTCACTGTGGAATATGCAGTTTCAAAACTCAGCTCAAATAATCTTGGTTTTGCCCTCAAGCACAAGTGTAGTTTAAAAACACTCAAGCTGGGGTTTGTGGTCAAAATTATCCTCCTTTTGTATATTCTCAGCCAGCAAAATACAAAGTCCAATTGTTCACTTTTAGCTGGAGGAAAGTATCATGAAGTAATGCCATGTTCTTCATAATCCTGACAGAATTCCCTGGAATGGAATTTCAGCACAGTTTGATTGGAACTATCTGGGAGAATAACAGTAGAACAATAAACTGAACAAAACTATACAAGTGTATGGAATGCACTCCTGTTGGAGATGTTGGACATCCTGAAGAGCTGCTGCCACCTTCTCTGCTGTGTCTCAATGCCCAACCCATAACACCACTCTATCAATTGGCCACTTTCATGGCTCCCTGGGAAAAAAAAAAAAACCTGTCTGCTCTCATTTCAGATGATTCTGGGTTGTAGTTTGGTACACAGACAAAGACTAAAGTAGCTAATTTTTATATATATAGAATGTCATCATTTCTATAACCCAGGGACTTTAATAGTTAAATTTAGATTCTGGCTCAAGAGGAAATTTCTGAATCAAACCCAGAACAGCAAAAGGGTGAACAAATGGAAAGTGTATAGCTAGAAGTTATGAATCATATTTCATACAATTGGATGCATCTGTTTCCTGATTCACTTCTCTGAAGCTTTCTCTTCTCTTACTTGCAAGTTTAATGCTTCTGTAACCCTAAAAAGACAGCCATTAAAGGCAGGAAGAAGGGTCTGTGCTTTGCAACACACCTTTATAGGCAAAAGGCATTTGAAGAATGTTTCACTTCACCTCGAACATTCACAGCTGGCACATTGGGATTCCTAGACTCTGCCAGGAGGAAGCAAGAGTGCCCCTTTCTGACGAGGTCTCCAGCTTCTTATTCCAACTTCTTGTTGAAAACATGAGTCTGGAAGGAGAGAAGGGAGCAAGCAGCACATGGAGCCTCAGCAGCAGGCAGAGCTGGAGGAAGGGCTTGACCCAAATTTAGTTATTTCAGGAGTGATTCAGGGAAGTGAATAACAGTTTGTGACTTCACAAAATGCAGTTTGTCTCCCAGCCAGAAAAGGTATATTTAAGGCAGGTGTCACAGATAGCATCCCTTGCCAAGGAGTAGAGGATTTAGTTTAAGCCATATGAGAACAGAAAAAAACCCAACCAAACAAAAAACCACCAGACCAAACCTCGAAGGAGTCTGTTTTCATCCAAGGTGTTTCTAAATACCTGACCAGCACTCACTTGGCAGCATTTCTTGGCATATAAAGATATTTACAGGACTCACAAATAATTTATGGCTCCAAGTACCAAAAACTCACTAATGTTAAGTGTTCACCTACATTAGAGGACTGTAAATGTTGACAGAAACTGGAAAGAAGACATCTGCTAAGCCTAACCCTTGGGTAGTTGAGCAAAACAGTTTAAAAATTTATATTACTGGGATTTGTAGTTGTGGTTTTTTTGTATGATCTTTGTAGGGATGATTCTTATTTGAGAATCAGGAATATTTATGTATTTCATGACATAAGGTTTACTACAGAAGAAAATCTCACTAACCACTTAAAAAGAATGCAGATAATCTAGCACATACATCCGGTCTTTCCCTTGACACCTCTTGGAGCCAGAATGGCAAAGGAGGTGAGTAACTGCAGCATCCTCATCTTTGTAACTCCTCTGGAGCATAAGATATAGTTACACTGCAAGTGAACTCTGATTGCATCATATAGGCTCAAAATGAACAGCAATCTATTTTTACTTAGGAGAAAACAGACTGTGTATCTCATCTGTTCAGCTATATTTTATGCCCAGCTGCTTTTTATGTCCTTGTTTCAGATAAAAAGATGCTGGAATCTTCCAAGTGCCTCAAAGAGCCCATTTTGTCCACCCTGCTGAAAAGAAGGCTCTCAAAAGCTGTGCACTGACAGGCTGACCTGCAGGCAGGAGGACACACTGCAGCTCTCAGGTCCGGGCTGGAGCTCCACAATAACATCTCTCTGGGGGGGGAAAAAAAAATTTAAAAATCCGTAACTCATGCCTAGAGGTCTTCAAACACATGGCAAAAGGTTAATTAAAAACAAATTTAAATGAAGAGGCAAAGAGGCACAGCCTGGTTTGAGCATCATGCTGACCCCAAGCAAGATGAGATAACAGCACCTTAGAAGGACATCTGTAGCAACCAGGACAGCTGGAAGTGAATCCTGGGTGCTGACACAGGTTTATAAAACCTGGCAGAGGCCTCAGAGAGTGAAGATTGCCACCTTTTCAACATTTCCCTTTAGTACCACAAAGGTTTTCCACACAATTTTCAATGTCATACAGGATGCATAAGAAAAAGGCTCTTCCTATTATTACAACATATTTTCAAATCAAATGCAGAAGAAAGGGACTTTAAAAATCCATTCAGATGCTAAATACACAGCCATGTTTTGAAAAGTTGATAATCCATTCAACAACAAAGTAAACAGGTTCTGGGCTTACAGCTCCTGTTCTCAGCTGAAGTTTTGAAATCTTTGTTTGCATGTCTAAGCAGGAGCTAAAAATCACTCAGTCTGCAGTTATCCAAATATCCAGTCCAAGGCCCAGCTGTAGCTGCCTACTCCTGCTGCAACACATGACTCAACATTAATCTCCTTTTTTTTCCTCTCTTCCAATTTCTGCCTTCTCTTCCACAAGAGATTCCTCTACCAAACAGCAGCAGTTGAGAACTAGCAGTGTTTTCTTTATAGGGATACAGCCATAGTAAACACAATTTCCTCCTGATCCTGGGAGCTGGGATGTGCCTGCTAGAACAGAGCCCTACATGTGCTGTGTCATTATAACCTACACAGGCCTCTGAAACATTTAACATTTAACTGATGATGTTAATGATTGAACATTTAACTTCATGCTGCAGATCTGCATTAGAAAGGAGATGCTCCTATTTTATCCATTCTGGAGCTAGTTTACAGGCAACTGCTTGCTCTAGAAATCCCCAAGCAAAGTCGAGCAGAGGGTCTGAGTGGACATGGGCAGAGCGAAGAAGGACACGGGGTCAAAGCCACTGACCCCCCCATCCCTGCCCCCTGTGAGAAATTTGAATGTGCACACAACCTCCAGAGTGCTGCCTTACTCAAAGACTCAACAGAATTAACAGTAAATAATGATTTCACCTTAGTTTTTCTTTTCAATCCACATGGAAATTCACAGAGATTGGGAAAAACCCTTGCAAACTCTGAGGGAATAATAAACTCAGAGGTGTCACTTCCAACTGCAGAATTTTAAAAGAGCCTTCAAATATCTGTACCTGTTAAAAGCTACCTAATTTTTTTCTTTTAAAGGGAAGAGAACACTGACCAGCTGCAGCAGGGACATATTAACACAATCAGGCTGCAGAGAACAGTGTTAATCACCAGGCTACCCTTCAGGAACAAACCCAAGCTTAGTAACAACATTGACTATCAGGAGAATAAAATAGAAGAAAAACTGTATTTTGCATAGTACTGAAAAAAATTTCAGTAATTTCAATTTTTCATGAATGAAAACTTTTTATTAAAAAAAAAAAAAGAAGAAGAAAAAAAAATAAATCAAGTATATAAAGATTCCCAGCATGTCCCACATGTAAAAAGTCTCAGTAATGCACTACATAATTTTAATTTAGGTCTAAAGTAGCAGAACAGATGGGGTCCCAATAGTCAAAAGCAAGCACGCTATGATTATTGGCAGCTATTAAACTTCTGCTAATAAATTACATTATGAAGTAATATGTTATGCCTAACATTGTAAAAGTTTGTGATGGTAATTTGCATGGAAAAAATATTGAAAAAGCATAACATGAAGAACAGCAAAAAGGAACAGAATGATGTAACATTTCAGCAAAAGGAATTCTGAGTCTTAAAATTAGAAAGTTTTGTTTAAAATAATACTCAGCATAAGCCAAAGGATACCTTTTTTTAGTATCTCAGACATTTTATATTGGAGTGCACCAAATACTTTGATATCTTAAAAACAACCCTGTTATCATTCAGACAAACCCAGGCAGTTGACTTGCTTTTCTGTCTTGATTTACTTCCCTAGTCATTTGTTGTCTCCTTTGTTTAATAGTAACTGCAGGTGTGTGACTCACAAACATGTTCAAGCTGATCGTTCCAGGTGATTCAGCTCTGTTCCTTCAGCCTTGGCCCTCTTCCTCAGCCACAGAGCTGGTTGGAGATAAGTAATTTGTTGAGCCTGATTCAAGCTTTATCAAACATGAGAAATTGTTATTCCTTTCCTATAGCATTTTTCTCAAATAAATATTTATGCCTTTTTTTTTCTGAATAGCTGGAGGTTAGTGCTTATGGTTTAAGTGCTCATACAATATTTTTATTACTATTTAATTGCTATTTTGGTTATTAATCATTTCATGTGTAAACTGGTTGGTTTTCACTACAGGATTTGCAGATGCTTTGTGCTGTTCAGAAGAGCCCTCATTGGCATGAATAAAATCTACCCAGCACCACACAGAGCATGGCAAACACATCCCCTTTGCTGGTGCCAGCTCCCTGTGTCCCTGTGTCCCTGTGCCTCCCCATGCCCAGGGCCTGGGCTGCCCACATGCGCTGTCACCCAGTGCTGCTTGCCTCGAGAAGGTGAAATCCCCCAGGCTCAGGAGGCTTCTCAGAGCAGAGTCCCAAATGAGAAGACAGCCACAGCTCAGGGTGGGTCTCTCAGCAGCAGGTGAACCCATCTGCAGTGATTTCAGCTCTGGTGAGATTCAGCTCTTTAGTCAGGTGGGTTCACCTCCCAGGCAACACAGGGAAGGTGCGTATGGTGTTCCACAAAGTCAAGACCTTTATTGTAAAAGATGAGCTCTGTGAAGGGGCCAGGGATGAGGAGCTCCCTCTAAACTGGGGAGAAACATGTTTTTATGGGGAAGGCAGGAGGTGGTACAAGGGGGTAAAAGCCAATGGTTTACAAAGTAGGTGCATGGGCCTGAGAGGCCTGATGGGAGTGGCCTGTCCTCTCACCCTAGACACGGAGGGGATTGCTCAAAGATTCTCCCTCCAGGAAAGGGCCATGTTCCTCATCAGCTTCCACACTCCAGACTCCTCTGCTGGCTAGCCCGAGCTGTGCCAGAGCTCCCAGAACAGCAGCAGTGTGGGCTATTTCCCACATGGCAAATCTGGGCAGCCCAAGAAGATGCAGCTGGGTTTTGGTTTGAAGAGCAACCGGCGCCTTTTGCAGGGTCTGGCTGCTCTTGGCCGAATACAAATGGGACTGGAAACAGCAGAGCAGTGTTACAGCAGGGAGTTTGGAGAACACAGGCACCAACAGGGACTGTGCAGCACCGCAGAATGCTCAGGCAGGCCCAGAAGAGCTGAGCACATTCCTTCAGGAAAGCTCCCCCAGCTCAGCCGGGCCGCAACGCTGCCAGTGCTCAGGACTCCATCAGTGAGTGCTCAGTCCGCAGGCCAAGGGCAGGGAACCCTGACTTCGTTCAGACTCCCAGTCAATCCTAAAAGATACTCTAAAGGTTCTTCTGCAGTCTTGTGGAGCCTCTGTTCAACCAGGTATTTAGTCACTAGATAAGCTGTCAGCTGGAAACCCTTTGGAACAAGCCCTGTTTTACCAAACAAATGATACAGCAATTTTTTAAAGGCTATTCACTCCCGATTTTAGCTCCTGCTGCAAGAAAACAAGCCATGAACAATATTAGTTAATTGAAATAATGGAAAGTTGATATAATTTTGCAATATTTCTATCTCTATGGAAAACACCCTCTAAAAAATTTTACCCCATATCTTCCTCTTCCTTCCCACTTACCAGTGAGAATGATAAATAATCTGGAAATTTAAGAACATGGTGAGTGATCCCAGACCGATATCAGAGCCTGGTGTAATCTAAAACATGCTGCATCTAGAAAACGGGATAAATCCCAGAAACTCTAGATAATGGTTAAATTTCTGTTTGCAGTAGCACTGGAATATTTTACTCTATGTCATGAAGTAAACAAGAAAACACATCAAAAAAATACCAGCAAAAAATGTAATTTAAGGAACAACTGCTTGCTGTTATTCTTGGTTATACAAATTAAAACAACACAATAAGAAAAGACATTTGTCCTTAAATTAAGCATTTTACTCCTGTGCTATCCATAATCCTGGAGAATGTCACTGTCAGGCACACAGGACACTTCAAGGAGCAGAGAAGGAAGTTGGCTGATGAGGCTTTATGATCAATATATTGAAAATTAAGTAAGTCCTTCCCGTGAAGACAAATGGAAAGCAAAGGAATGAATAGAAATATTGTGGTCTAAGACTTGAAATCCCAGAGTGAGCCCAAGTAGCATCAGACAATCTTAGAGGAATGAGGAATTAATTCCCACACCCTCTATAAGATTAAATCAGGACCTGATATACATCTATGCTAAAGCCATGCTTTTTTCTAGCATGGTACAGGATTAATTTAAGACTGCATTTCTCCTGGTATGATATTTCTTGGAACTATGTGAGCACAGATAATGTTCTTTCTATGTCCTTAATATATAAATATCCTTCTCTTCAGTCTACATGCCCACTTATAAATTTGATCTCTTTTATGTTCCTCACGAAAGGCTGCCTCTTCCCAGGGCAGCCCAGCTGAGCTGCAGCTTACAAGTGTATTTATTGAAAGGAGTACAGCAATAACAACTGTTCTTTTGTCTCTGTGAGAAAAGGCTGCCTAGAGCCAATTATCGTTTATCACTCCAGATACACATTTTATGATCTTTGTGCTAAACCAGAAAATAGTGTAAGAAAAAGAAACCAATTTAATATCTTCAAGTTCAATCAGAACTTGAAGAACATCAGAAAGGATCCCTTCTCTTGCATTGTATGTTTTTCAGTGTAATTGTCAGATTTTATTAATTTTGCATGCTAAGCTGGAAACATTAGGCACAGGTTTTTTCTTGGGAGAGCAGCAAAGCTAAAAACAGCGCAAGCACCAGAGGAAACTGTGTTTATAATTGCTCTGTTTCCTAGTTGGACTTTGTCAGCTCAACTTGGGTGGCAGCATGACATGGAGAGAAAAAGCTCGCTTTGATTTGGAAAAGGTTGTTTGCAGGTGTCAAAACAAAGTCTACCAGGAAACCAAGGGAAAAATTAAATGCTGTGAGCCATTATTGCAGGTGTGCTCCAGTGAAAATTATCATCCTCTTGTTTTTGCCTCAGTAAATACATTGTGCAGCTGAGGCCAAATATAGCTTGGAAGGAATTTAAAATACTGTAAGCTTACAGTGAAGCTCAAATTAATATTTCTTGGTCCAAACACCCAGATTAGAAACTATTCATCCTACTCACTGAAGACAGGAATACAATGCCGGCAGGAATAACAAGCAGGCTCCGAGGACCAAACATGCGAGAAGAGGCATTCCTGACCCTGCCCGGATGTCCTCCAGAGCATTCTCGGTTTGTGTGCCCTGACAGTCCCTGCCCGGAGGGACAGCACTGGTGCCATGCTGGCAGGGCATGGCCAGGGCTGCACCTTCCCCACGGCAGCAGCCCCTAGGACCCAAAGCCAGGGAGCAGCCCCAGCCCCACAGAGTGCTCTCTCCAGTGCCAGACAGCACCTGGGCTTGGCTCTGGGACAGAACCACTCTGGCCCTGCTTTGGCCCAGGAGCCACATGGTCTGGAACACGGAAAACAGCTGCTCCCAGGGCATTGGCTGGAAAAGGAATTGCTCCTACCACCCCACAGCCAGGCCTTGGACTGGGACAGAGACTGCCTGTCCGTGAGAGTACACTCTTGTATTTACACATTTGACAGCAACACAGGTTTTATCTGGGGACAAATAAAGATCTCCAGAAGTTCTTCCAGGTATGTAATCCAGCCCAAAGCAGCAGCCCCTGCAAGATCGTGGCACTGGGATTTGGAGTGTTTCATGCAATCACATTTGTACTGGTACCAAAATTATTAAATGGTGCATGATGAAACGCCTTCCCTTCTCCCTCAGAGCCTGACTTTTTGATAAATATCTCCATTCAGCAGAGCTTTGGTGTCAACAGAGAAGGGAGGTGAAAAGTCCTAACAATCGAGCAGAAAAATGTGAGAAGTTCTTAAGGAAAACAAGATAACACCACCAGTCAACTGGATACTTAGTTAAATAATTTGGGCCAAATAAAACCAATCCAACAATCATTGGAGTTATCTTTAGAGAAGAATTTAACCAGAAATGAGGAGAAATAGTGAAGAAGGATCAAAGGACATGGCATGAGCATCCTTGGTATGACCAAGTATGGGTGTCAATGCTCCTGCAGCAGAGATATCCTGGAAATGGGGCTCAGAGATTCATTACTCCTGTGCTGCTGGAAGCCACTAATTCTCAAGGAAAACCTGGGAGCATCCATGATTTTAATGGGAAGTGCCTGGGTTCTTTACAATGCCTTGGCTCTATGAGGTGCCTGTAGAATCTGAGGGAAAAGATGAATTCTACCAAACCAGGCTGACTGAGAAAAGGTCCTTTAAACAAGGCAAATTATAAATCAAAAAACCTGTGCCTGTTTATGCTGCTTTAAAGGGAAGGGAACAGGCTGGAAGGAGCTGAATGTGACAAGGAAATATTGTGAACAAGTTTCCTATTTCCAGTGTGTGTCTGTAACCCCGAGTCAATCAGGGCAATATGTGTGCTCTTAGAAATAGAAATTATTGCTTCCTCTGGAGTGTTATGCCTTGTTTTTACACATTTCTAAGAAGTGGTCCAAATGTCATAATATTAAAAACTGTTAACTTAATTCTTTCTCTGGTGGAATGTTGGCTGTGCCTTAGTTAGAACATGTTTTGCCCCAGCAAAGCTCAGGAATCACAAGGATTTTATGCTGAGTTGGCTTCCACGACATCTGAGTGTGGGTTAGAATTAGAACACACACAGAGGCTTCTGTGCATGAAAACCAGGAGAAAGAAATACCGAGCACACTGTGCAATCCTTTCCAACAAATATTAAACACAAACACACTTCAGTGAAATGAAGCAGGAGACCCGAGTGCACAGGTTCGGAGCTGAATTAAGTTTTAAGTCAGGGCTGTCTCCCTGTGTTTGCTTAGCACAAGATATTTAATTCAGCACAGCGCACAGTGACTCTCCTGAGGTACTTGTAACAGCAAAGGACTCGCGCTCTTGGCAGTGCTGGACCTGGGGGAGCTGATCTTTCCCAGGTGTCCCCAAACAGCGCTCAGGGTCTGCAGCCCCAATGCCACCCTACTGCTCTGTGCCACAGCCATGGCGCTGGCCCAGCCTTGTTACCCCGAAACTGACAGCTCCCATTCAAAGAACATTCTGTAACCTTATTCAGAAGAAGAAAAGACAGTGGTAAAAGAAAAAGAAAACTAAATTTTTGCAACACATCCATTTCTCTAGCTAAAAGAAAATCAATTAAATTTGATTAAATTGAAAATCAAAAGCAATCAAAACATATTAAACAGGGTCATGCTTTTCTGACCCAGAAAACCCAGGCATGTACATTAACGTTAAACCAATGCCAAACCCTATCACAGCATTATAAAGGTACATGGTAATTTCTGCATATTTTGACTAAAAATTTTACCTACTTTTGATATAACAGAGAAAAAATCCAGGTAATCTCCATTATAACCAGGAGTGTTTACTGCAAAAAAACTTCATCTTTTAAATACATGATTTCCTTATTTAGCTAGCAGTTTTATATCTTATTTTCTATATATCTCCTAAAGGTTCCCTGCTTTCCTGACAGAGTAATCATTTATATTTTGGTAGGTGATCCTTAACTCCTACCTTAGAACTGTTAATATTGTAGCTGGAAAATCCTAAAATACCACTTCAGGGGCATTAGGGTGGCCAGCATCAGCACCACAGTTTATTATTGATGTTATCATACAAATAATCTCAGAAAACATAGCATTTCTCAGATTACACTGTCACTTCACTATTAAAACTTACTTTTGTTTTTCTTTTTTGGCACCTGAATCATAAACATTAATTGTAAACCCGTATGGAGAGAATCAGAGGTGCTATTTCCCCAGGAAGGCTTTCCTATTCTGAGAACAGCTTTTTGTCATGCAGCACAGCAGAGCAAACGATCTACAACCATCAAACCCCAGCTACAACAAGTAGACAACCTGTGGCATACTAAAAAGTGTTACTAGTACTTAAAATTTATAGCTTAATTATAAAACCACAATTTAAAGCTCACATGAGGGAAGCAGAGGCAGGCCCTTGGAAGGTGCTCTCAGTTCAGCAAAATTTACTTCAATTAAGATTACAGGAATAAGCTATAAAGAAAGTTCAGTAGTGCTTTGAGGTCTACATTTATGTCCACTACCTTTACATATCTTTTTATTCCTGGCAAGTGCCATGTAACAGCTGTCTCAGGCTCCTCAGCACTGGGCAGTCACTGCACAGAGTGGGAAGAAGGTGGCTTTAACTGGGGTTTACTGGTCCCCAGACACTCTCTGGAGCTGTGACTGATGACCCACATTTAGTAGACTCATACTTTAAAAAGCTTAACCCCTATGCATTAGGGTTTTGTACCAAATTCTCCATTAAAATTAAAAATAATTTTTTAAAAAGTAGTCTTTTTTTTAATATCTGTGCAACTGCACAGTGTAAGCACAAGAGCAGCGAACACCCTGCACGGCCTCCCTCCCAGCTGGGCTTCTGCTGTCACCAGAAAACAGTTCTGAAAACAGAACAGGCCTTGAGTTTTGGGCCCTGTCAGCACATTCCCACCTTCCCACACTGCTCAGGCACGTTAACAACTGCATAAAACTGGATTTCAAATGGTCTCAGCAGCAGAAAGCATTAGAAGTGAAATATCAATAACATTTTCTCAAAAGCAATTGAGTGCCTTGGTTTATGGAGTAGAACCTGATCATTAGTCAGATAATCTCTCTTCACTGAGCATGGGACTTTATGGAAGTTTAGATGAAATCCAAGACACTCTCTGTTGTTTTGGTCCTGAGGCTTCCTCAGCAGCATTTCAGGACACCCGTTTTGGTGGAACTGCTTAAAACCACCTTGAAGGAGCTCAGCAGTAAAAAATTATAGGGAGATCCAGGAACTAAGGCAAGTGTGTCTGCATTCAAGGGCTATACAGAGAGCTAAACATTGATTGCAAGGAAGAAGAGAAGGGTGAAAAGCTCCTTGTTGTGTTATCTTGTTCTTTCTTTATTTGTAAAGTTTTTATTTGGTTGCAATTTCAAAAATATAATTAGGAGTCCCCAGGCAAAACTGAAGAGGTGGAATACTAATGGAAATTTTAATCTTCAGCATAAGAAATCAAAAACATTTGAATAACCTACATACACACGCATCCATTATTTAACACTTGAGACCAATTCAAATTGAATATTTTCTTACCACCTAGGTCTCCATCGCTTTCCACATTTAAATCTTTTTAGCAATTCCATTTCTGTGCCCACCTGTCCCTATGAGAGACATTATATTGGCAAGTTTTATGTTTAGAGAGGTAAGAACAGTAATCTAAAAACTCAGGGGTTGGTCTGTGGTAAGTATTGGGCAAGTGGCATATGTCTGTCCTCAATTCATTTACTTAGGGTATGGCCCTTATGAGCAAAGTAAAATAGAAGCTCCTGCTGTTTCAGAGTTATTTCACTTGCCCTCTTCATTTCTTTCTTTCCAAGGACTGCTCCAAGATTACTAAAACATCTCAGTACTTTCAGGCTGTGGTTGGTCTTGACTGGAACGGATATTTTTCAAAGCCAGTGTTAAATATTCTGTGATTTGATGATTCTCTGACTGAACCAGTGACTCAGAGAAGGATTCATTCATATCTACCTGGACTCCAGTCACAGGTTTGATTTTGGAAGATGCCCTGATATTACATAACAGCTCATGGGTAAGCAGGGAGCTCTCCCCTTTAAATGTCACAGCTCATGGTGTGATCTGGTCTGAACTATACATATTAATATATATACATACATTTGTATACATACTTCGTCTATAAGCCAGAGACATTTAAACTGATTTTCCTACAGAAAAGTCATCAGTTCCAGCCAGGGTAATGCTCCTTGGAGGGCTGAGAATGTACCACTGACCATTTATCCTTTATTTCAGGTTTAAGAGAAGTGTCAGGGCTGACATGGGCACCCATGATAGTGAGGAGGGAAGGAGAGGCAGAGAAGATTGGGGAAAAAAAAAAAAAAAGAGAGAAAAAAAGGAAAAATGAATGAAACAGGAAAAATAAAGAAGGATAAAAATAGAATAAATAAAAGAAATGGAAAGTATAACAACTTCACTGCAGGTGTGAATTGCTGTTCCTTGGTGTTACATCTCAGTAAACAGAATAAATGCTTGGTGGTATGTGACTGCTTTCCAATCAGTGAGAACAACGTGCTGTGACTGGTAATGGATCATCCCCCAGCTTTCCTTTCCATGGGGAAAAAGCAATGGCAGTGATTATGGCAGGGCTGGACTGAGAGCAGGATGGCTGCTCTGTGTATGAGTCAGAAACTCTCCAACCTCATTGCAGTTTAAGCTGGGTTTCCCACGTGGTTTGATGTGTTTGTAAGGAATTCTCCAGCCATTAATTAACCTCTCCCACCCCCTTCCAAGGGAGAAGTTCTGCCCTCAGCTTTCCCCACAGCCTCACTCGGGTTTTCACTTCTGCCTTCATAAAATCTTTCAGCAGGTGCAGTGTTCCCTGAAAAAGACAGGCCAGAGAACTTCAGCTGATGGTGTCCGCAGGTGCTCTGTACTCTCAGTACATGATTCTGAAAAAAAAATATGAAACTTGCACAAGCACTGACATGCTCAAAAAAGCATAATATGCACCAACAGTATAAATCACCAGCTGCAATAACAGAGGGCTGTTGCAGAGGGCTTGATTGCATGGTCCCTGTCCACCACAGTGCAGTGTTGCTGACAATATTTTTTTTCATTTCTGGTAGTGGCAAATTTACATTTCCTAGTGGAAGGCCACTTCTTTTACTATGAAGAGCTTCATCATGGCCCACAATTATTAATGCTAGCTCAGGTTGCCCAAAGGTGACAGGAATTTATGAATAAAAAGAAAATCAGTTTGTGAATTTGATTCCTGCAGGATTCAGACACTTGAACAGGGATCAAAGGAAACAGATGTAAGTTTTACCTGAATATTAAACAGTTTATGAGCTGTGCCATCCCTCACTGTGTCTGCCGTGCTCAGAAAGTCCTCACCTCCATTTTTAAACCACTGAAGGCAGCAGTTTAATTTCTTCTCTTACAGAAAGAAATTCCAGCTACTGCAGAGTTGAGTGATATTGAATCAATGTCAAGTGTTCAAGTTCTTTCTCATACATCAGTGTGACAATTGAAAGAAATGGAAATTTCCTTCTTGTGATCTCACCAAATCCTGATCTTGTTTGAGGACTGAAAGAGCCAATTTTGTTATTTTACTATTGACTTTTAAGTCTTTCCTAGAAACAACTCAGCAGAGCCATTGCCCTAATCCCACAGAAAATTTGGCACAGCTCTGCTGGGGAGGCAGGGTACTCTCACTGGTGACCAATACTGTCCTGCTCTCCTTTATGTCTGCCTTTTTGGTCTCTCTGTGTCTCTAAGTCAGACAGGATATATGGGAGAGCAAATGCTATTTTTCTGTCATGGCAAGTTACTGCCTCAGGTTGCCACCTTAGAGAGCAAAATTGGATGTAAATAATGTCACTTAATGTACCAAATAACATTTATATGCCATAAAATCCTCCCTTCAGATACTAACTGCCTACTCTCTTTTATAGGCTAACACTCAGCAATTAAGGCATTGAACATCTGGGCCTCCAATCGCTCAGTAATCATTTAAATCAAAGAGAAGATCCCCCAAATGCCTCTGTGGTTCAAAGTGGGGAAGAAAAGCCCAAAGCAAAATATCTGTGGCACACACAGAAGGGCACGCTGGAAACAGCTGATGACTCTTATTCAACATTTAGTAAAGCAGGGGAGGAAGCTGAGCATCCTGATGATTCATGTGCATAAATAACCTGGTGTAATGCAAAGGTTTGCACATCTTTATTACAATAAAACAGCACCTGGTGCCCTTTCGATGCCATCTGCACGTTCAAAATAATTTGGTCAGCGTTATTGGCTTGGAAGATAGCCAGGGAGTCAAATTATTCACTGGATGGGGGAGGGCAGGCAGGAATTGCAAACAGGCTTTTGAAGTCTGCTAAGGAAACTTCCCCACATGTTGTGGCAGCTAAGAGCTCACAGGGAAGGGAAGGGAAGGGAAGGGAAGGGAAGGGAAGGGAAGG
>VWZN01012595.1:387743-417416 GCA_013396955.1 Regulus satrapa | reverse complement strand
TTTTTTTTTTTTTAGTTTGCAATAAAAATAGAGCCGAATGCCACCTTTACTTACTTCAAAACACAAATCTAGGATTCTCTATCTAAACTCTGTTGAAAACACATAAAGGTTTCATGCTTTAAAAAAACCCTAAAGCAGACACTTGATCAAACAAGGTATTGTTGGGGTGGATTGCCTGGGAGGGCTTGTACAGCTGAGTTTAGTAACATCAGGGATCCTGTCTGAGAGCCGTGTTCAGCAGGAGGATCTCTAAATGATTTATGAACAGCTGAATCAATAAGCAACCACTGGTGTTGAAAATGTCTTTTGAAGTGAGGTATCCTAGTCTGCTTTAACAGTGTCTGCCTGGAGTCCCAAATAAGGAAACAGGTTGAAGATTAACATCTCAAAAGGCTCTAGAGAAGCAGGATTTCCTAAGGAAATCTTTCTTAGTCATTTAACCACTATTGCCCCTCAGACAAAGGTTCTGTTGCAAGAAAATGGAAGCGTCATGATAAAGCCACAGGATTTCAGTAGCTCAGGAATGCAGGAGTTCCAGACTGCAGCTGAGAAGTGCTGGTTGTGCTGGCACAGACACAATCATGGAATCTGACTGGTTTGGGTTGGAAGGACCTTAGAGCCCATGCAGTGCCACCCCTGCCATGGGCAAGGAAACCTCCCAATGTCCCAGGCTGCTCCCAGCCCCAGTGTCCAACCTGGCCTTGGACACTGCCAGGGATGGGAAATGTGTCCCAGGGCCTTCCCACCCTCACTAGAGAGAATTTCTTCCCAAGATCTAACCTAAAGTTCCCCTCTTTCAGTTGGAACCCAGATGCAAATAGGATTATTGTCAAGAGGAAATGCCAGAATTTTGAAATGTTGAGGTTTTACATCATGCATAATTTTTTGCTTAGATTCTAGATAAAGAATATTTGACAAAAGCCCCATGAAAAATATTAGAATGCCAAGAAAACTTCCTTTGCTGTTTCCTATTTAGAAACACCACAGATGCTGGCAGGGAACTCCAGGGGCTCTTTGGCTGTCCTTGAAATAAAGGGACAGCTGAGAACATTGTCCCCAGAGCCAAGGACTCCTCACACACACAGTGGTGCAACAAGTTCTGAGCCAACTGGGGGAAGTCCAAAGTTTTGGGGCTTGTTGGTGAAGAAGAGGAATCTGATGTTTCTAACTTTAATGAGGAGCCCAAGAGCTGCTGGGTTCACTGTAATAAACATGTGGCCTTGGCTGTTCAGCTTGCAGAATCTTCAGATTGTTAAGATTGTTAAAACTGGACTCAGATTTCCAGGCTTCTGGGCTACCAACCTGGGGACTAAGAGCCTCTGGAAAATGTTATCACAATTTTATCCCTTAGCTGTAAGTTCTGAGAAAGAGAACAGCAAGATCTACTAATGCACACTTGTTCCAGAACAACCAAAGTCAGAAATTTGGAGTCTTGATGTTCTGCTAGGAACACACATAAAATTTGCTACCAGAAGTTGTATCACTCCACCATCAAGAGTGACAGAATAGCAGCCTCACAGAGCTAGCAAATCTGTCATGTAGTCATAGGTGTAACCAATAAACTGCGACAGACATTCTCCCAATGATTTTATGAGTGAAAAACTTGCTGAGTGAAATGCCCTGACCCCACCATGAAAATTCTGTTCAAAGCCACAAAAAGTGCCAGGTATGGGAACAGACTGAACTTTGCTGACTATCAGCTTCACAGATTAAAGATTTCCTCTGAATTCTTTTTTTTCAGGGGGAGATAACACCAGACATCTGGCTGAATTTTAACATTTCTTAGCAGATATTTGACAAGACAACAGATTCACAGTTAATGAATTCAAAGCTCCATGAATATAGAACAGCTCCAGCTCTGTGAGGATGAGCGTTACCTCCAGAGAGCTCAGCTATAGAGTGGGGATGCTTTATTTCATCAGGAAGGGTACCCAGCTATGTCACCAGAAAGAATCAGCTGATTTCCTTTGGGATCACCAGTGGTTCAGAAAAACTCTGCCTAGTTAGGATAGAACACAACCAAAAACATAAGCAAGCAACATAAGGCTGATTATCTTCCCTTTCAATGAAGTTTCCAATTCCTCATGACATTTCAGTGATGGATGCAGAGTTTTTAAAAGACCCTGTGGCAAGAATGAAAGCACTCAGAAGATAAGAGAAAAGGAAAAGCTCATCATAGCTTGCAGAGGGAAAAAAACTGGCGCATAAAGAAGGGTCTTTGACTCGATGTCTAATCAAACAATTCCAAATGGCAAATGAATCCTTGAAAACAGGAGTTCTGTGCTGCCAGCAAGTGTTTTTGCCACAGAAAATAAACCAGGAGAGCTCAAAATGCCATGGTTAATTTAGGCACATGTTGTAATTAGACTGCATGAATGTTACCATAAATATTCCCTCTGGTCTCTAAAGCCATTTGCTGTGGCCACACTGACTCACCTTGCCATGAGCACTCTGCAGATTGGCACAGATATTTGTGCGAAGCAATTTAGAGCCATGGAAACAAACCCCCATCTGTGTGGGTGTATTCCCTGCATTGCCCCCAGAGTCAGGCACTGTAAAAGACTGGTGCAGCCATGCCCAGTGTGACACAAATATCTCCTCCTGGGCCCCTGCCACAGGCACAGAGGGCCCAACCCAGCCACTCCTAGTTTCCAGACAAGTGCCAGAGCTGGGAATCGATATAATAAAATATCCCTGGAAAATAAACTTGGAACAAGTGCAGGAAATTAATTGATGAGGCAAACAGGGATTTTGGTGATTTTTGGACAGAAATTACCATACCGCTTGTAGCATGGCATAGTTTAGGACAGCCGATGGGGCAGCATTCTCCATCCCTCCTTCAGAGCAGGGAAAATGAGAGGGGGAGCACCTGGAACCCTACTAAATGTCTTCCCTTCAGCTGTGAAGGCAGGGACTTCCACCCTGTCCTGTCTCTTCTGGACAGCAATGGGTTACACAGGGAGTGAAGGAGAACCAGATAGAGGTGTCCTGTCCCCAAAGGTTTCAGCTACTCTGTGTGCACACATCCCCTCACAATGCCAGAAATAAAGCAGGAGCTGTCAACAAGATTATTTTAGAGGAAATCAGATAGCAAAGCATGAGTAATTACTTCACTAAATCAAGTAATCTCTTTAATCTTGAAAGGAAATTTCAAACCTGCCTTTCAGCAAGTTTTATTTCCATTTCCATACTCTATTTAGGTGTAAAAAGTGTTGGGTTTTATTTTTAAGAAATGCATAGAAGGACTGAACTCTGAAGACCATGTCTTGTTGGGTGTGAAGGAATTATTTAAGACAAATTATAGTGCTGTCACACTCATACCTCATAGTTTAAAATAAATCTTGTCATCTAATTATACAAGAGCTTGAGTTTGTTTAACAAATTTCTCAGAGGTATTTGTGTGGCACTCCATCTCCCTTCGCCTCTGATTATAGCCTATCATTTCAGTCTTTGCCTCCTGCAGCTCTCAGTGTCTCATTGTGGTGTTTAACAGGTTGCATTTATCAAATCTCCTAAGCTGGGCTGAAGCAGATAAAACTGTGAAGTCTCAGCACATTTCTCAGCAAATCAGTTAAAGAATTATTTAAAAACAAAGGCACCCCAAAATGGGATTTCTGTTCCCACACTAACAACTTTCACAGCAGGAAACTGGGACTGAAAACAGTTTTGATATCCCGCCCACAGGTCTATGGAGAAAATTAAGGGAAAAGGAAAATTCCCCTTGTGATTTAATTCCCATGAATTGATATTATCTACATGTCAGGGCAAACTTGACTAGAATCAGCCAAATCATGATAATAATTTCAAAAACATATAATCTGCCAAAGACTGTCTGTTCCCTTCCTGCTTGTCAGTGAAGTCAGATCAATTGTGAATTGTTCAAGAGAATCTTCACTGAGGTAACAAGAGGGGCAAGGAACTCTCATCAGATAAAAACCAAGTTATGCACACTCCCTAGGATGTGCTAAAGCAGCTTATTGTTACAGTGTTGGAGGGACTTCATTGCCCAAAGCATTAAAGACAAGTGTAAGCAAGACAATACCCAGACTCCAGAGGGAATAGGAAGCCCTTAAGGAGGCTGGCAAGGGTCTCAGTGTCTGGGCCTGACTTTGAGAGATGACATCTCACAGGTGGTTTTTTACTGTGAGCCAAGAACAGCATTTCTGCCTTAACCACCTGATGACCTGTCTTGGGTTGCAGTGCAGGATCTGCCAGGGTGTGGATTCTGTCACCATCTGTTGAGCCCAGGAGGGGCAGAGTTCTTGTCTCTTCCCCCACCCACCATTGTCCAGGAAGAGATCTTCTGTTAATGGGCCATTGAGTGACTGATAACATTACATCATCCCATGGTGAAATGCTCCACCCAGGGGGAGGAGCCAGGCATTTCCACCTGAATAAAACTGGGATTCAGGACACCGCTAGTACTTCTCTTTCCACTGGATCCCCAGAGGAAGAGCAGGCCCTTCTGCACTACCACTGGACCTTCAGAGAAGGACTTCTTCAAAACAATTGCATCTATCACTCCAGGAGGACTGCAGCCAGCATTTAATGAGACTGCTACCAACATCCTGACTGACAAGGTGTCAGTCTGTATCCTGACTCTGTCAGTGGTTTTGTGCTACTGCATTGCATTTTATTTTGATTTTCCTATTAAGTTGTCATTTTTTTCTTGGGTTTTTTTATTACTAGTGAAGAAGTGTTATTCCTATCCTCATATCTTAGCCTGAGAGCCTCTTAATTACGATATTGTAATAATTAGGAGAGAAGGGGTTTACATTTTCCGTTTCCAAGAGAGGCTCCTTCCTTCCTTAGCAGACACCTTTGTCTTTAAAAACCAAGACATGGCCATAATCTGGTTTCTCAGTGCCTGGTGGCTGTGAGGGTCTGCTCACACACTCCGAGCTGGGAGGTTGCACAGGCCTCTGCAAACAGCTCCAGTTCTGTTCTCCCACCCAGATATTGATGATCCAGGTCATTTCCAGTTCTCTGACCCATCTCTTGAGATCCAGCTCTGCCCACTGGTGCTCCAGGAGATGCTGGATGCATAGAGCACCATGGCTTAGCTCACATGCTCACTAACTGGGCACCTTGCCCTTGTTGAAGCTATGGTTGACATCACAAGCTGCTAAATTCTGTTTTGATACAGTTTTGAGGTCTCCCCTCAAAACTCAAATGCAAATGTGTCCATTTCATTAACCAGCATTTTAGCTCATATGAAGGGGACCAGCAATTTTGAAAAGTCTATTATGTTTGCTTTATTTTTTTCCCCTCAGTATTTCTGGCTGCTTCTCTTCCCTTCAGTGGAAGAGCTGCAGCTGTTTCATCACTTCTTTCAGGCAGCTGTGACACATTCCTATTATTGGAAATATTCTGCAGGTACCTCACTCAAGTTACCTTGCCTGATTGCATTCAAGAATATCACTGCTGAATTCTGTAGTTCATTTCATCAGGGATAAACTGATCTTTACTTTTAATTCTTGGCTACTGGGTTTCCAGTGTTGAAATTTAACCCAAAACTTGAAAAAAGAAGGGGGCTATCACAGTTCCACCTGTTTAGTTTACAGTTTAATATTTCCACCAAAACCAGATTTTGATGCATATATTCATCCTTCTAATTATACAGGATATAAGTCAAGATCTTTTAAAATACCACATTTATTCAAACACTCTCCCAGAATCAGAAGTAACTGTGAACTTTACTTACCAAAGTAATTATCAGAATCACTTCTTAGCATCAAATAAGAATAAAAAAGTTCACAAGCAACAAGTCTTTCCCTACACTTTCAGGAATTTTGAACAGAAATAATAATAAAAAACAAAACCTGGAAATAATCAGTATTTTTTCAATGATCAATTAATCTTCATTAAATTTCTTTAGTTTTTGAAAAAGAATTTCCACCAAAGTCCATCTCCATATTTGGAAGGAGTGAAAGCCCTTTCAGAAGAAGAAATATTTGTGTTCCCATCTCTGTTCCCTGCCCCTCCAAGAGACATTCTTGTTGTTGGCAGTGATGAAAGAAGCTATTTGCTTGTGACAAGAAAATGTGACTGATGAAAAGGGAGGCAGCTTTTCTCTTTGTTTCTCAATAAAATCAATAGAACCCGAAATATGCCAGTCTCACTTTCCATTTTGAAATGCATTGGACAGTCCTAGGGCAGTGTCATTCTCTCATTATTCTCTCTACTAGTCTTCAAATAATGTTATTTGGGATCAATGATCACCTCAGACATGCTAATATAAGCCAAATTTGTTCCCATAATAATTGGCATGCTGCTATTTAGTGCATTATAAATGGCTGTATAAATAAATCACAGGTTCTTACAGTGGCTGTGTGCACTACAATTTGTCTTTACAGAGTTACTACTGTCAGATCAAGTTTTTATCTAGTCTTAATTTTAAGCATTTAATTACATTAGTATTCACACTATAAAACATACTAAGAGGTCTCAATTATCATTGCCCTTCATGAAATGAATTAATTAAAGTCATAAACCCACTCTCATGTAGAAAAGAACATTTAAGAAATATCTGTTTAGCTCATGGACTATCTGGTGTTTTCTTCCTGTCTAAATGAAATATCCTCACCACACACTTATTGGACTGCACAAAATGTCCATTTATCATTGTACTTTTCATCAGCTTTTGAGTCAGAGGAGTGACCCTTCATCTACTACTTCATTTCAATGTCACTGAAGCTTCTGGGGGGGATTCTGCCCCATCAGAAATGGTACAGATCCTGAAAATCAAACCTGTAAAAGCAACTCTGGCCTTCACATCTTGCTGAATTACCCTTTCAAAGGAACCTTTTGTCAAATTACTGCCCTCTGTGTTTCAGTATATTTCACTTCCAAAACCTGTAAACATGATGGGGAAAAACCAAAGGATGCTCACTCTGCATCAGCCTAGGCTTAGAAGGTGCTGAATTTTCTGAGGGGCTGATTAATTATGTCTAAGTTGAGGAGAAAATAAAAAGAAACTTATTTGCCTTGTGCAAGAAAGGAGAAGAGATGAGTTTCTAAGGGTCAGAGGGAAAGTTGTGCAAGACCATGCAGAACAGAATGGGTGTAGGAGGGGATCAGGGAGTGCAAGGGCCAGCACCTGGAGCTGGCAAGGCAGCAGCAGAGCCTCAGGCACTGGTAGGGAAGCCAAGAAACAATATTGGCAGAGAGGGGCTGAGAAAGAAAAGAGGATAGAAAAGGATTAATAATTCAAAGCTGGCTTACAGTGGCTTAGTCTCCATGCTCAACACATGGACAGCAGCAGTCAACAGGGGTGGCTCAAAGGAGATCCCTGAGCCAGGCACAGAGAGCTCTTGGCAGGTACCACAGGGTGGGTGATTCCCTCTGCCATGGGCAGCTCATGCAGAGGATTATCCAGAGAATAGAAAAGTTTGCTCACCAGCAGACATCCAGCTCATCCTCCTCCAAGAAGAGCAGAACTGTCATCATCCAGCTGGGAATCCCCTTTGGATGGTGCTCCACAAGTGAGGGGACTCTGAGCCAGGGTAGCCTCACAGGAGATGTGTGGCAGTTTTCTCCTTGGCAGGGGGGAGAAAAGACTGTTCAGCCACCTCTGTGCTCACTGAGATGTTTTCTCTTAGTACCACGGGGTTAACCCAGGTGTCTCCACATGAAATGTAGCTCAGAGAAGCTCCCACTGCTGTCCCACAGAGAACACCCTGCTCTAAAGCACATTTATCCCATTTCTTATAAAACCCCTTGAGGCAGCTCTTTTGCCTGACTGAGTTTGCCTGATATTGAGCTGAAGTTACACATACCTTATGTGGTCTATAAAGAGAGAATGATGTGAACCTGATCCATATTCAGTGAGCAAAATTCATATTCTGCTGGCCAAAGGATTCAATCTCTGTCTGGTGACTACTGGGGATGCATAACAAAACAATATTCCTGCAGGTGTCCCGAGTGATAACAATCTCCAACCTCCCCACCAAAATGTCTTGGAAGTTTCAGAGGTAGTTGCTGAATTGCTACAGAAATCATTATAACCACAGCTTTGCTGTTAGCCTTTCAAAATCTTCAACCTAAGCAAACAAGATAATCAAGGAAAAATAGCAAAACATCTCACAAATAAAGCAGCTGAGAAGTATGTCCCAAATTATCTAATTTTTTTAACTGTGCTGTCATTTCCCATTGTTCACATGCCCTAGCCAGCCATAAGAATGATATAAAAAGAAAGTATCTTCTAGCTATAAATTCCTTCCAGCATTAAGTTCTGAAAAGAAAATATGTATACTAATTTTCTCATCATTAAGTTACTAATTATATTGAAAAGAAACTGCAACACATTGATCTTTTTCTTTCCTTTGCCCTTGGGGAAAAAGTTTGTATATAATTATCAGTTTCCCTAACTCTTTGCTTGCCCTTTTGTTTTCATAATGGAAGAAACTCTTTCATCTGTCTGCAAAATTGTGTAGCAATGAGACAGGCTGGAGGAAATCTGAAACCAAGCGATGGCTCAGGGCTCTGGAGAAAACAAACAATATCCATCCCTAACCTCCTCCTGACCTATTCCTGGCCTTAGACAAACAAGTTAAACATTCAATTAGTAGAAAAGAAATTAATGTGCTGTTTATTAATTTGGAGGGGGAAATGCAATGCTGTGCATATTAATTGACCTAATGCTCCATGCAGCCTCTGAGCTCCTCCTGGATAATTCCCATCCTGTCCCAGACACTCCGTCCTGAGAGGCAACGTGACAGCAAAATGTCTCACACACAAGTCTGTGCACATTTGCATTGCATGGAGGAAATGTAATGATTTCTCCATTTCAGCATGTCCTCAACCCTGTTATTTATCATAGATTGAAGCTCCCCAACTCCTTGATATCCATTCCTTGTAGCTAGTTTTCCATGCTGTCTTCCCATTCTCCCTCACTCCCTGCTCTTTTGCTTTGGTCTTTAACTTCCCTCTCTCTTCTGATTTGCACCTGCTTTTAAAATCTCTCTGCTCCAGCCTCACTACAACAAGGCCTCTGGAGCCCCCCAGCCCCTGGAGCTGTCTGTGGCTACTCCCCAAGACACGGCTGCTGGGGACAAATACCCCAGAGCTGCTGCTGTCCCTGGAACAGGCTGCTGTCCCTGGCTAGTGGCACAGACGGGTGGGAGCAGTGGGACCTGGTGCCTGAGACACCTGGGATCAGAGCAGTGGTCTGAGGCACAGCTGGCACCACATTAGCCCTGGAATTCCTGTCTGTTCCTGATTCCCTGGTCTGATCCTGTTGAGCATCCTCACCCAGACCATGGGGCAGAGCATAGCCAGCACCAGTCTGGGATGGGGCCAGCATGGGGCAGAGGTGGTGGGAGACTGGGCTGCTGGGCTGAGGAACCCCAGCAAGGGTCTGGCAAGGAACTCAGGAAGTTCAAAGTTTGCCCTCTTCTCTCCCCTNAAAAAAAAAAAAAAGCCCTACACAAAAATTTTCACTTTAAAGAACAGAAAAAAACCAACTTGGGTAACTACCATGTAAGTCCCTAGCATTCTATCAGCAGTGTTCCAGGACTGCTCAATAAAATATGGATATTCCTAATTTGTTATTCCATCGTCTGACCTTGAGAATATGTGATCACCACCCCAGTCCCACAGTCTGCACAGAAATCCTCTTCCAATCTGTTGTACACTGTTGAAGAAGTTGAAGCTTGGACTGCTTAATTAAATGGATGAGAGGAAGTGACATGGAAATCTAAACTCAATAGGATTCATTTCTGGAGGTAAAGAGGACAGGTGTACATTAAAATCAAGAGCTTACACAGTTTTCTTGATATTTATTCAGTATTGAGGCCTCTGTAGGCAGGCAGCAACATCCCATTTCAGTGATATCCTAGGAAATGCAGGTTCTTCTGGAATTACACCACGATTTACATTGGACAAAAGACAGTTGTAGCACAAACAGCTCTGTCACATGGTTGGAATTTCAAGTATCTGTCAGCATGAAATAGAAACTGAATAAACAATAAACATTCCTTCCTTTGGCCTGCAATTAGAATTGAAGAACTAATATTGTCTAGTTGGTAACAGACATTTGAACCATCCTACTTGTTTTCACACAGACAAGATGTACAACAAGTAGACTGGGCTTAGAGCCCCATTTCATGAATTATTCTCAGTTTTAGATTCAAAAAGAGCTCAAGAGTTCTACCTAAAAACCTGAGAATTCTATTAGGTTTTGGATGAAGCCGGCTATCCCATTACTTCAGAGGAGAGAGGAAGAGCACAGATCTGACTCCAAGAAGTTAAATACATTCATGTATGGACAGGAACAGCTTTCAGAGCAAATTTGAGATCTTCTTACCATGACTGAAAAATCATAAAAATTGTGTTGTCCTTTCCTGCTGTCTCTAGGTGTCCTCTGTGTGTTCTCAGGCCAGCTTTCAGTGCATCATCTGCTGTGAACACTGGGCTCTTTTGACAGATCTTTCTGCTCCTCTGAGCCAAAAGGGGTTGTAGCACCCAAGCTTTTCTTCAGATGTTTCAGCTGCAGAATAGCATCATCCCAGCTGCATTTTTCCCTGCAATGCTGGCATATGCAGCTTGTGATTTCACTGCTTTGTCTCTAATTCACATTTCCCTTGGGAGGAAGTACTGAGGACTCTTTTTTGTGAGAACAGACTGTATTAGCTAAATTTGTGTTTTTCTTTAGAAGACAAAAAAAGCACTGTGGGTGGTTTTGTGTAACTGGTTCATGTTAAGACCATTTTTCTTGGGAATCTCCGGTGTTGTAGAGAAGTGGTCTTGACTTAAGTTTAGAGACATTGATGGTTTAGCCAGAACTGTAATAGCACACACAGGATGGTGGGGAGCCTCGTAGTGTTTGAAACAAAGAGCAGGAACATGGAGCTTCAGGACATCTAAATCTGGAACATTTCAAGTTGACATTTCATTTGTTTGTATAAATCACTGTAGAGGATGGCTGAGCACTCAAGGTAAAGGAACACATAGATCACAACATTCTGAAATCCTGAGAAAAGTAATAAAATTGTCTAAACAATGTGAAACAATCTTATTTGCTGCTCTTCTACAGCAATTACAGTGCCTAGTTGGTAATTTTCTCAATGTAGAAACCTCACTAGTAACAGAAAAATTTTATGTTTTTTCATAATAAAAGCAGACATGGAAAGATAACAATAGGTATTTTTTTAAAAAACAAACTAATTTGCAGGAATATTTATATGCTATCTGTATCAACACCTCTTATTTTTCAGACTATCTCAGAGCCAGTGCTAAAACACAAGGGTGTGATGATTGTCAAAGCATTTTATTGCTACCTTTTCTCTTGAACAAAGTTACAGTTTAGGAAAATAAGATGGGACAAGGCAGGGAAGATGGAACTACTTTTGCCTCGTGGCAAAATTGACTTTAATGAAAATGCATTTTTGTCAATGTGATACAAAAAAAAAAAGGAATAAATAGAAAGTTGAGGTTTTCACAGCTTGGCTACAGATGAAATACATCTTGTACAACCACAAAACTACACTGGAATAAGTGCCAGTGGGAAAATTAATAACAGGAACAAGTGATAGCATGAGCACTGGAACCAGTGAACCCTGTTTTTTGTGGATTTAAATTGTGTGCTTGGATTCTCTGGTGTTTAATAAAGCAGAAGCTTGGCTTGCTGGTCTGGAGCCCTGCCTGTTTCAGCCTTTCCCTCCATGGTGCCATCAAACAGCCTTGACTGCTTCCAGTCTGCATCTGGGACATCTCTGGAGCCTGGTATTTCTTAGAATCTGATTATTTTCTTAAATTTAGCTCGAGTTAGCCAAGTGCATACCCAACCTTCCCTAGCCCCATCCCACACTCAGCTTGAGACATTGGTTCTTCAGAAGCAAGACTGAAAATTGCCTGCAAGGCTCATGCCCAGCTGAGAGGAGCCTCCATCAGCCTCTGCCCCAGGAGTGCATCACCCCTCAAAAGCTGCTCTGGCATTTTCTTGGCTTCACTGCTGACACAGCCCTGACAGTGATCACTTTGCTGGGGTCCAGAGCTTGCAGCTTATTTCACTGACCCAAAGTGCCTCATTCTTTCTTCAGTTTTCACTTTGTCTGTCTGTCTGTCCACTGCCTCATCCTGGCTGGATTTGGATGAACCCTTTGACAGAGAGGTTCCCTTTTGCTTCATTTGTTTCTTCAGCAAGAACAGAATCCTCCATGTCTCTGACCAAGATACTGAACACTGCATTTGATCAATTAAAAGATAATTATAATACTAATAAAATGACAGCTGAACAGGATACTTGTTAGACTTACACAGCGCTCATCCCTGACCTGCTGTCATTGATAAGGGACTGTCAGTTGTTCCAACACAATAAATGAGGTACTATTCATATGACAAACAAATCTGTCAGACCTCTTTTCCAGCCTGTCCAAATTCTCAGAGTGTTTATCCAAAGCAAACTACTGCCTAAAGTTGGCAGACTCGTTATTTTTCATGTTAATATGTGTACCAACTTGAGGGTTACCAGTAAAGCATGCAGGCCTCCCTCTGCAGATGGAGTGGGGATTGCAGTGTGATTTATGGCTCATCACCAGCACATTATTCAACAGGCCCCCATAACTCATTTATATCGGTCAGCAAGTGCATTTGACTTGACAGAATCATTATCCACATTATCACCAGAACTCACACATGGACTTCAGCCTTTGGAATGGATATTGGATTTGAAATCCCTGGACACCACTCAGTCCATTCCCATGCACTGCAGTCACACAGCATCCAATGCCCACCACATTCCCTTTCACACACCCAATTTGGAACACTGATTTTTGGTGGCTATTCTACACCATCTGATACTCAAGATGTTACATCTGTTTGAAATGTCCAATAGCAAAAGAAAAAGCCTTGACATTATGAAGCTCAGGCATGCTATTATTTGTAGTGAATTTAGTATTTTATTCCACCTTTGAAGCATTTTTTTGTTTTGTTTTGTTTATTTTATACATACCACTGCATGGAAAACAAACAGGGACAAAGTTAAAGCTCTTTCTGTAACTTATTTTTCACCACCTGAACAAAGTGCTCCTGTGTTTTCATACCTTCACTTCAACACTGCTCTCTGTGGTGGATGAGATTCATTAATCCCCCACTTCTGTGTGTACATGGCAAATTCTGGCCATGGTTATTCATAATATGCATTTGTTTTCTAACAAAGACTATTTATAACATAAGACTGCAGTGCTGTAATATCAGGCATTGCTTTGCTGCTGAGTCAAACTCTCCAAAATCAGATTAAAAACCAAGTTTCCTATAAAGTAGAACAACTCAAATTTTTGTCTAGACTGTGAAACTTCAGCTTCCACTCTCATAAACACTTCAAAGAGTTAAATAATGGAATGGAGAGGGATCAGAGGATGAAGGTTGTCCCTCTTCTGCTCTTAAACAGGTTCCCTTATTGCTTTAGAGCACAGGAAAGTACCAGGCATTATAAATAAGGGCTCACAGGGATATAGGTTTCATGTTAACACATTTTTTCAGACAGCCTAGTAAAGGTAATGTTATCTTTGAATAGCAAGAAATAACTAGACAGACTTAATTCCCCTTAAGGGGTTACTCACATTCTGTTACAAAATTATTCAGTGCCTAAAGAGAAATACAAACAGTCAGTAAAGATTTGAGAGAGCATGTGAGACATTGCCTTCAGCTGAACAACTAATTCTGGTTCTAACTAATTTGCAGAGCCTCAATGGTCACTTTTCTGCTGCTTCGGACCCTCCTCCTGCTGCCTCTTCCAGCATTAGGAAAAAAAAAAAAAAGAGAGGTAAAAAAGAGCCAAGTTCATTATTCATAGCTCTCTGAATGTCACAAGATCATTTCTAAAATGCAGATTATCACATCATCACTTCAGCTTCTAGAAACTCATTTATTTCTGACCTGTTTTGCATTTCTGACCTGCTTTGCTATTTATGTGAAAAGATGAATACTGTTGCTTTAGCTGCCACTTCTGTGTATCTGTGTCTAATATACATTCCACTTTCAATTTATTATTATGAACCCTCAGATTTTAAAGATTTTGTTTCACATGACAAGTTTTATGCTCATATTTTTTTATTTATTCTGCAAGTTAAACTTTAAGGGACTCAGCTAACTGTACACATATTTTCCTGGAATAACCATGGCAACTGAACATACCCCACACTGTACAAATCCAGCTCCTGAACATCATCTCCCACTAGATCTTCCTTAACTAATTCACATGTCACCAGGACACTTCCAGGGTGCAAATAAACCATGTATCATGCTAGAACATACTCTGATATTGTACCACTGACTGTCAGGAGGGTCCGCCTAAAGCCACAAAAATCAAAGATATCTCCAGCACAGAGTACTCAAGCAGCACCTGAATTAACCATGCAAAATAAGACCTCTGCTCATTTTTGCAAAATTGTAATAATGGGAACTAATTGTTCTTCTTCTGTTAATATCTATGTAAACAATCCTGACTACAACTGACTAGAATAACTCTTCCCACTTTTAATTTTTTGTGACATTCAAGAGAGGCTCAAGAGAATAACCCCTCCTGATAACAACAAAAATTGCAATGCTGCCTTCATGTGAACCTGTTTTTTACAAGACTGAAAAGGTTTTTCTCCTGTTCAAGGTTATGCCCTTACATCTGGCAAAACCAAAAGAGAATTGCTTGAACAGGTTGAGACATTAGGATGAAAATCCCATCTTTTGAACAATGCTGATACCTCTCGTTATCACTCTATCGATTGAGCAGGGCTCTGTGATTTGCCTGTGTTGGGTTGAGTTGCCTGACAGAATAAATCCATGCCAATCAAACAGCATTTCTTGAGAAAAAATAGCCATTTGAAATTAAATACTACAATACAATATTTAGGTTCTCTAGAGAGGTAGAAACCTAGAAAAGTTGGTTTTAGGAACCAGCAGGAAATGAAATGCCAGAATTACCAAGTCAGAAGCCTTTCCTAGTGCCCAACTCAGGACAAGGAGTCCCAGTTGCTGTGTCAGGGTGAGCTGCTGCAGGGCCAGGACAGGTGACAACAGGGACAATTGTCCTGCATTAGTGCCCAGAGCCTCCCTGTCACCCTAAGGCTTCGTCAGTCTTGGCAGAGCCAGCTTGGCTGCCTCGCTAATTAGCTGGAAAGACAAAGGCTAGAGGTCAATTAGCCCAGGAGGCAAAAACTAATTGCACACTTGTCTTTGGGAGCCCGTCTGGGAGAACCTGTAGCTAGTGGCCAGCTAGAAGTGCTCTGCCAAAGCTGGACTGGGTACGTAGCAGGAGGGAGAGGAGGAAGAAAGGAGTGGGAGTTATTGCTGGGTTGCTCTTTTCCTACTTGTGGAGTTCAGTTATGCTAGGAGTTGAAATAAGCATGACTCATTTTAAAGGATTATTTTAAAATGAGATAGATTCACAGCTCAAACCAATCCAATGACAATTCCTCTCTCTGAGGAGTTTGAATGCTGAATGCCTGAGGAGAGCTTCCACCTTCACAAAAGTATTCTTCTAATCATAATTTTTGCTACTTTAAGGGACAATATTTTTTTGTTTGTTTGTTTTTTTGTTAGGCAATCAACATTTACTGGAGGAGAAACTATAACTTGAGTATTCCATCCTTATTAGGTATCTGCAGGATTTATTTTCGGGATCTAGACTAACCCAAGTGATCTGAGCAAGGTAGATCAGGCTGGACTTGAAGAACAATTAGCAAAAACCCCATAGGGATGGAAACAGTTCCCAGAAGTCTGATTGTTCATTCAGAGTGAAATTGATATAGTGAAACCATTTCAACAGAAGGGTTCAGAGCACTGAAACCAATATCCTGTGAGTCTGGTGGGTTAAGCAATAAATGCTGGAGTGCCCTAAATGCTGCATTTTTCCCTTGATCTTGACCTCAACATCTTTCCCCAGCTGAATTTATTTGGCAGGCTCAAGCAGCCTCAAGCTGAGCAATACTTCATTTTTCTAGGAATTTGCTGTCCAATGCAGTTAAACACGTTTAGCCCCACTATTTTCTATATACTTCTCTTCTGGAGTTTGTAAGTGTTTAACTTGCCTGGCAGGTCCCAGACATTGGCTGAAGAATGGAATTTTTTCCACACCAGCAGGCTCTTCTCTTGGGGATAACACTCTTGGGATACTCCAGGAAATGGGCATTTTCATATTTCTGCTGGGGTTTCTGGCTGATTTGTTCTGTGGGGGTATTTGGGTAAGGCTTCACCTGCTTGGTTTTGCATCACAACTGAGTCTCTCTGTTGGCACCACTTCCTTGCCTGTTAATGAAGCAGAGGCTATAACTGGGAGTCCTGGTCCTTGTGCTGGCTAAAGGACAGATTACACATTGTCATTTAGAATCAAGGAGCTTCCGTGTCTTCAGTTTTGCCTGCTGAGAGTTTTGACCAGGTCAGTATTAAGTACAGAATGGCCAAGGTTGGAAGGCACCTCTGGAGTTTACAGCAAGTAAGAAATGTTCTGTAAGACCTGCCAAGTTTCCCCTTCCCTTGTTTTCCTGTATGATTAGCAAAGTTCAGTGCCTCCAGACTGGCATGAAGGTGTTTAATGTCAGAGCTTAATAATACAGCATACATTAAAAGTATAAATACAACATTTTTGCAGCTTAGAGAAAATATTTGCCCAAGACAAGTTAAAACTATGTAGCCATAGGATGTCCTTCTTTTGCTGGATATAAAATGACCCTGTAAAGCCTTCTGACATTCTCCTTGGAGCTGAGGATTGAGGCTATGACCTTTGCAAAGCATTCCAAAGAGCTTCACAGGCAGCCAACTTTTACACAGAAAGTTTCATTAGATGCCAAAGACTTCTTTTGAAAAACGTGATGGCACAGTTGCCCTCTCTTATGAAAAATGGGCAAAATCAGTTCTTGTTATTTGAAAGAAAACCAGCTGTTGGGGCTGAGTGACTTTAGAAAACTTGTTTTATAATTTGAACTTTCAACACAAGAAGTTTTAATTTGCTGCCAAGAGGGGGAAATTATCATAAGGGACTCAGACAGACTGTGGAGTGTCCATCCCCGGAGTTACTAAAATATGACTGGAGAAGCCCCAAGCAACCTTTTCTGGCTGGACCTAGTCTAGAGTCCCCTGACAAACTAAATGATGCCACCAGCTGAAGTTGTCACCCTTCTTCCTCTGCATTTGCAGTGCCAGGGAGGGAAAAATCTACCTGCAGCTGTTGAGAATGGCTGAACTGCAGTAAAGGAATCTGCAGGAAAGGAAAAGTAGGACAGGACAGGATGGGACAGATCTGAAACGCAAAACTTGACTCTACAGATGGCAACTGTCAAAAAAAGAGGGGTTTCCATCCAGCTGAAAACAGCTGTAGTACAGACATTGCACAGAGGTTATTGGCCTCCAGGATAGCTTTGACTTCGTGCTGTCATTGCCAAGGTACAATCCTGTTTTGCCAGTACTTACATACTTACATAGGGTTGTTTTTTTTTATTGCTCTTTGCACAAAACTAGGAATGAGTTGTTACCTGGACGCATTGGAAGCAAAAGGGAAGGAAACAGTTTGAACCTCTGTATGATAGGTTTGTGGCAGAGGGATTTGCATCTGCTATTCAGGTGCACCCTAAAGGCACAAACTCATCTGTGCCAAACACACCCCACCACATCTCTGGTGGGGCTGCATCTTGTGCTTACTGAAGAAGGAAAGGAAGTTACCACATGCTGCCAGTTAAACAAATAAAAGTCATTCTGCTGCATATTGGGACTTAAACCTCCTCCCTGTGTTTGTCATTAGGACTGGATAAAGCATTGCCTGAAAGCAGAGCCCTGCAATAGCAGAAAGGGAATCAGCCGATTGTAAACAAACACTGCTGAAGGCCTCAAGCACTGTCTGCAAACTTGAATGCTTGAGAAGGCATTCCTGTGGGCTGCTTGCTTAAATAGCAAAAGAAACCAATTCTCAGAAAGAAATGAAACAATCTATTTGGTAAAAGACAGCATTCAGTAAATAAACTTATGCGGTAGCACAGCAAATAATCAGGGAGATCACAATGTAAATATCAGTTCTCTTTCTGTTTATTTTCTCTCACTTTCTGAGATCTCTTTTCCTCTCCTGAAGCCTTTTTTCCATTCTTTAGTATGCACCAAACATAGCCTTAGATCCCTAGGCTTTGGCAGAGAAGCCACAGTCTCATTTTTTCTGCTAAGAGCATCATTTTTGGTTCTGCCAGCCCTGAACATGCCAGCCCAGAGCCACTCATTTTTGCAAAGTCATTTTGGGTTTTTGAAGGTCCCTTGTGGTGGCCCTGAGCAGCCCCAGGCAGAGTTTCCATGATGATGGCAAGGCCCCTGTGGAATTCCCTGCTCAATCCATCCCATGCCATGGCACTGAGATCCAACTTGCCTGGCTGGTAGGAACGTGGCCAGCAGCCACCTCAGTGACACTGCTGCTCCTCTCCTCCTGCAGAGGCTGCTCCTTCTGCCCTCACTGATGGCTGCCAGCTTGGGTTCCTTCTCATGGTGCAGGATATGGAACTTTTCCCTCATCACGTTTTTAGGAGAAATGTGCTTTTATGAATAAGACGCTGTCATTAGCAGTACTATCCATCAGCGTCCAAGTGTAATTTCCCCAGGTAGGAACCATCTTCCCGCTGGGGATTGCTGGAATGTGGTTCATTAGAGCTGCTCCTTGCACACCCAGAGCTGCCCGTGCTGGTGGTGGAAAGAAATGACAACAGTGTGCTCCCACTGACAGTCACAGCACAGAGCAGGGACCCAGCACATAACACACACTCACTGCTTTTATTGGCACTGCTAGTTGGGAAAGAGAGATGATTAAGGAGCAGTTTTTCTCCTTCTGTTAGTTCAACCCAAATAAATCCAGTGAGAGTGGCAGAACAAGCACCAATTGACACATATTGGAATAATTTCATAACCTCTGTCTTCTAGAAAGAGAATCACAGCTGCTCAGGGGAGAAACAGCAATGGCCACTTTTTCTCAGTGAAATGCTTGTGGAAAATTCAGCTGCAAATTATATTTTCCCTCTGTAACTGTCCACAGTGGTGTTCAGGACAGCCATGCCCATCACCAAGGCAGGCAGGGCACTGAGCCCTCAGCTCTGCTCACAGCGAGCTCTAAAGGCTGACCAGAAACACACCAGCTAGGTAGGCATCTGCAAGGTTTGGGCAAAAAAAATATTGAAAAAGAAACCTAATATGAAAGCATTTATGTGAGGGAGGAATTTAAACACAGAGAGGGTTCTGTGTTTTTACTAGGCCTTGTTTTACATCCCTGTTTAAATAAATCTCCTTCATGCGCCTCAAAGATATTTTTGAAGAATGATTATAAAATGGGGCTGCTCTCACAGAGCAAATGCCCATGCGTAGTGGGCTAAAATCAGGAGAGGAGGCAGAAAGGGCTCCATCAGAGGGCAAAGCTGGTGCTCAGGTACACTGGGAAGCCTGAGTGCAAAAGTGCACAACTGCCCTCAAGCACAGCAGTGCCTCCTGTGACTCACAGAGGGTAAAAAAGAGTAGATTCAGCTGTTGAGAAGGTTGTTTGATGCTCTTAATCCCAGCTGCCTGTCACAAAATGTCCCAGGTCGGGGTTGATAAAATGACATGGACTCCATGAATCAGAAGGCTTAAGATGATGATTTTATTAAGATCTGTTGTAGGAGTAAAGAGTAGCAAACATGACAGGCAGGCCGACCAGACAGTATGTCCATATGCCTCAAAATCCTGCAAAGTATTTGATAAACAAAATCCTGTACTATACATTAGATTGGCTAACAAAGAAATACTTTATACTTATTGGTTCAGGAGGGACACCTGAACCCTTTTGTAAATATCAGTGGATGTTTATGAAAAATCTCCTCGTGTTCTCAAAATAATCTCAGGGCCAAGTGTTTGGCTCAGGCTGTCGTGGCCACAGCTGCCAGGTTCAACATCTGTGGGGACTAACAGGGCTGACCCAGCTGGGGCCAGGGAGGTTACCCAGGCTGGGGTATGTCAGGGCACTTCAGTCCTTGCTGGAAAACCAACTGTGAGATGGCAGAAAGATTTGGTGGCTCCTTTTCTCGCTAAAGCACAGAACCTATCAGCATTCCAACTTCTTCCGCACTGCTGGGCCATCTGTTAAGAACAGAGAGGTGGGAGCGCTGGATGGGATGCTCTCACACCAGTGCAAAGGCAGGACTGGGAAGTTTGAAACATTCCCTGAGGTCTTTAGGACAGGTCCAATCATGGTAGGCCCAGCCTTGGGATCTGCTCAACTCTCCTGCTTTTTCCATATGATCACTGGAACCAGATTTAATTGGAGAGGGGAAAAATGAAGAGAACCTTTTCAAAGGGTTTGGAACTGTCCAGAGGTCATTCTTTTTTAGTTAGTTTTTTTTTTTTTTTGGCCTCAGACTTTAGTAGCACAAGAAGGAATTCCTGTAAACCAGAGAGATGTGGCAGATTCAGGTTAAAAAAAAAAATCTTTTTTGAGTTTGACCTTATAAAAGTTGTACAAAAATGGACAATGATGCTTAACTCTCTGACCTATTGTCTGGACCTGAAGCCTGGGACATGGATCCTGAAATCACAGACTCAGCTGCCACAGGGAGCAGAAATGCCCTGATGTGGAGATGAGGGACAGAACCTCCCTGCACCTGAGCTTCCAGCACTGCAAACCAGCTCCTTTCCAGATGCACACACATCTCTGTATTGCGCTTTAAATGTGCCCTTAAAGATAAACTCCACGTCTCTGATTTACCTTTCCCTCCACGACCGAGTCACAGCCACCCACTCACAGAAACAAACAAATGAAGGAATGAAAAGCTGTGAATCAATCAAGCTATTTCCCTGAAGACTCCGAGAGAAGAAAACAAGAGAAATTGTAATGGATATTTCTGTTTAGAGGGCAGCTGGATATTATCATGATGAGGCCATGCAAACATATAAATATCCAAGATGAGAAAGAAGATGAAATTAAATGGATGGAAACATTTTTGCTGTCAGTAAGATGAAAGAATAAAGTCGTTCATAGTAATAAAGGTTACAACAGAAATGATTCGTTAAATTAAAGCCATATCCTCAGCATCATATTTAGTATCCTCTCCACTAACCTGCCCAGGCCCTGCACTTCATTATTCAAGTGACAGCCCTGCCCACTCGAACAGTGATACAGATATTTACTGCCTAATAAAACTCTTCTCTACATTTTAATTAAAGGCCTGTGGCTTCAAGTTTTATTTATATAAAATGCATTTATTTCTATTCTATATATGACCAATTTAATCCCAGAATGAAACTCCAGGCAGTGACTGCATTTAAGCACAACAGAATTCTGATTCTTTTACTCAAACCTGTCTGATTTATCAATATTGTCCAAATGATTTTTTTCTTTCTCACTATACTTTTAAACTACAGGCACCCAATGTTTACTATATACAAACAGAGACTGCAATTATCTTTCTAGTAAAGCATTTCCTATAGAATCATAATAATTACAAACTATTCCAAGGAAAAGAAAAAGGAAAAGGAAAAGGAAAAGGAAAAGGAAAAGGAAAAGGAAAAGGAAAAGGAAAAGGAAAAGGAAAAGGAAAAGGAAAAGGAAAAGGAAAAGGAAAAGGAAAAGGAAAAGGAAAAGGAAAAGGAAAAGGAAAAGTTCCCTTGGAATTTTTACCAGACAGAAAAATTCATAAAATATCTCTACTAAAACAAAATCCTGAAAACTCTAGGACATTTGTAAGCAATGGTGATGGGAAATATGTAATTTATGGCATATGGAGTCTGCTTTGGAGTTGGAAAAAACCCTGTTTTGACCAAGGCAATTACAGACTTCTCTAGCAACAGAAACAGCCAGTTCCTCTAAAAGGCAGCTTTCCCTCTGTACAAGATATCCTTTCAGAATTAGCATCCAGATGGGGTCTAAATTCAAGTGAGCTTCTGAAGGAGCCGATATTTTGAGTCCACAGCCCCTAGCCCAGTGCCTGAGGTAGAATATATATTTAACAAGTTGTGCTCTGGTTGTGCTCAATATCTACCTGCCGAAACAAAAGAAGGACTTGGAACTTATCACAGTTTACAACTAGACCCCCAAATATTTAATAAAAAATTGTATTAGTTACTTGTTTTTCGTTAAACAAACAAGAGCTGAATTGTGTCAATGGTTCCATTAGTTTTGTCCTAGTTTAACTGGACTACAGAAGAGACCAAAGGTCAGGGTGCTCTGCATCTGAGGGTTTGGAAATCTGATTATGGAAAGAAGACAAAATGATAACAATCATGGGGTGAGTGCAAAGAAGATAAGGCTCACTTATCTCTTTATTGTCCATTCTTCCTTTTATCTCCTCATGGTCCTTTCCCTCTCTCACTCTGCAGAGGTGATCTCTTCACCCTGCTAAATCATCCTTATCAAGCCTCCTGAATGCAATAACCTCTTTGGCACATTACCTATCTTTTAGGATTTGTGTTTAATATATTGTGTTCTTCTTTCTTTTCTCCCTTCCTAGGAGGTTACTCCAGAGCTCAGGATTGCTGGATTACTGATTGATTTCACAATTACTTTGTGCTATGGATTGTTTTCATCAGTGTGGCTAACTGGTGCAAAAAGTAAAAAAAGGAGAAAATATCCCTTTCCCCGCTCTCTCTCTCACACACATAGACAGAGATTACTTAATTATGCACACACTATTTCAGGTTGGAAAAAACCTCAGTCTTCCTGATATATTTACAAAACAGAAGAGAATTCTGCACATAGCTGATTGACCACCAGACAGATGACCTAATCCCCTCTCCATGTTGTTGCAGTGCTTTAGGATAAGTTTGTCTGCTACCTGTGGAATTAAGATTGTCTTCCAAGCACCAGCAAACAGGTGTACTTTTAAGAAGCACAAAAATCATGCTAGATACCGTGGTGTTGGTTGAGGAACCCCCTGAAAATTGAACTCTTCCGTGCTGTGGTTTGTAAGTAAAGGCATGTCTAAAATTAATGCCAATCCACTTCAAGTGTTTTATCCTCTGGATGTAGGGCAGTTTATATAAAAGTTTCACATCGCTCTGGGGCTGGGCAGCAGCACTCTGGGGACTGGAATGTGCCCAGTGCCCCATGACTCTGTCCCTGCAGTTCATTATGAGAAGGGCCAAGCAGGAATGCTGAGGATTGGAGAGGGAAGGTCAGGGTGACTTCCCCTGATGGAGACTTGGATCAATACCTGGCTAGACCAGACAATAAAACTGCCTCTCTACAGAGAGCCAAGATTTCACAGTGCAACTAGTTACTGAAAATTGATATTGAATGTTCGTAGCAGAAATATTTTCTTGTTAAATACTTCATTGGGAGTTGTAACATCAAAAACAACAAGGTGGGTTTTATTTGGATTCTTACACAGGTCAAAAATAGGTACTGATTTTTAATTTTTAAAATCCTTTTCACCAGAAACTTGATTGTATTTTCAAACTATTAGCATGGAACAGCTAAAACAAGCAATGCAGACACAGCTGAGCTACACTTCCTTGTATATTTATCTTTCTCTACTAAATCACACACAGGCAGTTGTGTCTAAAGGCGCCTTTGTCCCTCAGCCCTTGTGGCCGTGCTCAGCCCAGGGGCAATGAGGCCCCGTGGCTCTGTGCGTGCTGTTTGAGGTGTGGAGGCACAGCTGGGCACAGGGCAGAGAATGGAGGCAGCTCCTCTGCAGCCTCTGGCACTTGCCGAGTGCCACAAGGGGCAGAAATGCCCTGATGTGGAGATGAGGGACAGAACCTCCCTGCACCTGAGCTTCCAGCACTGCAAACCAGCTCCTTTCCAGATGCACACACATCTCTGTATTGCGCTTTAAATGTGCCCTTAAAGATAAACTCCATGTCTCTGATTTACCTTTCCCTCCACGACCGAGTCACAGCCACCCACTCACAGAAACAAACAAATGAAGGAATGAAAAGCTGTGAATCAATCAAGCTATTTCCCTGAAGACTCCGAGAGAAGAAAGTAAGAAAAGTGCTTCCGTTCCTCTTCAACCCATAAATTCTGTGACTTTCCTTGCTCAGCCCCGGCTCAGCCTGGCCCCTCACAGCCCCTCATTTCTGCAGCCCCATCACTCTCAGTTTGTTTAACTTTGCTGTGTAATCCTCCCCTGTTATCTGATGAGACACATCTCTGCCCTTCCCTCCTTCACAGCACCGATTTTGCACTATAATATTTTAAAGATGTGATTCTCAGCTGAGCAGCTGCCTGTGCAAGAGCACTAGATCCCAGCAGAGTAATTTCTTTCCATTTTAAAAGACACTTAATAATAATGCGCTGCACACAGTCCCCCAGCCCAGAGTGATGGCAGAGGCTTTTAGTGAGTGAATCAAAGCTGTTCTTACAGAGCAGTGACTCCCCACAGCTCCCAGGTATGGAGCCTCTCCGGGAGGGAGCCAGTTCTGTGCTTGGGACACTCAGTTCCTACCTTTAGACCATTTTTATTCCAATTGTTAACGACTCCTACAAAAAGACATACAGTGAATTTAGCTGTAGAAAATTAAGGATCCTATTAACACCAAGTCTGCTCTATTGTAGATGGTACAAGTAAAGAGTTAACTGAAAAATCAGCTGCCATAAAAGCATTTTTGTTGTTATCTCTAGTGCCCACATTTAAGACATTGAAAACAAAACAAAACCAAATAAATGAAACCAACATAAAACCCACAGAATGTTTATTAAAAAAAACCAGAACTTCTGGGGGAAAAATATCACATATTTGGGTGGGAAAAGGAGAGAGAATTAGTCCCTCCAAAATGGAAAATGGATTTTTTCCCCCCAGTCGTAACAGCACTAGAAGAAATGTGATATCTGAGATCTGGGGCCCATCTGCCCCTGGGGATGGAACACAAAATCAGGAGAGGCCAAAACTCAGAGCCTTGCACCATCTGAACAGACACCAACAAACACACACTCTGAAAAGAAATAGCAAGAATTACCTCAATAGGAGGAATTTCCATGCAATATATTGGGATTTCCTGTACTTTAAAGACAAAAAAGCGCTTTGGATTTCCTTGGTATTTATGATAATATAAACAAATTCTTAACAGCTCACCAGAAGAAATGAATTCTATATCTTCACCTCCACAGTGCTATAACTGGTGCTTTTTTAAATTCATAGACAGCCTTCCTACGTGACTCATTAATAGCATTAAGAAATAGAATTTTGGTATTTTTACCATTTTTGTGTCATGCTCCACAGTGAACTGTAGGGTGGTAATATAAGAAAAATTTAGAGATCTATTAGCATAATAATTAGAAGCCTAGAAGTCTTTATAGGGTTTTTAATATTTATGCTTGATAAATATTGTTCTATTTGTCAGTTTATGCAGTATAAAGTGAACCTTAATGCAAGAAGGTTATTAGCATAAAATTTACATAATGAATAAAAAACAAAACACAAAGGTAATCAAAAATAACAGAGTTTGTTTTCTCTTGCTTTCCTCAAAGGATGTACTTTACACCCAAAAATCTGTGTTATAGAAAACAAATTCCATTTAAATTAATTATGAGGTTCTATTATGGTTGTGAAAAATGGATAGCTTTTAACAGTTCTTCCAGAAACTGCTTTTTTTTGTCTCTCTCAAGCTTTACACAGCCCAGCCTCTTAAAGAATGAGATCATTGTGGTCACATGGATAAGGGAAAATGAACTTTAGAAAAGGACATTTGTCCAATGTAGCAAGACCCTTTCATTCTGAGCTGAGGGGGAGAGGAAAATGTCACAAAACCAAAAGGATAGACCTCAGGTTCATGCCTGCAGACACCAAAAAAACCCAGCAAACAGCAAGAGGAAATGACAATTATCTGTACTAAGAGACCTGTCAGCCAAAGAGTTACTTTTGAACCTCTCAGGTTTTAGGGGAATACAACATTTCTAGCCTTAATTCCCCACTCCAAAGCTCAGGGAGCCCAAGCTGGCCTGACACTCACCTCTGCTGCCTCATACAGCTCCTGGTGATGCTCCCATTCTCTTTTGCACCTCCTTCAGCTCCAGTTCCCAGAGGCTCGTCCTGCACCACTGAAGGGGCTCCAGAACCTCTTTGGCATGTGGGGAATTGGCCCAGCAGGGCTGGCAGCTGAGCGGGCTAGAGGGAGTGGAAAGGCTCCAACCCACTCCTTAGGCTCCTCACAGAGGACCCACAGCAGGTTTTTGAGGGAAACATTGTCAAACTGGTTCAGCCTGGCTGAAAGGGGCTTTAAAACTCTTCGGCCATTTTTCCTTGGTGAAAAATGTAAGAGGCAGTTAAGCTTCCTTCTGCCAGCAGAGGCTGAACCAGCAGCAAACATCTGTGCGGATAATTCAGAACGACAGCCTGAGAACAGGGGAGCAGCCCTTGATGGGCTTTGGGAAGAGCTGTGAGAGGCAGACGGGGAGAGGCTGTGCCCACAGGCAGCTCCAGGCCCACCCTGCCCCCCTGAGGGATGAGGGGTGTCCCGAGCAATGCCTCCCCCAGCTCCTGCTGCTCAGCCCTGCCGGCCAGCAGGGACCATGGGCGTCACCCCAGCAGCTCTGCGGGTCTGGCATTGCCCAGAGCATCCCAGCCGTGTCCCCACCTTTTAATGCCTGTGGAAGAGTGGATATGGATGTGTTTGTGTAAAGGCCATCCTGGGGACGTGCCCCCTTGCTGCTCCCCACAGGCACAGGGAAATGCAGTCCCAGGAAGCCACGTGTAGACACCCAGTGACTTCACCCCAAGTCACCCTCTGCAAACTCATCTCTCCCTATTGTTCAAAAAGGGCTCCTGGCACAAACCCCCACCTTCAGGGGCCTTTTCCTCCTCAATCTCCAGGATGAAAATGGAGGTGGAATAAGCTATATTGAAATTTTCTCTAGGCAAAAAACATCATCATGCTCTTGACATTTCTGCTGTATTTTGTACGAGGAGTCCAGGTCCTAAAGTCACTCACAGAGCTGGTTCTCCTTGGCAACATAAACAGTAAAACACAGCTTGGAATTATTGCTTTTTTAATATTATTAATATTTTTATGGTATCCCCTACAGTATGAGTCATCAGAAGGAAATTGTTGGTTCAAGCTGAAAATTTCTGATCCTGTTCATAGCACCAGTATTTGCAAGATATCCTAATTACCAATGTAAGGATTTGTGGAAAGGATCTGGAAATAATAGAAATAAGCCTTTTAACAGGCACAGTAATTAGGCAGATACAACAGATGCTAATAACAATTTAATTTCTGTGGGAAAATGATTAAGGTTTAAAAGTACAATAACAGAGAGGCATAAGAAGACTATAAGGAGGTGTAGATGACACAGACAGTGCATGTGTGATCACAATTACTAATTTTAAAAGAACTTTCACACTAAAATAATCCCAAAACCATCTTCTCAACAGCAATCTGTTTTCCTTTCATGCTGTTTTCCTGCTGCCTGTTGCCCTGGTTCAGCTATTTACTAATTCTGTTTCCCATCATATGCAAAACAACAGAGCAGGTGTTGAAACAGAGTCTTTAATATCTGTGGTTAATAATTCTCCCAGAACTATTCTGGATACGTTAAATATTTGTTTCCTCCTGGTAAACTTGAGTCATATTTTGAGTAACCATTTGATATTGCATATCAAATTTTTTTAGCAGCTTCCTCAGGGTCAGGAGCTGTTCTCCACAGGGTCCTGGAGCTCTCTGCAGGTCTGGGATGTTCCAGAGCAGAAGTGGTTCTGTGTCAGCAGTGCCTCAGTGGACTCCTCTGAAAACACACACAGAGCAAGAGAGAAGGCTTTAAATTACCACCAAGCTCAGGGTTTAATGGAATGAGTGGTGGAATTAAAGTTCATGGCTCCACTTGTGTTAGTGCTAGAGTTTCTGATAAGTTCAAAAATTGTTCATTAAGAAAATTAAAGTTCTGGGCCATCTCACCCATCAATCAGTCTTCTTTCTGAGCACTTAACAGTTATTGCTGAATAGACTCTGAAATAACCCATTAACTCAGCACAGGTTTGCCAGAAATTATAGGTGCTTTGAGATGGCTGGGAATGAAAGGTGGCACATAAATCAAAGGCATTGCCATCATCTGATGCTCCCAAAGCCTGCTCTGGAGTTACCTCAATCATTAAGGGCTGATATCACAGCCATTTGCATTGGAAGATGGGACTTCAATTAATTTCCAAGATCAAAAAGGGAGGTGATGAATCTGCCACTCCAGTGGAGATCCTGGCAAGGGATCCCAGAGCCAGGAGTATTTATGGAGCTGTCCTTCAGAGCAGAGCAGGGAGCCATAAACCTGGTAAAGACATTTTCAAATCAAACCATTTCCCCCAAATGTCCACACAAAAAACCAGCTCAGCAAATCCCAGAGCACTGTGGAAAAAAGGTTCAGCCCTGTGCTCACAATATTTTTGAGAATACTGCACACCTCTTCTTCACACTATCAGCCATGGAAGCAACTGAGAGGAAAATTACTCAGTGCCCTCTGTACTGAAGTGTTCTAGGGTTTTCTCAGTTTTTTTATGACACAGGGGGTTCCACACAGCACACCAGAGTCAGCTTTAGAACAGGCACTGACAGCGCTGTGGCTGTGCTACTTTTGAATTTAGCATGAACTCGCCTCTTGATAATTTGTTTACATTTCTTGATTGAAACTGGCCACTAAAGGGGATTCTTTTCATGCCAGCTGCCCTGGTAATACGGACAAGGTTCTCCAGCACAAAGTCGGCTTGGATAGAGATGTACAAGCTGTGCCACAATCCAGATGCCACCTCAAGGGGAAATTTCACGACAATTTAAGGAGTACTGTGTTCACTCCTGCCTGCTGTGGGTTAACCCTGGGAGGGCAGATCAGGTCCCTGAGTCCTCTCAGATTGCAACTTTCCCACCATCTAGTGGCTGAAGAGTTACAGGTAATAAAAACTCTTCACAGACCTGTACCTCATTGAGGCATTTTAAATTTTTTTATTTTATTTTAATACGGCTCCTTATTTTATGAGAAAAGCAGCAAGTAAAACTACTTTACAGCTGGCATTTTCTGCTTCAGCCTCTATTTTTTCATGCTTTTAAAAGTTTCTTACTCCTAATTCACAGGAGACGGGAGCCCTGAATAAACCCTTGAGTGTTACTTGCCAGCAGAGGAAAATGAATTTATTCCCAGTGGGGGATCAGCCTCACAAACCTGTGATACCCTAAAATAAGGAATTGATAGTCACTGCTGACTGCTGCACTCAGGAAAGAGGATGAACACCACAGCAGGCAGATCATGTCAGAAAAATCCTATTTGACAAGACTTTGGGAGCTGTTAGGGCAGGTGTAGGAGAGTGTCCCCGTCTGCTGGGGACACAAACCCTGGCATAGCACTCAGACATCCAGGGTGAGCTGGAGGCTGTGGCTTCTTCATCGCTTCAGGTGAACAGATCCAGACATGTTCATGGAATTAAAAGTTCAATCACTGCTCAGTACTTTGAGAAATGTGTTCCAGAGATGTCAAAAAGGATGCTTTTAACTTTTGGCAAGTACTGGCTTCATATACATCTTTCAAAGGACTGTCCTAAATCTGTTCTCTGAGCACACACAAAGAGTAGATATTAGCATTTCTGGTATTTCCTGGGATTAATTTGGGGGGTGTTTACAGAGAGTTATGAAAAATAAGACACAGATCTCACTTTCTGTTGTTCCCTGGCAAGCTTAGCAGGAGCAGCACATGAAATGCTCTGTCATGATCTATTCTGTGACAGATTTTTGCAGAAGCTAAAAAGTAAAAAAAAAAAAAAAAAAAAA
>VWZN01012595.1:367370-387723 GCA_013396955.1 Regulus satrapa | reverse complement strand
AAAAAAAAAAAAAAAAGCTGTTCTACCAAGATGTCTCTGTAGTTTGTGATGAAAGCAAGAGTCAGTGTGAGCAAGCATGTACTTTCTTTTGTGTTTCCAAGTAAACAGTAGCACCCAGGACCTCTCAGCTGCATCCTTGTGATGGAAGGAGCAATGAGAGGAGAAGGTTTTCCATGGGCCCTTCCACCTGAGAAGGTTGATGGTGTCCAAGAGCTCACCCCAGATAGATACTGAATGGCCTTGCAGCACTGCAATAGACAGCAAATACAGTTTTAGGGGGGAAAAAAACCCTTTAAAAATGGTTTTAAAGTTCTCTAATTCAACCCTTCATATAGAATAAAAACATTAACCCACACTGAAGTAAAAAAAAAAAAAAAAAGCTTTATTAACCCTACAGGATGCACCTGCATCCCCCATCAGGTCAAACTGCACACTTCAAACATGTCCCACCAGTTTTGGGGAAAATTTGGGTAACTGCATTTTAAGTAGATTCCTCTGCAATGATTATGAACTCTGGCCATCATTTTCTCATTCAAAAGTAACATAAAGGTCCCGCTTTTCTACTTGAATGTAGAAGATTATTTAAAGGTATAGCCAAAAGAAGCTCTTGGGAGTTGAGCTGCTGCAGCCTCCCTCAGTAGAAGTCACAAGACTCTTTCCTGTGGTCAAAAGTAATATTGAAAAATTGCAATTAAAAATCCATATGTCCCTTTCTGCTGCAGGTTTTTCCAAGTCTGTTACACAACTTGTCTGCTTGGCCAATGGAATCACTTGTACTCTCAATTTTCTCTGTTAGAATCCTCAAAACATCAGCGACTATCCTTACACTGAATTGAACATACACAGATTTCCAGCTCCTCCTGTCCTCCTTCCTAGCTATTACACTCCCATCTACTTCAATCAGTATTTCATTGCAATGCTCTATGCTAGCATGCCATTTTTTGGCAGTGGTTTAGATGCAAACTCCACTCTAAAAGTGAGACCTGGGAAAGGAAACATAGTCACTTTTTTACAGAGACAAGGAAAGGAAAGAGCAACCAAAAAGGTCCTGAGTTTAGGATTATGAGGGCCATGTTTAGCATTATTTTCAATAAAAGATTATAAGCATTTTCCTCTGATATCTCTGGGCATGCGAGGAGAAGGAATCTCAGAAATCATGACAAATTAAACAAATTAAACATCATAGATAACCGACAAAAGGCAATCTCCTATCAACAAATCTTGGTACCTTACATATGTGTATCATCCTGTCAGCTCCTCCTATGGTAAAAATAACCCAGGATATCACACCCTTCTGCATAAGTGACACAGAGATACAGCTGAAGCCCTTCCACATAGCCATGAAATAGTCATTAAAAGAACAGACCAGCTCTGAGGTAACACTGAGAACCAGCCTGTGGAAATATATTTTTTGACCACTCGGTGATGCATATTTTTCTTTTCAGAGTTTTGACAATCCACAGCAGGGCACTGAGAGCCTTGGAGATTTCCTGATTATGTTTCTGGGTGAGGAATGCAGCAGCTGGAGCATGCAGGACCTGAGCACTGCAACACCCCAGCAGATGCTAAACCTGCGGCGGGGCTTGGGTTGCAGCTCCAACAGACTCTGCCTGTCCCACAGAGGAGGCTCCTCTCCACAAGCGAAAAATCCATTCAGCAAGGGACCATCTTTCAGGGAATACATGGTGGGCTGTTGGCTTTGCCTTGCCCATCCCAAGGCAGAGCCAGAAGCGGCAGCACCTTCCAGGATGGTCCTGCTGAGCTCTCCCTCCAGTTCTGGTGGTTTTGTTACTATGAAAGAACAGAATCTGATTTAGAACCAGCAAACACCAGCAGCTCCCTACAGCAGCCAGGGGAAAAGGAAACCTTCCCCAGCAAGGAAACCTGTCCTCTGGGAAGCTGCCACAAGCCTCAGCACCCTCCCTGCTGCCACGCCAGGACCTTGAAACAGCAAATTCTGGTTACGAAGAGATTCTGGAACTTGTGTTCTTGTCAGCAGACGAGGAATTAATCATCAGCATTTCCTGATTTGAATAATGAATAAAGGACCCAGCAAATTGTCACAGAAAGCTCACCGAAAAAAAGTGGCAGAGCTCATTTAATAAATTATTCACTCTGAATTCTTTTGCTAAATCTAATATAGAGTCTTTATACATAGGGGAGGAGAGGGAGAACATTAGCTGGTTTTAGATGTATTTTTAAAATGTTCATGTCAATTGTATATAATTTTCAAGGTTAATGGCTTTTTGATACATAATAATGGAACTCCCATTTATTGTACATATCCTAGTTGCAAAACCTGTTCCATTTGCATAATCATAAATTGCAGTCAAGCAATCCTCAGCATGTGGTTATTCATTTGATGAAAATGTAAATTTCAATTTTATTTTTGTTCAATTGCACACACACTGCATTTACTGAATATGAGAAAAAGCATTTTAATTTAACCAATGAATTCAGCTCATTACAACATCTTAAGAACATTGAGTAGCCGAGAATTTTGGGAAAAGATGCAGTTTTAAGCAATGACTTAATATTAACTGATATTTTTATTTCATGTTTTGACACCTAAAAACATAACTGTGTTTATTTTTTATGCAAATAATTTCCTTTTAGGATATGAAATTGCTCTGCTATTTTACATATAAAATTAGTGTAGTAGCATCAAAAATAAAGGGACTCAATTTAATTAATAAATAAATAAATAAATACATACATACATACATAAATACATAAATAAATTCATTTAATGCTAACATTGAGTGAAATCCAGGGGAAAAAAATAATCTCTTGTGCTTGGGACCTAAAAGAGACCTAAAAGAGACTCAGATGTAAAAATGAATACTCTGCTTACACAACTGAGAATTCTGGCCTGGCTCTGTTGAAGTATAGCTAAAAAATTGTCCCTAAAAAGCTAAAAAGAGCAGCTAAAAAGCTGAAATCTTCTCTACTTGCAAACTGAATATACTACAGAGGCATCCCTGAGAGACAACGATCCAACTCCCTGGGAGAGGCCTTATACCCAAAGCTGCTTCAAGAGCTTCAAACCCCTCTTTAAAGTGAAGCAGCTTTGGAGAGGCCGGGAGAGGGGTTGGGAATTAACCTTGTGTGCTGTTCTGCTGAGGACACACCCCAGGCTGCTCCTGTCACGGATCCATGGATATCTCCTTCCCAGTTCAGGAGAGCGCGCTCGGCACCAGAGCCAGGATTTCCCAGCTACAGGTGGGGACTGACATCCTCAAAGGGCCCCTTTGGTTGACTGAAATTAATTTGCTCTGACATTATAACTACTCCTTCTAATTAAGCTGAGTTCATGATCTTTCTGGAAGAGAAGTAAAGCTTAGAAAGATGAACAAGCCCGAACATTTTGAGATCATATAAGTAAAAATTTCTTCTGACACAACTTTAGATTTAATTAAAAATGTGTCTGATAATCACAGTAATGAGCCTTATTTTAATAAATAAATTCTATTGCATATCTTGTGAAGATTAACCTGGATTCCCTTTCTCTTCAGAGGTACCACAAGTATAAGTAATTAAACTTTACAAATTGATAAAGTCTAGCATTAGAATTCCATGCTTGCTTTGCTTCCTCCAGCCATTCCTTCTCCCCTCCAACAAACAAACATTTTCCTCTGCCGTGTTTAGCTGCAGTCATTCCTTCTCCTGGCTTTAGGATATATTATCTCCTGGAATAACACCATTACAGCCATGGATAGGCTCCTTTCCACTCAGAAATCTTGACTGGGTGGGAAGAGATGATTTGGGACATTCGTTCATAATGTTTTGATGTCCCACACCTCAGCTGGGTGAGGACACTATACATTCTACTATACTAATTGGAACGTCTATAATTACCAGGAACATTTAGTGTCCCCTCACAGATCCCTTGATGGGGATGAAGGTCAGTGCAGAAAACCCGATCTCTACTCCTCACACACAGTCCATGGCCAGAGCTTTCTGGATCTGCTGGGTGCACTCCCTCTGGGACCCACAGGTGTGTCCAGCACAGCAGGGTAATGCGGGATTTCCTCTGTGTGGTTTGCAAACCAAAGGTTACCCCAAAACTACACCCCCCTGAGGCAAGTGCAGCCTTGGAGGGGTCTGCTCTGCTAAGGGCTGACAGTAGGGAGCCAAGGCTTCTGGGTCACACTGTGGGTGCCCAGCCAGCACCACAGGGAAAGCTGCCTTGGGCAAAGGAAAAACACTCCCAACAGGAGAGGGAAATACAGACCTCATTATGCCTCTGATCCAAAGCTGAGGAGACTCACACATGTAAAACCTGGTGGTAGAGTGCGGCTTCCTTTGGGCAACTCATTGCTGAATTTCATTTCCGTGACAGATCTCATTAAATTCTAAGGTGTATTTCTGGCAACACCCATGGATTTGGATGATTGCTGTACAGCAAAAATATTGATTGCATATATTTCATGGGTAGAAAAAATATTTTCTTTTTTTCTTATAGCTGGTAGTGCTAAGCAGGATGCAATGAACTTAGAAAGTCAAAATGGTCTCTGAACTTGTCTGAATTATCTTTTTATATTGTAAGTATTTAACTACAAATTTCAGAATGCTAACCTGCTGTGTGGTATTTTCCCATCACTTACAGTAAACTGGGAAAAGGGGTAGGTATATATTGAGAAGTATCTAGAAAGGGGGACCTCTCCTAGAACAGAGAGAGGAGCAGCTGGGACAGCTCGCACTTCTCTGGAATGCTGTGGCACAGCACCCCTTCCAGCTCATCACCAGGGCCTGGGTGAGGGTCTTGCTGGGCATTTTCCATGCTGGGCTGAGCCTCCCAGTGCCCTGCAGGGTTCCCCTCCATGTCAGTGCCTGGCCCCAAAGCCAGGGCACACTTTGGCCCCAGCCTCCCTTCAGGAGTAGAGCCACGCTCTGGCAAGGATTTAACAACTCCAGACCAGCTGGCAGGAGCTCCATGAGAATCCAGTAAACTGAGTGACACCTAAAACCAAAACGGTTTTCCATGGGCTTCACACTGCATTACCCTGTGGAAAGCTGGATTGCTGAATTTCACAGAAAACAGTCAGCAAAAACAAAAATAATAGTTCATAAAACTTACTAACCCATTCACTTGGGAGCACAGCTTCATTTTGCAGACCACATCAAGAACTCCAAGTTCAGCTTCTTGTGTTTTAACTCTAAGCATCTCATTGTTCAATTAAGACAACTGAATTAATTTTTTTTTTCCAAGTTTTTCCTATGTATGAAATGATTCTCTTATTATTCTGGGCAACATGGCACAATATAAAATATGGATTAAAGAGAAAATGAGAACTACAGAAAAATAATGTAACATATTTTATATCAATGCCAAAACTGAAAGAAATAAAAATATTCTCTTGGTGTGTGAATTAGCAGCTTCAACCCTCACTGGGGGATTAAACAGCATAGTGGAGGAGTAATTCAAGCAGTGCCTCAATAACTTAATTGAGCAAACATGGTTAATGCTTAAGTTTCTCCATCCCATAAAATAAACAGGGGTGCCCAAGGCAGCAAAGCCTCCTATGTGCCCCACAGAGAGGGGATGTGTGTCACAGGAGGCACCCTATTTGACTGCGTGGCACTACTGCCACCAAATCTGGGTTTGGATGTACAGGATAATGACACACTAAAAAGCCCAAAAAGCAACCCCCTGACCATTAATTGTTGAACTCCTGATAAACCTGAGCAGGAATTACAGTGTGAGCAGCAATAGCTGCAAATTGGGAGCTGCCTGATGGAACAAAATTTAATTTCTGGAGAGGAAATAGAAACAGCATTCTCATATAAGACCACCATGAAGTGCTTCAGCATTTATGTACATAATACACCCACGATGAAGTTTTGTCTTTGTGCTTTCAAATAACCAGGGATTCAATTTAATTATGTACATAAATAATGGATAGCATTCCTTTCCTTCCACACCATTATTGCTATTTCTTTGTTTATAAATTATTTGCCAGGTTCATTCTGGAACGAGAAAGGTGGTTGTCTCCTGCAGGAAGTTTAGAAATTAGGTAAAACAGAAATAGAAAAGGGAGGGAAACTCTCTGCCAGTTTTACTGGTTTGTGTACAAATAGAAAAAAAGAGGAGCAGGGTATAAAATTTGTTCCAAATTGAAAGGCAGAAGCCCAGCTGGTACAAAATGCAGCAATGCCAGCTGACCAGATCCAAGTGATGATATAGCCCTGGATTCTCATCCATCCTATCAGATATTGTCAGCAAATTCATTTCACTGAAAGAAAAAAAAAACAACAACAAAACAAAACCAAACTAGCAACAAAGCCAAAACAAAACAAGGACTCATAAGTAAATTATTAATGAAATAAAACACAGTACTAAATCCCCTATCATATATGTTTGGTTTGAGTGCAAAGTCAGTTCTGCCATTAACACAACTCTGACTCGTTCCCTGCGAAGCTCTGGAAATTTTCTAGGCTGTAGAGCCCTTGGTAACTGGCCTGTACTGTCACAGATACAGATGTCTCTGTTTCTTTCTGCTACACTCAGCAATAAATTGAAAAGCTTGTTTGAAATAAGAGATTAAATTAGTAAAACAATCCTGTTTTTAAAATGGAATAAAGAATGTTCCATTGGTTATCACTTTGAAGGGTTTTCATGCCCCATGACTGCAATGTCTAAAAACTGTATATAATATTTATACACAAAATGTCTCCAAATACTACAAGACAAAATAACAATTCAGCTTTAGGTACAGGGCAAGCAGGTCAATTATTCAAATGTGACCCATTTTCAGGTTTTCAGTTTTGGATTCTGCCTGTATTGAAACTGGAATGAAATTTTTATAAAATTTAAAGAATGCACTTGTTAGGACCATGAAGACAAACACATTCCCATCAGCAGCTCATGTTTCTTGCTGTAACAGCACATAAAATATGGCCAACTTTTGTCAGCAAAACTAAGATATTTGGAGAACCTGGGCTGCCTTTAATATGCCATTATCCTTCATCCCTGAAGGAGGATAATACCTTGGATGTGGTTATGTAGCCCAGAAACTTAAGAAAGAAAAAGAAAAAAGAAAAAAGAAAAAAGGAAAAAGAAAAAAAGAAAAAAGAAAAAAGAAGAAAAAAGAAAAAAGAAAAAAGAAAAAAGAAAAAAGAAAAAAGAAAAAAGAAAAAAGAAAAAGAAAAAAAGAAAAAAGAAAAAAGAAGAAAAAAGAAAAAAGAAAAAAGAAAAAAGAAAAAAGAAAAAAAAAGAAAATAGAAAGGTAATAGAAATGCAACTGGGAAAATAATTTTAACAAAGTTGTTTCACCTTTAGCCTCATGCAAAAATGTGAGGCTCTTGAATAACCATCTGGATTTCCATCCTGTGAGTCGAAATATAATTATGTGACCCATGCACAGCTTCAGCATCTCATCAATTGCAACACTCTGGTGAATCACACACTTCAAACCTGCTCATCTCAACAGTAAAGCAGCTTCACTGGGCAGCACAGACAACAGAGGGTACAAGGGGAATTCATGTTTGTGTTGGGCCTGCAGGAGCATCTCTCACAATCTGACTCAGTCCATAATCTCCATGATTAAGGCACTTCAACCCAGTCAGCATTTAAACAATGGAACAGAAGTGGCACTTGTATTTATTAGAGCTTTCCCCCCACAAAAGAATTCCAAGGCACCTCCCCATAAAACTCCCACCTTTGTTTCTCACTGGTTATAAGCACGAGAACATTTTTAAGACACTTAGACCTTCTCAGGACCAACTCTCATATTTGAGAAATACAAAATCTAAAGGGTAACAGGCAAGACAATCTGGGATTTTTCAGCTATTGGGAACAGTAACAATTCAAAATATTCTGAGTTAAACCAGAATCAGATATTAACACTCTCTGAGAATAAAAGGCCAAATAAATGCATTTATGACAAATTTTTGTACAGGCTCATCTCAGATATCTGATTTCAGATATATTGTGCCCCAAAACCAGAGGACAAGTAAACTTGCCAGACAAAGAAATGGAACTGCAAAGAACTTTAGGCAAGTATCATTTGTCAGGTATTAAAATAACTTTATTGACAGATTCATAATACTTGCCACCAGCAGGAAAGTTAGAGATTTCTAGAGCTCACTAGCAGGCTCCTGGCCCCAGCTTCTATTCCCTTGATTGGGAAGAGACAAGAGCAGACTCACAGACTTTTGCAGGCATTTTTGTCTCTGAATTCTGAACCTGTCAAAGGGATCTGACTCATGATGGAGACTTGTTCTCTGGCTGCTCATACTTGGACATGAGATTCACATTTTTCTCACATTTTTATGGAAGTTGTGAGCAAAACTAAAATTGCCTATTAAGCTGCAGAACCTCTTGGGTTTGAGAGACATTTGAAACTCTCTGAAATATTCCCTTGGCTTCTGACACTTACATTGCATGGATGGGTGGCGGTCCTTGGCTCAGCATGAGGCAGCCTCTACCTGCCATCCTGTTCTTGAGCCCCCAAGGACTGATGTGCAATGGACATGCACAGACCATAGATCTCTATAGGAAGTTCTGAAACTGTAAGTCTTCCTAATTTCATTTGAACCAGTCCATATTCAAACAAATCTGCTCTTGTCCAGGACAGCCAGGAGTGCCTGAGTAACAATGAGGATATGGATTTTTTCCTTTGCTGGTGTATTGTTAGAGAGAAGGAAAGACACAGAGCAGACTAAAGAAACCTCAAGTTTCTAATTATAGGGACTGTGAGGCTGCTGCAAGAAAACAACTGAATGCAGGGTCTGTAAAATAACATGGTATTCTTTCCAGCACTTTATATTCTCAATGGGCCTGATCCAATCCTTATTCAGAAAACATTTCAAAGACTTCAGGCACGTTGCTATGCAGTGATCTGTGATCTGTTTCATTAATCCGGAAAAATTTCAACTAGGAACACAACACCCTTTGATAATCCCCAAGCACAGCAACAAAGAGGAATGTTTACTACTATCTAGTGAGCCATACATAATAAAGCTCATCATCAAACTTCCTTCCTGCACAGCACTAACACAAGTCTCCAACATCCCTTGCACCTTCCACAAATATCAGAGTTCTAAGAATAAAAAGAACAGAAGAAAATTAGACACTGTGCCACTAAAATAATTGTACCCAGCAAGGGTTACAAAGTGCAGCAACCAGAAAGATCCTGAGCAATTTTATACCAAGAAATAACAATTTTGAGCCCAAGGAAGTGCTCTTTGCCTGCTGTAGGAAAGTGGCCCTGGCTCCCCTCACAAGCGAGCTGGAGGTGTGAAACAAACGTCACCATGTCTGCAGAGAGCAGAGTCTCAGTGCTCCCCTGGCACAAATCCAACCTGTATCTCACCCCCGTGGTAAAAAAACCCTGTCTGGAACAGGGAATCCTTCCCGGGGCACACAAGTGAGCATTGGGTATGGTTTTCTTTCCTTCAGAACTCTCATTGTTATTTTAATATAAGGACTGTTTCTGCTCTACAGCATCAAGCAAAACATTCAAAGTAAGCCTAATTATGACCAGCAGGCTGATTTAAATAAGAACTGGTTACAGTTAATTATAACAAAAATAGAATGTTGCACTTTGTATATTTAGCACTGCACCATCTCGCTTTACAATTGTACCTTCAGAGTGCTTTAGCTGAACTATCTCTGAAAATCCTCTGATGTTAAATTATTTTATACCATCCTCCCTCAGACTTCATTGTATTTTAGGAGCTGAAAACACCTGTCTTACTGATGGCAGCAAACCCTTCCCTGTAGTGCAGCCCTCTCCTTTCTCGTTTTGTTCATCTGCATAAAGGTAACTTCCAAATCTGTCTTGATTAAAATGAAGGTACCCAAACAGGCAGCACAGACAAAGCCAGGTGTGAAGCCAGAGCAGGGGAGGGGAGCTCCCAAAACAGCCCCACTGCTGGTGTCCAGCATGGGCTGTGCCCTGGATCTCAGGCAATGAGCGAACCAAACACTGCAATGGTTCCCTGCAGACCAGCAGAGCCTGAATTAGTGACCTGTGAGCTGTGCAAATGCTGCAGGTGCAGAGCTGAGCCATCAGTGGATCACACCAGCTTGGTGACATCAGTCAGCTCCAGGCGGTGGCACAGGGAAGATGAGCCAGGTTTGGTGGATGTGAGCAGCACACGTCAGCTGAGGCTCCTGCCTTTCACTGCTCACAGCCCAAACAGCAAATTATGGAGGAAAAAGGGAAGAGAGTCTGGTGATATTTCTTTGAAGCCTGACTTGCATTTAGGCAGTCTGCGCTCACCTCTTGCATTTACATCTCATGAATGCTCTAAGAAACAAATCTGCCATCGAAATGTCTACAGAAACTGCATATTTTGCTTAAATACTAGAGCACTTGCAAAAAAACAAAAAAAAATCCAAAAAAACCAAACAAAAAAAAAAAAAAAACAAACAAAAAAAAACCCAAAACAAAACAAAAAAACCAACATAATTTGGAAACACCAGATATTAATGATAGAAGTCAACTTAGCAGTTTTATGGTCTTGGAACACCAACTACACGACTTCATAAGTTCAATCAAAAGACCTAGTGCAATTCAACTTAGGTAAACCAAGACTTGTAATTGACTACTTCTGCCTTTAATTTGCAGAAGCAGATTAAGATTTGTTAGTTGACATGATTCTGAGAAAAATAAAAAGTATATATTGGTTGCTGACAATTTATAAGGAAAAAAGTGCTGAAAGAGAATAACATAAAACAGTCAGTTTGAATTACAGATTTTCTCTAGAGCATCTCCTGGGAGGCATTTCTGGGTAGACAGAAAGTACAGTTTTGTTTAATAAAATGGAATGTGATAAAATACAAACCCTGTGCTCACTAACCCTACCCTTCCCACAGTGTTGAGGTGGCTGGACACATCTCCTCACTCACAGGTTATAACCAGCACAAAGTACAGATTTCTAAAGTTACTTCTGGCTCTGGGATTTTTCAAACACACGCTATGCAAATATTTCTGCAGGAGCCAGTTTTGAATGATTAAATCAGGCATTTCCACTGCTGACAGGTACTGGGAAGATTCAATAGAACAGAATCACTCCAGGCTCACCCATCTCCTGGGGAGGAAAAAACCCAACAATGTGCTTTTCCTATTAATGCTAAGAGACATTTTTTCTTGAATGAAAAATAAAGTATGAGTTTAAAAGATATGAGATATCAATATATATATGTGTGTGTGCATGTGTGTGTATGTATGTATCTGTGCAAGAAACATATGTTGATGTTCATTAACTCTTCACTAGAAGTGTTTGTTTCCTGATCCCTTAGAGAGCACATCCATCAATGGGAAAGAACAGACAATTGTGACACACAAGCTCAGCTCATGAACCTCAGGGAAGGTCTGGAGTGAGCAAGGTAAGGGATGGGGACTGGAAAAGTGAGGATTTAATTCTAACCTGAGCTGCTGCATGACCAAAGGGAAATCATTTCCCTTGTGTGCCCCCCACCCTGCCCTTTTGGATGGAAAACTTCAGGGGAGCAGTGACTGCAGGAAATTCCCACTCTCTGAGGGATCCCCCAGGTTCCAGAATTGACTACGGGGACCCCACTCTGGTGAGGGAATGTGAATCCATTTCCACCATTAAAACAAAGCTCCAGCAGGGCAACACAGTGACACATCTCACACTGGGACCTTTTGTGCTGGACAGAAATGGAATTTGGTCTCATGTGCATGTGGAGTGCTTTACATCCATCACTCCCAGGACAAAGGAGGGGATCAAGAATTCCTTTCACGGGGGCAGGGGGGGGACACAGAGTGGAGTTTCTGAACTCCAAGAAAACCATTTCCAAGCTCGTGCCTGTGAGAGCTGCCTGGTGGCTGCAGGACTTCATGAGGGCAGGGAAAGGCCCTGAGCTGCTTTCAGCATGAATCCTGCTTAAGTGGGCAGGGAGAATTTTACCAAAATGCTGAAACTCTCTTAGATCTCCTGTATAAGTGGGCTCCAGATCTCTGCAGGGTTGGTTAATCCAGGCACTGTAACTGAATCCATTGCCACCTGTGCTCTCGAAAATATAGATTTTAGTCTGAAATGGAAAGCTCCATACAATGCCATGCTGCCCAGAGGGAGCTTTCTGTAAATCCCAAACCAAAGCTGCTGTTACAAGCTCCTCCTGAGCAGAGACCAGGTTTTGGAAAACATTACAGTTAAGAGGCTGCACATATGCTTATGAATTGGGCATTTCCCCCCCTTTTTCCTTTCTCATTAATGACAATTATTTTCATGAAGGCTGAATAGGGGAAAGAGGTATCTCTTTTATTCATTGTTCCTCATCTGAAGCTTTAATTATAGCTTCATGACTCCACAATTACTATGAGGTAGTGATGACTGCAGACCCAGAGGAGGAGTAGCAGAAGAGATCACTGCACTCAAATATTCTTTTACTCTGCAGTATCCTAAATATTTTTTTATGTAACAAAAATGGACAGGGAAAAGTACATATGTCAAATAATCTGTATTTATCAAGTTTTCCATGAAATGCAAATTCCCTTAGAGGTGAAAATGTTTTGATTAGGGTATGTAGAGCATTACAAAGACACTGCATATGCAACATTTCTCAGACTAGACTCACAAAGTACCCAGCAAACTATTTCCTTGTTAGAAATTCTCAGAAACTCTGACAAACTGCACTGCAGGCATGGCACACTGTAGAGTCACTAACACTGTAATTAGCTGCTTTATAACCCAGTATGACTACAGTCCTCAGCTGTGAGATAATGAAATAAAACATTCCTAATATTACTCTCACAAATATTAATACGAAAAGTGGATATATTAGCTTTCAAGAGAACAGAGAATTAGTCTGGCATGGCAGCACCAGGGAAAAAAAAGGAAAAATAATTTCTTTTCTTGGCAGCAATGAAAACAGGTCACAGCATGAGAAGGTAAAACACACCTGAGGAATACAAATTAATGGACACAATTTGATGATCATTTCTTGCCCCAGCAGAACATCCTTCTCTGCCCTTGTGCCCACCGCCAGGAGGAGTCTCAGCCAGGCCTTGCAGAGCCCACTCAGCCCAGCCTGGCCAGGGCTCAGCTGGGGCCGTGGAGGGGCTGCAGGGTGAGCCCTGCACTGGTGACTGTTCCTGTCCCTGCCCCCAGCTCCAGCTGCTGCCCACTGGCCCCTGGACAGGTGTGGACCCAGCTCCCAGCTGGACAGGGCAGGGACACCCTCCTGGGGCTGAGGCACCGGGCAGGAGCAGAGGCACGGCGAGGGAGGTTCTGCAGTCTGCCCTGCTGCACTTACTGCTCCAGCTTTGCCTTCTGTGGCTCTCTCACGCCTGCACTTGGACAACTGCAGCTGCCAAGCGGGAATTCTTTTCACCAGAGAGGAGGCACAGAGCAGAGTTTCTGAACTCCAAGAGGATCTTTTCCAGCCTCACGCCTGGCAGAGCTGCCTGGTGGCTCCTGGAGTTCTCAGCATGCCTTCCTGAGGGCAGGGAATTGCTCCTCTCCCCACGGGACAGGTGACTCCAGCCTCTGCCGAGCCTCAGCCCCAGGAGGACATGCTCCCAAATCCCTGGGGCAGTCTCTCCCAGCCTTGCCCCGTCCTCTGAGCAGCACAGATCCACCAGGACCTGCTCCAACGCCTCCGGCACATCCCTGAGCCCGGGCTGACTGTGACGCCCATGGGGACTGGAAATGAACGGGGAGCAGAGACAAACCCTGTGAGCAGCTGATAATACGGCAGGGGAACAGGAGGACTAAAACGCTGCAGAGGAGTTGTCAGCTTTCCTTTCTTCTTCTGTGGTGGGATTAGCAGAAAAGTTTAGACTATACATTATCCAAGAGTCACTCTAATGATGTATCACTCTGAGGTTTTCATAAAATTAATCTCTCAATAATAAGACATAATACAGGTTTCATGCATACTAGGTAATTAAAGAGCTTGATGAATAGATGAAAGAGGGAATGTTCTGGATCCTTAAACAAATCACAGCTTTAAATTTCATTAATTTTAAATTTACTCCAAGACCTAATTTAAAATTGGCAAAGCTTCTCTACCACTGAAACCAGAAATCATTAAATAAAACTGAATTGTATTATTTATTGTTGCATTAGGCCAATAAAATACATCCATTTACAATGTCAGGATGGCAAAAATATGACAGAACTCTACAATATTAAAAATAGTTTGAAAAATTCACTACAGCTCTTGGTCAAAAATTTAAACAAGAAAATCTATTCACAGATACTTTCTTGGCCCTTTCATTTGCTGTCCTGTGCCTTGAGCTACCACACAGAAAGGCTTGCAATAATTTAACCATCTTTGGCTTGGAGGGAGGGAGGGAGGCAGGGAGGAAGGAAGGAAGGAAGGAAGGAAGGAAGGAAGGAAGGAATTCTATTCAGTTTTTAGGTGAGGAAAACCACCCAGGAAGTTTGCTAAAGTCAGCAGAGAATATCAGAATGTCTGCAGCACTCCAAAATACCACGGCCAGAGTAAAACAGGCACTGCCTAAAGCACTTCTGCAAGGTTAAAATTGTATTCAGAGTAAGAATTGAAAAATGCAAACAGGGGAAGCCACAAGAAAACAACAGTGAATCATAACTGGGAAAAGAGTGAGTTAAAATAACTCTTTGACTATGAAATCAGGAAAAAACCCACAAGTGATTGCAAAGTAATCCAAGAACGGAATGTGGCAATGCCCTGTGTGAGGCAGTCCTTGTGGGCTGGGACCTTAGGTGGGGTGTTGGTGTCACAGCCCAGCAGCCCAGATGTGCCCTCCCAGCTCTCCTGGCACCATCCCTGGGCTTGTTCCAGCCCTGCCAGCAGCAGCAGCTCCCTGAGCCTGCAGGGAGCTCTGCTTTGGCCACGTTCTGCTCTGGGCCACCTGGAGCAGCAGGATGGAAGCACCTGCTGCCCTGCCCTCCCCGTCCTGCACACACAGGCACAGCCCCACGGACACAGCCCCACAGACACAGCCCCATAGGCACAGCCCCACGGACACAGCCCCACAGACACAGCCCCATAGGCACAGCCCCACGGACACAGCCCCATAGGCACAGCCCCACGGACACAACCCCACAGGCATGAGGCTGTTCCTCCTCTCTCTGGGAGCACATTGTGCAAGTCAGATCCACCTCCAAAGCAATTCAGTGCCCTCCTTACCACACTCCACAGGAGTGGGTAAACTCTGCCCCAGTGCTCCTTGCAAATCAAGTTTAATGATGTCTAAGTCTGCTCCTTTTGATAATTGTTGCTGATGTTTCTCCCTCAGATGCCTGAAGGTTTAGAAATACTCCACAAACCTGTGCATTCATACAGGAGTGGCACAACATAAACTGTCCCTGTGTGGGCAATGCCTTTCCAGGTTCTGTGCCATGTATTTAGGTCTATATGCTTCTTTTCTTTTTTTTTTTTTCTTTTTATTCTCAGATATTAACTTTCCATATTTTTGCTTTTCTTCAGTACAACAACTTCAAAAGGGAACAATTTTCTCAGAGTTTTCCTTTTTCTCTTATGCAAAGCCATATAAAAAGATTATCTCCAAGTGTTGACATAAGTCTCTCTCTCATCTCAATGCAGCAAGATGAAGGGAGAAAAGCAAAGAGTTTCCAGAAGTGGCCCCTGCTGGCAAATATCCAGCTTATAGACTTCCTATTGTTTTTCTAACAATTAGAAGCTTGAAATATCCGTTTGTTAGAATTGCATTTAAAGAAACCCTTCTCGGTTTCATTGCTGGTAGTCTATTTTATTGTATAACCATTCTCATTCCAATTTAACCATTTCCCTAAACTGGAAAACCAATGGAGCAGAGAAACTTGAGGGCATCCCTGTGCTTTGGTGAACTCCAGTCTGAATGCAGCTCCCAGCTCAGCTGGTCCCAGTCTTGAAGGGGTCTTGACCAGAACAATTTTATGTCCTAGAACTGGAATACAGCAGATTGACTCCCTAATGTTATGAATAATTCCAAACAAGCATTTGGACAGCCAAAAGGATCAAGAGACACTGAAAGCACACTGATAAACAAACACAGTGAGAATCTGTGATGCTCATGAGACACATAAGTGGCTCCTTGCTGAAACAGGAGAAGCTGTGGGTCATCTAAAAGTACTTGGAAAGGAAATGTGGGAGTTTTGACAATAACAAGGAAAAATATGAGCAAAGATGGATTGAAATTCATGGTCCTTGGATCTTCAATTCAACTGTTGAAATCAGATTTCTTTTCTCATTTTCATGCCTGAAGCACTTTAATAGGGAATTTAAACAAGAGACCCCTAAAGACCCCTGCTATAAGCACACTAAAAATCCAGACATAAAGCACAGTTCTGCTTAGCAGCCATGCCCAAACCTAAATGAAGAAGAATCAGTGTGCAATCCAATCTTTTTCTTTTGCTATAAAACAAGTGTTGCCTGGACCACTACTGCAGTGCCTCTCACATGTTCACACCTGACACAAAATTACAGGGTGAGGGAAATCTGAGTCAGGGATACCCAAGAGTGACAGAAGGGAACATCCATTACTCCGATTATATGAAATGTTACTGCTGTATCTATCACTTGTCCTCTGCTGAAATAAATGGAGCCACTCACATCTGTTTTCAGTAGGACCATTCAAAGGAATCAAATTCTGAAAACCCCACATTTTTAACTGGCTGCAATTGCATGTTCAAGATAGCAGCAGATCCAGACTGTACCCAGCTTACTGCTGGTTGTCTTGTACTAAATCCAGGCAACACCAAGGTATTAATGGCAGATTGAAATAAGTAGCTGGGAAGATTTTATCTCCCTTTTGATGGAGGAGTACATCTTCTTGCCTTCCCTCAGCCCAGAGGCTCTATTAGATCCTCACAGTTCTCCCTCAGTGTTGTAAGACCAGTCCTGCTGAAGATTGATTTCTATCCCTCTGAGTTTGAGGAGAAAGGAAAGACCTTTGCTTTCCAATAATGAGACCAGTATCATGCTTTTTGCTTTCACAGATAAAGAATTTTAGTTCTGGATTATCACTTAAATAGGCAAGCACCAATGCTGTGGTTTGGCCTTGTAGTCTAGGAGCTTCTAAAACTTGTATTTAAAGAGTTATGTCAATTTTAAAGGTCTCAGGCTGCTGAGATGGCACCTATCTTGCTATGTAATGAGCTGGCAGTTATAGACAAGAGAGACACATAATATAGTTAATCTCCTTTTTCAAGCACTGGTTAAATTGTTTGCCAGCATGCAGCATTGCATGTGGATGCTTATTATTCTCCCAACAAATACTGTATTTCATTCTAGTTTGCTTGGTATGAACAGTTCACAGCATATTCTTTGTCATTTAATTTCCTGTGTACATTGTGAGCACTTCCAAAAGCGCAGCAGGGTGCATTAGAGAAACCTACAGAAGGAGCACAGAACATTAATCAAATTACTATATTAGATACTATTAGATGTCTTCAAGTTAAAACTTGTATGAACTGATTTTTACAGCTTTCTTTTTATCACTTCAGAAGAGATCAAAATAACTCATTAAATCAATTTATCCTTTTTGCTGTGTTTGCTGATTGTGCAGGGAAGTGCAGCCTCTGAGAGGGAATGTGGAAAGGGGCTGTGCCCAGGCCTCCTCGGGAAGGAAGGGCAGGGAAGCCCTGCTCTGGCTCCCCCTCTGCATCCTCCCTCCTCTCACCCCTCTGAGATCCCTGGTGCTTCCCTGGGAATGGGGCAGCACCAATGTGCCACATCCCCCCACACCACTTTTGCTGGGTGACATCTCTGCCAAGGCTCCAAACCTGCTCCCAAATCAGTCCCAGGGCCCCAAATCTGCCCTGGGGCTCCAAACCTCCCTCAGGGCTCCAAACCAGTCCCAGAGCTCCAAACCTGTCCCAGGACCTCAAACTTGTCCCTTCTCATCCTCTTTGCTTCTTCCATTATCCTTTTGTGTTTCTGTGAGCAGAGATTAGCAAATGCATTTGGGGTGTTTTTTCAGGCAGACCAGCATCAGCAAAGCACTTTCAGCTCTTCAGCCTTTCCTTCTCTTTGTCAGCTAGAAAACAGTGATATGCTGTAGGAAATAGATCGAGAGTCCCTCCTACTCCACCAAAAGAACAAAAATATATCTGAAAACTCCTCTGTTGGGAAAAATAGTTCACTAGATTTTATATCTTTTGACAAATAAATAACACAGTTTCAAAATTTACAATTAAATAAGGATTCAGCCAGTTATTCTCCATTCACAGCCTGTTTTAATTTCTTCACTTCAGGATGTCTTGAAAAGTTTTATATTCACTGAAAATATTCAATGCTCTTCTGAAACCACATCTCAGCTTTCCCTTTTGAATTTTTTGTAGCTATACCTCTGCACATGCACCAAGAAATTCCCAAAATTAAGATGAAGAAGAGCACTGTCAGTGCTGAAATGAACACATAAAAAAGGGAGACATTTGAAGCAAGTCTTAGAGTATTGCATATACAAATTCTCTGTAAATGGACTTTTTCTCCCACTGCTGTTTCCTAGAGGTCAACACTGCATTTGTCTACTGGTTGAAATGACTTAAGGCAGGTACTAAACAAAATTTACTCGTAATTACAAAATGTTTTAGAGGAAAACATTCAGGCCACAGTTTATCTCCATGTCCAGCTGATTACATAACCAATCAGAATTTATCAGACAGCCTGTAATGCTTGTTGGAAGAATGAGACAAACATAGCAGTAGAAAAAGTTGAAGATTCTGCTTTAGAACAGAAAATATGAGAGAATTAGAAAATAAGGATAATTAGAAAAGATGAGACTGCAACAGCAGATCAGAAAGAGACATGTTGGATTTCAAAGGCACCAAAGGACAAGGTAAGGCTAAAGGGCTGAGTCAGGACATGCTTTAAAAATGCCCTGATTTTCAGGAGCAATAAATACCTATTGACATGTTCACATCCTGACATCACCTCCATGCTCCCAGCTGAAAGTCACCCCTCTCACAAAGGAGAATAAAACAAAGGCTTTTAGGGATGTTGCATTTTAAAATCTTGGCCTAAAACCCAATGAAAGAGATGTATAATCAGTGTGTAACCCGTGGCTCAGGAGGGCAGAGTTGGCGTGCGTGACTCCTCATATTTCATGGCAGTGAATGCTCTGCATGAGGAGCTGCCAGGCACTCTTGGAGGGAAGAGGGTTCTCCATGGGCTGGCCTTTATCTTCAGCTTTCCCTCCTCCCATCCTCCTCAGCTCCTCTGTACCAGGATTGTGGGGAGCCTTAGAGGAAATTGTTCTCTTGCACTGACAGTGTTTGCATTGCCCTGGCTGGAAGCACTCAGCAAAAGGGGTAAGGAGAAACGTTAGCAAGTCATTAATTATATCAATTATTTAAATCACAGGCAGAAATGTCTGCACACCAGCTGGAGTAGGAGAGTTTATCCAAAAACCATCACTGAGGAATCTGTAACTTTGAAGTCAGTCACTGAAAGAATTGGCAATGAGTAATGCAAGCTGACAAGGAGAACACTTTCTGTCAACAAGTGATTTGCAAACAGGCTATAAATTTCATTAATTTGTTCATTATTTGTGATCCTTGAAGAATTGTGTTGATTAAGTAAGTTTCAGCTTACAATTAGGTGCTAAGAACGCCTTTTGTTTAATACGTGTTACTACGTGACGTGACGTGTCTGGGTTTCTAATCAGCCTGAATTTTGGAAGGTTAATTGCCCCAAATTCAGCTTTCCAAAATGTTGGGGGTTTTTTTGCATTGGCTGCAGAGTTATTTATAGAGACAAGTGATTAAAAATGAGCCACTAAAAACATTTTTCTCAATAATAGATTGTTGTACTATAATTTCTTTTTAAAAAAAATAACTGTTTTCTGAATTTACTCAGTATGTAAAATGTCCAACGTGAGATTTCTTTGGGATTTATCACTTTCCAAAGTGGCAAGAAATTGCAGCTTTGAAGGCATATGCTCATTCTTCTCAAAAAGTGTGACTCTTATTTATATTTTTTCTACTTCTCCCTAAGATAGGAAACCATAATTCTTGTTCTAATAATAAAACATCTCAAAATCTAGAAAATTACTTTCATAATTCTTATGGGTTTACATCTATAATCTCAACACGGAGGAACAAAAAAACAATCCCTGAATTCAGATCTGATGCCTGACAAAGTATTATATTGTTCATAATGCTGAGTTAAACTAGCCATGGTCACTGATGCCCAAAATAATCCTCAGTCTCAGTCTTTATGTGACTTGAAAGGAACTGTGCTTTATCAGACAGATGTTTTTCTACCCTAAAAGAGAGCAAGAGCCATGTCCATCATACTGCAGTGTGAGTTCATCCCAATAATCCCACAGCAGCTCCTCCTTCCACTGCTGTAGACATTCCACATTTTGCACCGTCAGAAAAATCTCACTGAGTTTCTTCTTGGACTGCTAAAAAAAACAAAAACAAAAACAAAACAAAACAAAAA
>VWZN01012595.1:341244-367333 GCA_013396955.1 Regulus satrapa | reverse complement strand
AAAAAAAAAAAAAAAAAAAAAGGTGCATGCACTCTGCTTTTCTCTACTCCAAAAGTTCTGACTACTTCAGAGCCCTTCTGGGCAGAATTAGCACCAAAACCCACAAATAATTGCCATATTATCAGCAATCATCTACAGCTCTAGGTGGGCCGGAAGCTGCTACCAGGATTCAAGGAAAGTTTAATAAAATTTCAGCTAAAATAAGTTTAAAATAGAGAACACCCCCTGCTATAGGAATGGCAGGTCAGGAAAAGCAAAGCAAGGTCCAACATCGGTAGCCCTGTAAGACTATGGTACTGTTTATACCATTCTTGATGCAAGGAATCTTTGGACTTTATCAAACTCAGCCTTCCAAGTAGGGCTAATTTCAAGCAGAATGAAATGTCTTTGCTGCTCTGAGCTTTCTGCATTTCCTAACAAGGGCAAACACAGGCTGAGCAAACTATAAAGACCGTCAAGGACCAGGGCTGGGTTCTGTTCTCTTGTTTCTGCAGCGGTTTCTCTGCACATCATTCACTAGTTCAAGGCTCCTTTTCTCTATGTGCTGTCAGTAATGGGAAGAACAAACAGCAAACCGGCTTATAGTCAAAAAACCTGCCATCTGTGTAGATGATTGACCCTGCACAGGCAATCAGGGGGTCTTCCTGGCAGGTGCCTGCAGAGCTGAAGAGTGGAGTAAGTACAGCTCTTTTAGAGCACATGGTTAAAATATCTGCCCTCTCTGCATTTGAAACAAACTTCAGGGTCCACTGCCCTGCCATTTTCTGTGACCTGTGCCATCCCTCCCAATGCTGAAGTCTGCATTTCACCTGACAATTGGAGTTTCCCCACTGCAACCACTGCCAGAGGATGTCACACCATGTTGCTCAGATGCAACTTGCAGATTGTCTCTTTACTTTTCACAGGTGGGGTGGAGATGAGTTGGGACTTGCTGGTTTCCAGGCTATGCATCACCTCAGGTCATGATCTGGGCCTCTCTGATGCCCTGTAACCACAACAAAGATCCAACTGCTCCCTATTGGCCCAGTATTTTGAATAGGTGCTATTTTTTTTTTTTTTAGGTTCCTTGCCACATCATGGACAAAACATTAATTTCTCAGTTCAAAACCCTGCAGAGGATGAAGTTTCTTTGTTGCTGTATAAAAAAATTAGACATGAGAGCTCACAGCAATGATTATTACAACAAGGTTAAGGTGATTGTTCCTTCTGCTTTCACACAGATATTTACAACAGCAAACCTTTCCACATCAATGTTTTACAAAAAAACCCAATAAAATCCAGGTTGGATTTTGTGATGGACCTGAAGGAAATCACACACCCAGACTGCACTGAAGTTGGCAGAGGCCCTTCCCCTTGCTCACTGCAAATACCAGCTCTCGCAGCCATGTCTACATGGAGAGATGTCCACACGTTTGGAGAAGAAAAATGAGAGAAGCAGTAAAAAGAGCACCTTAGGAAAAGAAACACAACTGAACCTGAGCAGATACTGCAAAGGGACTGAGCTATTTGTGGAAGGTGGAAGGGGGTTTGCAGCACCATCAGGTAAGGTCCCAACAGAGGGGAAAGCAAGGTTTGGGGATTTCCTTATTTTTAGTTTCCTTATTTTTAGTTGTTGCATAAAAAATATGAACATTTCAATTTCACTGAAGTATTTTTAAAATAAATAATACGGGTTAGACACCCTGATTATCTACCAGAATATCTTGTAGTAGTCAAAAAGCAAATGACCTCCTGGCCTTTGGCTGTAATGATCCCAGGTCCCAAGAAACCCACTTGCAATATTTGACAGTGGGAGAGGCGGGGGAAAACCCCAACCCAAAACAAACACTAAAGACAGACAGAAGCAACCAAGACCTTATTTTTAAGCACAAATGATGAAGTTTGAAAGGCTGCAATGATTCTTTTGGTCTGCTGTGCTATAAAAACCCGAGAGTTTTGCTCACAGTTTATGATGACACAGTCAAGTCATTGGGTACTTATGTCCGTTCAGTACATAAAATGTCCTCTTTAAACATATCCCAAAGCAAATCTCTTAACAGAGCACTTCTGAAATAAATATTCTCTTGCTCTGGATGCGGAGATTTCATTTCTGTAGTCTCATTGGCACATCATGGACATGGAGTTTATTATCCTTGACTCTAGTGCCCTCAGGGAATGCACCTTCCACACTGTCCTTAATCTGTTCCAAAAGAAATACAAATGCACTTGCTGTAAAGTACAGCATGAAGTGACAGCACCAAATGAAACCATAATTCTGTTTACTAGATATTATTCATGCTGTGGAAACAAGAGGATTGTGATTTCTAAAGGGACTATGAGGATCACAAACCAGGAATTTAATGGGGTATTTTTATTACGTTTTTCTTTCATTAGTCTTTACCAAATCGAAGTTGTAGATAGGAAAATGAAATAATGTTTTTATGTCTTTTCTCAATACCAAATTTTATTATTGGATATTACACTATGAGACATGTTGATACACACTTGGCCAATATATATGGTCAGAGGTACAGAAAATATGCTGTTAACCTCTGAATGGTATTATTTTAAAAGCCTTGGGTTTGGGGGATTTTAGCACACAGAGAATGTGTGCAATAAGTTTTATCATTAAAGTAATACTTACAGCCTTTTTTTGTTTTTAATTTTAAGAACACTGCTGTCTGGTGCACTGGGGTACAAAAATTATATTGGACTGAAAACTCTGAAAGTGAGGAATATGGTTTTCACCAGTTATATTTGAAAAAATTATAAGATCTTGCTTAGATCTTGGATGAGTTCTGAATAGTGATGGGAGCACAGCTGGGAACCAAGTCCTTTAAGCCTCTGTGGAGTATGGAATGAAAAGAGGTTGTCAGGAGGGTGAAGCCAAGGCTGCAGCTCAAGCTGGAGGAGCGGATGGAGCACCATGGACTGGATAATGAGGAGCTCATTCCTCTGGGAGACAGAGAGGAGCAGAGCTGGATCTGTGCCCCCTCTGAATGCCCACTTACACTGACTGTGTCCATTGCAATTCCTGTCTTTTCCTGGCAGCTGGCAGGTCTTGTTGAAGAATTTATTTGTTGTATAATGAAGATGCATTTACTTCAACACATAATGCTTTGGTTTGCCTTTTTATTATTAACTTGTCAAAAGAAAAGATATGGCAATAGTAAAATGACAAAATACCACGTTAGTTGTTGAAAAATAAATGGGGTGTATAATACATCAGGTAATGGCAATTAATTATATGGCTGATGTACATAATGTCAGTTATTCAAACCCTCACAATTATACATACTTAAAAGTATTGGCAATCATGTAAACAGGCTTAATGAATTATAATAACAATGTGTTCCAGGTGGAAAAAAGGTGAATAGCCAAATTGCGAATCTGTTTAAAGGAATAGACTTCTGGGAGGTAAATTATTCCAGAGTCAGATGGACTTTAAAGTGACATGTTTTTCTACAAATTTTCATAGCTCGTTTGTAGCACAGTAACTGGAGAAGTTTTAATTGACTATTAAAACTTGTTAATAGTTTCCATAGTCTGTACATTTTAATAATTCCAAAGTTCATCATCAAGAGGTGGGGTTAGAAGAAAACTGCTTATTTAAGTCAGGCATTGTTCCTTTGCAAATATGTATGCAAATTTATGCACCAGAGAGCAAAGAGGGGCATCCAGTGCCAGGCTTTCAGTTTTGGCATCTCTGTCTTCACTGTTCCTCTTTGAAAAAGCCATGTATAAAATATTAAATTCTCTGAGAACATCATTTTAATTACTCTTGAAAGACTTATCCAGCTGTTAAATGATCCAGGGTTAACTGAAGGGCTACTGGTATAAAACCATTTAAACACACCATGGTGATTTTATCAAATTTCACAGCTGTTCCTGCAGCAAATGCAGCTCCTCAGAACACAAGATTTCTAGTTAATCCACTAACAGTAATTTTGGAGAAAATTTGTATCAAAGGAGAATTCACTGCACAGGAGCTGCCTGACTGGATTGGACCCACAGCCAGCCCAGAAACCTGTCTCCAGGATGAGCCAGCACCAGATGTTCCCGTGGAAAGAAATATGGAAATACGTAATACACAAATGTAATTCAGCCCCCAAAAGGTCACTCTGCTTAATCACTAAGACATGAACACTTTCCTTTTCTCCAGCGTGATTTTATTAGTGCCACATCATGCACAAACCTTGTTATTCATAGGGAAATAACCATACTTTGAACCCAGGTTTCTTGGCTCAGACAGTGAGAGTCCACAGTTTGACAGCACGGTTTAAGACATATCCTCCTTTATTCACTCAAGATTTTTCATATTTCCATTCTGCTGCACTTTTATTGGGTGATAATTTCTCTGACTCCTTGACCATTTTACAGGCTTTTTTGTCTCTCCCGTTATTTTTCATCCTTGTGGAGGGAGCAGGCTGAGTCACCTTGGCTGTTTTCCAGGTGGGAGGCTGCTCCTGTGCCCCAGCTGACACCTGTAACTCCCAGCTGATGGGAGCCAGACACCCCTTGCTCAGGTCATGCCTGCCAAGGGAGCAGTGAAGATGAGGCTGTTTATTTTCCTGTGGGATCCCCAGTGCAGATAAAGCCCCCTTTAGCTGCACCTCAGCTGCCATGTTTGGGCTGTCTTCCCAGGGAAGAACACGGATATTCCAGCCAGACCCCATGGAACTGGCTTGTGTCCTGCTCTGGGGTGGTCTGACCCAGCTCATTGTGCACTTGGATGAGGCAGCCTTCAAGGCCTCAGACAATGAGCCCAGGCCTGTATCCACGAGACACAACAATAATAGTAATAATAATAATAATAATTTTGGCTCTTCCAATGCTGTGTTCTCACCATAAAGAAGGCAGTTGGGATAAAACTTCCAATAACTTTATTTCCCTAATACACTCTCAGACCATGTGCCAGGAAGGAAGAAGGACTTAGGATGGATCCTGTTGATGAATTACCTTGGTCAGAGGCAAAGCTTTTTCAACTACTCCCACCTGTCTGGGGAAGGACATGGATCCAAAAATACTGTGGTAACTGTGCGAGGTTTATCCTCAGCTTTTGCTTTATTCCACAAAGGGCTCTGTTCACAGTGTAGAAATGATTCCTTGCAGAAAACCAAACTGAGGTGGAGATAAACCTTAGGACTGCCAATTACTAAACTTCAATTCAGTGCCAAATTCAGCTCCTCTTAGATGATTGATCTACTTGTAATGAAACAATAACCAACACTGTGCCCACATCTGTCAGCTCTCCAAGCCTGTAGAACCAGCAGGAATCAGCAGCGCACTTGGTCCATGGGGTGTGCATTCCCCAGCCCATATCTCACCCCAGCTTTCAAAAACTCTCTCACAGGTCTCATCCCCCCAGTGAAAGAGCAAACAAAGCATCAGGCCATATCAACCCTGTTCCCAGCTCCACAAACCCAGAGAATGCAGCAATAAATTGAGTTTGCACACCTTTGATACTTTTAAAGATTAATTGTAACTCCCATCTAACTTCCAGACCATTGAATGATCATCCTCCATCTCTCTGGGAAAGCAATGGGATCCAACAATTAGTGGGGCTCCAGCAAGAGGTAACATAAAGCAAAGCCATAAATTTCAAGGTAATTCAAATAATTTTAAACAATCCTGCTTACAACTATACATGAAAGCTCTCTCTGAGTTAGAAATGTCTCTGGAACATGATTTAGAGCATCAATTTTTTCCTTTATATATGTGCTTCAGGAAGTCAGGGTGCATTTGAAGACATAAAAATTACAAATTTCCATATTTTTTTCTTTTTAATTTATGGGACATAATAGATTTATCCTTCATATTATGGCTGTAAAGCTGAAAACAATTTGTATTCCACCAGCTGGAAAAGCCTCCTCACATAATTTCAATCTACAAAAGCCATCTAAACCATGAAAATTCCTGTAGCATGACCCTATGTTAGGTAAAGGACAGCTTCTCTTCCTCTCATTGTCTTCCTACAACATGAGGGGCCATTAGAAAGTTCTCTTTGCTCTTAGTTAAGCCGACTATTTTTTGGCCACAAACAAATCTGAAGTGCTGACTCGCAGCTCTGGCTGGAAGCAGCTGCATTTGTGTTATGAATGACTTCTGAAAGAGGGAGTCAGGCTCTGGATTTTCCCCTCTTTGTGCTCCTTGTGTTTTGCTGCTTCCCATGGCACAGCCAGATGCCCAGCACTGTTATTTATCAGCTGCCAGGCCAGCAGTGAGCCCAGGGCACATGAGTGGCTGTGCCCCCAGGGGCAGGGATGGAGCAGCCCCTCCACAGAGCTGTTTGTCCTGACTGCCTCGGATCCCCCTTAGCCAAGGGACTTCTGACCAGCAGAGGAATCGCTCGGGTGATCGAAATTCTCCCTACCTGGATTCACCCCCAGGTTCTGCTGGAGAAGCCTCTCCTCTGCAGACAAGCTGCTGTGTCCTGAGATCCTGAAAGGTCACATCTGAACTCCTGAGTGGAGAGTACAGTGGGTGCAGTGCCAAAACTTTCTGTCAAATTACTCTGCAAATTGGATGTTTCAGAGTCCTGAGCTGTCACCATTTTATTCTGCTTGCTCCAAACTGTTGTAGATTTCTTTTAGTTGTGCATAATAATGCCAAAAGCCACTGTGACAAAAAATACATTTTGAACAAAGGCTAAACAACATAAATGCTTTTACTTTGCAGATGGCACTCAGAACTTGGCAGATGGTGAAAGAAATCCCACAGGATGTTCTTCTCTCCCTTCTCTCCCCCCCACATATATATGTGAGAGCATGTGTGTGCATAAAACAGCAAAGTGTCCTGAGGAGATACTTCTGTGAAAGCCTTTGGAGTCTCTCCCCTTTGAACAATATCTCACGGCCCATTTTTACAACAGGAAAGATCCTGTGAGGGCAGGGTACCAGAGGGAATGAGGGAGTACCTGTCTGTTCATGGCTTTGCCACTCACCTGTGATATGCCTTTGGACAGGCAAGTTTGAACCTTTTTCTTCCCATGCCCTGCTCAGTCTATTATTTTAATTCTAGATCCTCAGGGAGGAGATTCTTCCAGTCTCTGGCTGTTAAGCCTTGAAACAGCTTGTACCATGCTGGTGCTCCTCACTGCAGCTTCTGTTTCCCAGGAAGTGCTAAAGACACTGCACTCTGTAGCATTTTCTGCATTTCACAGAGCTGAGCATAAAGCTGTCCATGAAATGGAGATGTGCCTGAAGGAAGGGCAAATACGGGCAATGATGAACCACAGAGAATCTACAATCCTCTTTCTGCATCGGGTCCTCGACAGAGGCAGGGGATAAATCTTTCTGGCAGAGAGCCACGTGAACAGGCACCGCTGCTCCCAGCTCCCTTGGCCATGGGAGAGCTCCTGTGTGGGACCATTTTGCATTTACACCTGCAGATTTTTACTATAATGCATCCCTCTAATGCAAATGCATCCCAAAACTCTATATGGATTCTGCAGTTATACCCAAATCCCACCCATGGTAAAAATGTCCCTTGTGTTGGAAGAACCAGCAGCTCAGAGGTCACAGCAGCACCAGGCACTGGTCCAGGGCAAGACACTCCATGCTCACCTGAAGCTGCAGTAGGCAGCATTGCAAAATCCAGGGCAGCATTTAGTTTGGGTATTTTCCAAGTCTGAACCTCAGCCTGGATGTTTTCAGCCAGCCTCTTACTTCTGGAAGAAAGCAGCGCATCATTGCCTGTCAGAGTATTGCTCAGTATTTGCACAGCCCCACCATGCCCTGGCCCACCAGCCATACCATATTCTCCACAACACTACATTCCCTGGCAGTTTACTCTCCTGGAACAAAATGGCACATTTGAAGGTGTCATTATGATCACTTAGCAGCTCCATGTTGCCTGTGCACAGCACCCCAGACAGCCCTCATCCCTAAAGCACTGCAATTCCTCACAAACAGAAAGCACTGGCAGCAAATGCCTCTCCCCTTCCCCTCACCTTCAAAGGGGTGGAGCTGGCTTTAACTGCTTCCATTTCTCAGTCTCTGATTGAGGCAGCATCTCTGACACAAATCTGTGCTCATCTCTGGAGGAGGGAGTTTTACATGCACATGGAAAGGGCTGTGAAACTTTCCCTTCTGCAAACAGAACTCCTTTGTCTGGGCAGGGAGCTCTGCTGTGGCACTGAACCTGCATGGACAAGGCTGGTTGAGCACAGGACACAGGAGGGTGCCAATATTTTTTAAATGCCATTAAAATATGAAGTTGGTGACAGAATCTGAAAGGACAACAGCAATGAGGGCAGAGTGACAAGTTTAACTGTTCTCAGATTACTGAATCACTGAACAGATGGACTGATTCAATACAAACCTTCTATAGCCATTCCAAAACAAGGAGTACCAGACATATGCACGAAAAATTGTACACATAAAAGTGTGCTCAGCTACCCTGACACTCACAATTTTGGCAACTCAAAGACAAATCTGTTGTTTAAGCAGAGAGAAAAGTGTTGGTTTTTTGTTGATTTTTTTTTCTCTTTCTTTCATGGCAACCCAGTTGTCTTCAGCAGAGATGATTTCAGGTGGAAGAAAGTTGTTCTGTATTTGCATGACAGCAAGCCCAGTATGTTACAGGCTGGGAAGACATTGCCCAGCACCTCCCACCATCTACCTCTCCAACTCAGGAAAATGCTTGGAATGATCACACTCAGAGCCCTTCACCCCAAAGTACCCTGGAGCCTGTTTGCAGCACTGTTCACTAGGTCTAAAAACAGCTCTGCAGCAACACAAGGTGTATGAAACAGAGCAAGTCCAGCAGTGGGAGCCAGGACTATCTTGAAGAGGCAGAGGACAGCCTTGAAATTAAAAACTACTTCCTGGGGAAGAATATTTAGGAATGGCCTGGCTTTGAGTCTGTACTTTTCCATCTTCACCATTTCAGTGGCAGTTACAACTTCACTTACAACTGTGTCTTCTTCTGGCAAGCACTGGCTGTTCTTTCCCACTCAAAGATCTCTATCAATCATAAATATTTAGCCAAGTGGTAAAATCTTTTAGAAGTGTGGGGAACTCTAATAGCTGTGATGTTTGATTGATTAGTTCCACGAGAAATCACAGATGTAAAACATAATGGAGACAACTAAACCTCCCATTGCTCTGTGGTCCATGGACCATGAGGTTGAGAGCTGGGTGAGCAATCCTGGTCTGCCCAGGACCTCCCTCAGAATGGGAACTCAGGCCATTTGTCCCAGAGCCCAGAGACTATGAGAAGGACATGTGTTCCCCCTCCTCTCTATTCAGCCCCAGCAAACCAGGATGAGGAAAATGCTGTAGGAAAGAGACAAGAAGAAACAAAGAGGATGAGAACATGCTGGACATGCTCCACTCACATGAGTGGAGCAGACTCTCACTGCTGCTCAGACCAGCCATCAAAAGATGGAAGCAAATTAAAATTGCAGGCCTCGCTGGAAATGGAAGAAAAAAACCCTGAACATTACTTAACTACAAATCAGAATGTTTGGATAAAGGAGGGGTTCCAACTCTACAGGAAACTCCATTACTGGTATGTCCTGTATTTTGAGGATGGGACCTCATACAAACTTGTAAGACTTTTGTGACACAATTGTTGTTGGTGTGGGTGAGTTTCAGATGTGAAAGCTGTCTGAGCTATCTGAATTTCAACAGTGAATTTGGAACTACTCAAAGCTCAGGTCCAGGGGATTTATTCAGGGTCTTTTCCAGTCAAAACACACAGCTGAGGTGCCATGACTCTGTGGAATAAGGCAGTTCCTATCAAATCGCTGCAGTATTAGCAATAGATAGCTTCAGGTTTCTCTCAGGAGCCTTATTCTTTTTCCTTATTATTTTTCCTGCCTTAAAGGAAACAACCACAGCTGTTCTGGCTGCCTCCAAAGCTGGTGAACAAGTTCCATTAAACTTGTGTCTAGAACAGCTACACCGGCTCAAACACTGTTTCAGGAAGAATCTTACCCAAGTAAGAGGCTCATATCTTAGAAAAACATCTTACAGTACTCTACCTTAATTAAAGATAAGGTGCTATCATTACAGAGATAGACATTGTTATCTCCACTCTAATGTTATCAAGGCTGTTTTTACGTCTACAGGTGAACACTTCCAGACAAAGATATTTTTGAAAACCTCCCTTTGTGTTTTAAAATGTCTGCTAAATAGAATTACAAAGTTTCACTGGGTAGCATATATTTGGGTGTTATTCACAGTTCACTGAAGTCAAGAGAAAGGCATGTAAAATCCTGGTTAAAGTTGGGGTTTTTAGCAAGTTCATGTATCAAATTAAATGTATAGTGACTTTCTCTCATTTTGTTGGCTGTTAAGTAGATGTTCAAGGGAGACATTTTCAAGAATCTTCCTGGGTTAAGTTTGACAAGAAACACTCACTGGGGCAAGGGAGCAAGAAAGGGCTGGGAAGGTTTTAGTTACTGCCACAATTTCCAACTATTAGTGCTGAAAGCACTGAGCACACAGGATGCATTTTTTTTCTTCAGCACAAAAATAAATTAATTGCTTTAGATTCGAACCAGTAACTATTAGTAACTAGTAACTAGTTGGAACCAGTATCTAACAGTGTTTAAATGAGAAGTTTACACATCATAACAATGATTTCCTTAATTTTATGGGGAACACAAGGAAAGGAATGTTTAAAGTAGGTGAGGAGGGGTTCTTGATGTTGGCTTTGCTGAACTCCTGAGAAAATATTTTTTATTATTTGAAACCTAACACAAAGCCACTCCCAACACCTGACTCCTGCACATGTGTGCCCTGCAGCTTCTGCTGAGGGGCACACAGGGAAGCTGCCACCGGGAAACCTCAGAACAGGGCAATGGGTGCCCCCAAAATGGGGATCGGACCCCTGTCAAGAGATGGGACTGTTGAACAGAAACCAGTGGTGAAAACCAGATGGTGTTTGTGTCGAACTTTGTATGTTTACAAATAAATTCAGCTTTGTTTTAGTGTTTTCCAGCTCTTTTCTAACAAAGAGGAGCTCTAAGTCCCTGGCTCACAGCATAGAGGAATCCCCACATGTGCCTGCATTCAGGTAAAGAAGACTCAGAGCTGTTGCTGGAGTTGTTCCCTAAGTGTAGGACCAGAGCACTAACAAGTGATTAAGACCCTTTCTCTCTCAAGACTCAAACCCTGTGCTTTCCTTCACAGTTCAGACAGATTGCGAGGTGATGCCTAATGGACCTCAGGGGTTTTCCTGTTAAGGCAAGCAGCTCCCATCAGCTCTCTGCTTCTGGGGCTTAAGGGAAATCCAAACTAAAAGGCATTGCCTGATTTCCAGATTTAACTCCTGAGCATCCTTTCATATGGAAAATTCCAATCATAAGCTTGAGTTGGTTTGTGCCAATCCCAGTTCACAGTGAGGTTGGATAAAACCCCACAGCAAGTGCTGTGGAGATAAGGTACCATGGTTGCCATGGCATTTTCCCAGACCAAAGTGATCCTTTGCTCCCAAAATGCCCCGAGTGAAGGCCCCTGCACAGGGTAATGACAAACAGGGTTCACGGAGGTCCATGGAAACACTTGGAGTGGCACAGACATGTCCCTGCCAGGAGCTATGCTGCCCTCAGGTGAAAACTAATCAGTGAGCTCTTCCAATATACAAAGCTGCTTCTTGCTCTGTTTTCAGGAATACATGGCTGGTAGCAGCTATCAGTTCACACATTTCCAAACCGATTCTGCTTAAGATTTGGTGCAGTTTTTCAACTAGCACAATTTAGGTAAAATACCAATGAACTCCAAACTATGCCCATCAGGGGAAAGGTCAGACCATGGCAAAAATGCTGCTAGATCCAGCCAGAATTCTGCTACATGCCTGGTGGAGGAAAAATTCAAGCTAGCATTTAAATTGCAAGGTGAAAAGCAGATGAAATAATCACATTTCGTTTTGGAACTGAGGCAGATTCCTGGTATTTACATGCTCTGTGGGGCAGACAGGCACTGGGGGCTTCTTCCAACAGCATCTGAACACTGAAGTGCCATGATAAAACACTCCAGCACCCCTTAAATTCCCCAGACGCCTCTAGCCCTACCTGTACCAAAAATCTGGCCTTTATGGATTGCACCACCTTGTGAACAAAAGGACCCCTGAGAAAGCTTAGCAGCCTGATTATCTCCAAAGAGTTTTTATGCTATAAAATAATAAAAAAAACCTTAACACTAGTCGGTGTGCTCGCCTGTGCTGTAAGTGCATGTGGAGGATCCTTACAACTTGGAATGCAACCCTGAAACCCCCTTAGGGAGATAAAAAGAAGGACTAGAAAGCTACTGTAAAGTTGCTGGAAGAAACAAAGGTTATGTTTCATTAACTTCTTGAGATGTATTCCTTACTCTGAGTATTTGTACATGTTTGCATCCACAAAGAACCTAGAAAGGAAATTATTCTGTGCACAGAGGCCAAAAGCTGACACTGTTCACCTACAGATCTGGCGAGTTCTTGTTTGTGTTCTCAATCTCTTTCTAAGATTTTTAAAAACCTAAGTGTCAGAGAGGTTAAAACTATTTTTTAAAGCAATAAGTTCTTCACAGCCTCTTTTGAAATCAACAGAAAATTGTTACAAGTGTTACATTTTTTATGTTGAACTCTGAAAAAGAAGTGGTTTTTGCTAAATTTGGGGTTGACTTAGAAGGAGATTTTTCTATTGCTGTATCAGCTATATCAGTTTCGGGGCCACACACAGGGTCAGCACAGGAATAATGACCAGGAGAGCCTCCTGTCAGCATTCCCTGCTTACTTTTCCCCATGAAAAGACCTGCAGCCAAACACTGCATCTTTCATCAGGATAATTAAACTCATACCAATGGAGGAGAAGGGAAGGAGAGGGCTGAGGTCTCCAGCTTCAGTGGAGTTTGAAAGGAATGTTTTCCTATGGTCAACCCGCCTATGGCATCCTCGCCCAAAATCCTTTTAACTGTGTGTGCTGAGGGGAGACCAGAGCAGTCCCAGGAACCTAAACTGGGGCAGAATAAATGTAGAATTACAGAAAATGGGCGTTGATCATCTGCTCCCTTCAATCTCTGGGAGTTTTGGAAAGGAAGCTTCTCGTTCCCCTACAATCAGGCCCTGCTCCCTAAGCTGCTTTTCTACCTCCAAGCCAAGATATTCCTGCTGTACCCAGGTCAGGGATGTCTGCAGGAGATGGTGGGAGCCTGCCCCAACTCCATGGGTGCTCCACTGAGCTCTCAGGGCTTTTCCCCTGCCCTTGCCACCCTCTGGGCCCCAGGGCAGCCCTTGCCAGCTTCCCAGTGACAGGAGCCATTTCCAAATCCCAGCTGTTTCCCCTGCAGGGCCCCACTGCCTCTCTGACTTTAGAAAGTTTCCTTGGGTGCTTTGAGGCTCATCTGCAGAAAATGCCTCAGACACAGCGATGCTGCTTTGGTGACAAGTGACTTCTGAAAATAGTACATTTATTCAATGAGCTTAAGCACAGCAGTCCCAGCTGTTGACGCTCCTCACGAAAATATTGATTCTGAGCTCCCTAGCTTAGGATGTTTTGATCCACATTCTGGGCCTATTGATCTGCCTTTGATACTTCAATCAAACTGCTGTTTATATCAACTGCAAATTCATCTGATCTCTCCAAAATAATTAGATTAATCACAGGAGGATCTGAAAAAGTCCTGCTTTCATTCATTATGTCTTCATGCTCTCCTGGGGAAAACAGGTAAATTTTAAAACGTGAAAAAGACAGTTGTTAGCCTTTTCATTCTCACATCTTTGAAATATTTTTAGTCCCACTTTTCCTTTTATGATCTCAGCCTTTTACAAGACTGCAGGCTCACAGTGTGCTTAGGTATGATTTCTTCAGTGGCTGACATTTTGCAATACATAATGATTTAGCCAATATGAGCATAACTATCATTACACAATTTATTGTTCCCCAAAGTATTATTTGTTACAGAGACTATTAAGCCTAGGAGTTACATGTTACAGAATTTTTATTAGAATTATTTTAAACTCCAAGGAAATTAATCCCTCCCTTCACATCTCCTGCTTCAAAATTTCCATTTTGCAAAGCAAAGAAAAAGTGTTCAAGCACAGAAGTGGTGGGCATAGGAGGGACTTCTCCTGAAATCATCAGGACTTTTCTTTGCACAAAAAACAAATCAATACTCCAGGATTTCATTTTTAAGAGCAAAATTTTCCTTTAATTTGTACCACAGAAATACCAGTAATGCCAATGGGATTTTTGCATGAGTCCTAAGCCCAGCTGAAAAAAAAAGAATGATGGCTGCAATGCCAGTGTTCAAAAATGCATATTTTATTTTATTTGACGAATGAATTGCTAAAGGGAACAAAAAGGCACTATTTTTTTTTTTTTTTCCATTCTGGAAACAATGACTTTCTACAATAATCCTATTGCTCAATTCTCACTACAGCTTCTAGTGGAACCATGCCCAGAAGGATGAAACATTTTGTGCTAAACCTTTTCCAGGGGCCTTCTACATTAATCAATAGTTTTGATTACTCAATCCGATGATTATTCCATTTTTTGGAACAAACCATTATGATTATTAATTACACTGAGACAGCTGTTTATCTTCCAGCAGAACAAAAAGAGCTCATCCTGCTACTGCCAGGGGATGTTTAATGCACGGTGACATGTTGAACTTGACTCAGCTTCTTGCTCCTTCCCTCGCCTCTGGTGGTGTCCCCAGATGAAAGGATCAGCCCTGGGCTTGGGGAGCCACAGGAGGCTTCCCTGGAGATCCAAATTCTGCTGCTGAAGGTCACTTCTGGGGAGCTATTTCTCAATTTGAGAAGAAGCTGGAGGCAATGGAGGGAAAACAAGGCTTGTGTGATGTTGAAAGTGAGCTGGGCCAAGGGCACATTAAAAATCAGGGAACAGATGCCAAAGGAGGGATGAGAAGGAGGGGAGAGGCAGGGGGGAAATGCATGGAGGAGAAACATTCTTAAATGGGGAGGGGGGAGGGGGGTGGCTTTCTATGCATGCATAATGAGGGGTAATTACCTCTGCTGCACAGTGAATTTCTGCATCTCAATCAGCAAACGAGAAAATCCTGGAACTGCTCTTCAGCAAGAGGAGGACAACATCCCAGAGCAGAGTGGGACTGGGATGGATCGAGAGAAACCATTGTCTGTGCAAGACAGTGCTGGAAAGCTGAAAGAGGAAGCACAAGCGCTGCAAGGAGATACTTAATGATTCTTCAGGATGGGAAGAGAACAAAGGAGGGGGTGGTTTCCAGGCATTTCCTTTCCACATGAAAGCAGCCTTGTATTTATGGGTACAATCACTCCCTGAAAGGACTACCTTCTCTTACCTTGCTAACTATGCACGACTGTGGTGATTTCTTTTATTTAAGAAAATAGAGTCAGTTTCCTTTGCTCAGAGCAGGAATCTGGCTGTGCCAGTCAGAGCCTCCCAGTGTGGAGAGCTGGGAGCTTCCAGCGCCTGCTCAGGGGACATCACAGCCCCTGCAAGGACATCTCCTGCTTGGAAGCAGCACGGGGAGCCCAGCAGAGCCTGCAGTGCCTGCTCAGGTGTCCAAGGACTGCACACCTGTGGGATCCAGCACTGCTGGGGAGGAGGAATAATCCCACACATCTGCCTTACACAGAGCTGCCACACCTCAGCCCACTGAGGCACTCAGTGTTGCCCGAACGTCACACACTGCAGCAGCCTGCTGCTATTACTATGGCGAGCATAAATATTCCACCCTCATCCCTTTGAAAAGATTTCCTTTTTTCCCTTTTCCAGGGATTAATTTCTTTCTCTCTGTGCCGTCCACATTCTGTGGATCATGTCCTGCCTTTCTTCTCCAAGAGATTTGGCACCAATTCTTCAACTGCTGGTTTTAAAAAGCCAGGCTCTTTCTTTATTCTGAGTCTCTACAGTACACAGCATGACAGAGGCCCTTTACACCCTTCTAAATATTAATAAAAAAAGAACAGTATGGAATTTCACTTGGATTTGGAAAAAGCTTCATTGTACAAGATGCTAAAACCAACGTCATTTATTCACTTCTGTCTGAAACAGTTTGAGGTTTTTATGGCTCAAGAAGTGAGGATAAATTTACAGTCCGTTTTCCAAAATTAACACAGAAAAATGAAAATTAATTAAGAGAATTTTGCAGCTTTCATGGATACACATTTCTAAGGTCTTAAACCAGCTTTTTCCTGCAATGGCTAAATTGAAAGATTCAAAAATTCACATTGGATGTAAATCAGAAGAAATCTCAAGGATATATACTGATTTTTATAGAGAATTGGGGTAAAGCACTTTTTCTCTTGCTGTACCAAAGTGAATCCTAAATATTTAATGGGATAAAAAATTCCAACAGAGTTGAAAGTAACAGTAATAAGAAAGGCCCTGCTTTAACTCCAGGGGGCTCCTTCAGGAGCTGGGGAGAGATGATTTTTCATTTATCTAAAATTTTCAAACAATGGGAAGAGTGCTAGAAGTAAAAACCAAAACTTCAGTGCTCCCAGCCTTGGAGATCACCACACCTTTGCTGTGGCCACAGCTGCTGGGTCCTGAGCAGCCACAGCCCTGCAGCCCACAGCATTCTGCAGGCCCGTTGGAGAAATTACTTCTCCCTGAATAGTTAATGAAGCAGCTCTGCACAACCCTCTCATTTCACATATGGCATCGAGAATTGAAACCACACACATATTCTAAAGATTCTAAAGAATGTCATCTTTTGATACGCAAAAGCCAGGCCAGAAATTATATCACTTCTCCCATTAATACTCTAGTCCTTGGACTTAAGGAAAGGAATAATTAAATCAATAAACATCTTCAATTTCTACTCCTTCTCTCAAGTTTCTTTTAAATCAATATCCAGCTAAAACTGCATTGTTTAATACACCAGGCCTACATATTGCTTCAATTACTGTCATATAACCACTTTAAACTTGGTATCCATTATCTTATCTCCAGTGGATAAATACTCACCCTTGGGAAAGGACCTATGCATAATAAACAAGAAAATTGAGTTGTTCTCTTAAGACAGCTGTCACCTGGCACAAGAAGTGGTGATCAAATGATCCAACATAGCACTGAAACTGATCAAATTAAGGAAGAAGCATTTTTTCTTTTATTTTTTGGGGGTGTTGTTTTGTTTGTTTTTTTGTTTCTTGGTGGTTTATTTTTTTTGGTCCACAGATGTCATATAACAGGGTCAGATCCTCCTACCTGGTATTCCTGAAAGAATTAGTTCTAAAATATAAGTTTTAACAAGTGTTCTTCTCCAGCAATGCCTGACTACCTCAACAGGGACAAAATCTGAGGTGACAGACAAAAGGAGTCCAGGTAATGTAAATAATGTGCTAAAGCCAGTGCAATCTGGATAAACAGTAGATTCATATTTGGACTTGGCGAGAAAATCAGAGGGAGGGGCCTCTCCATTTTTCTGGGATCTGGAAAAAGTGAAAATCCTGTGGAAGGCTAAGAAAACTTTTCTGGCACACCATCTGGAAGTCTCAGCAGTTTCTGCTTTCGGAAAGAATGCATTCTGCTTTTAACTCCACACAATGCCTCATTGCTGCTTTCATGTGCTCCAGACCAAGGAGACTTTCTACAAACAGCCCAAAAAATCAATACATGTTATTCTGCCTCAGTCAGGTGTGTGCTCTTTGAAAACAAACTGAGACATCTCATCATCACACAATGGCTCAGCCAGCTCTGCCTCCAGGAGGTGAGAATGCAGCACAGGCAGGACCTGCAGGTTTGCAAAGGTTGTGAGCACTGGACATGAGTGGAGGAGGAAAAAACAAAGGGAAGAAAGCCCTTCTTATTCTTCTCTCAGGGGACACAACCTGTAATATGACAGTTTTCACCTATGACATCAGCCAGTCTGAGCTTCATTCCAGCTGGGTACTTAACTCATCCTTTACTCTAAGCCTGTGAATAGACTGAATTCCTCCCAATTTTGAATAGAAATTCATACCTATTTAGTTATAAATGCCTGGCCAGATCGAGGCCCAAGTCACTCAGATCGTGAAGTTTATTGCCAGACTGCAAAGAGCAGGAGCAAAGGTTATGCAGTTTCTTATTCCTTGGCCAGAAAAAGGATTTCAAAGAGAGATTAATGCAGGAATATTCCTTAAACATAAAGCCCACAAATGACACTGCCTCCTAACAAACCCTGACACTGTAGTAACAGCTCTGCACACTGGCTTGTGGCCAGAGCAGCCAGAGAATGCTTTACGAACTCGCTCCCTTCTTATGAGAAATAGATGAAGGAGAAGCCTGGATGAGAATAAACCATGTGCCAGAGTCCCAGAATAACCATCTGATCCAGGACAAATGGCACCATCCTCCACAAACCCAGATGCTCCTGTGCTCTGGTTTAAATCTGAAAACAGGTTTTTCACCAGTTCCATTTACATGAAGACTTCAGAAGGCTTATTTTTCATTCCAGCAGAGAATTAACACAAATGTCAGAAGTTGCCAGGGAACAGACTGTCACCCTCCAACCGCTTCCCTCCCTTCAAATTCTTGGAGGATATTGTACTTCACATATCGCCCTTTAATCCTGTGTTCTGCTGCAGCTTTTTAATATGTACTTGCTGTATCTGTACAAAATCTCAGAATGCAGACTAGCCTAGCAGACAGAGCTTTGGCTTGGGATTTAGGAGACCTGTGAGCTGTTAAAAGCTGTTACAAAGGCTGCTGTAAGTGACTTCCTCACTCTGCTTCAAGCTCTACATTTTGGCAGTGGAAAATTGACACACTTTGAAATCCATGGATGGAAAATCTCTTAGACTTTAAAACACAGGGGAAAGCTTAAACACACCCAGAACACACTCTTGATGGAAAGAAGAGATGCAAGCAGCCCATACAGAACCCCCAAGGAGTCAGTTTACAGTAGCTGCCATGCACAGCTTCCACAGGTCATTTCTTAAGGCACAAACCCTGCCCATTTATAGGGCACAAAATCCCCTTTCCATTTCTCAGGGCCCCCAGCCCTACAGTGCCCAGCCTTCCCCTGGGTGGCAGGCCACCCCTTGAGCTGGCTTTAGGCCACCCATGGGCAAGGAGTATCTCCCCACGGATTCAGCATGGTCTGGAACACTCAACTGAGACTGGGGTATGCATTTCCCATGCTGCACTCAGTGCCCAGCTAGGGTGAGCCCAGTGATTCCCCTGATTTCTGTTTGCAGTGCAAACCCTCACAGACTCGGCCTCAAGGAGCAGCCCATGAAATGCCCACCTGTTCTAGGTAGGCTTCAAGTGTGTTAAAAGATAACTGCCTTCACAAAACACTGTTTTCAATTAATAATTTACTAAAATCCACATTTCATAGGTGCTTCCAAGGTAAAACACCCTACAGAGTTTAAAGCTTGATATTCAGGATGTAGACACAGGCAAGTCCAATCCTGCTAAATCAGATTCTTTTCAGCTCTCTCTCCCTGTTTCTTCTCCCTTAAATCCCCAGCTGAAGATGGCAACTTTTCCCCACAATAACAGCTAGCAATGATATGATGGCCTGTGCTGCCAGAACCAGACATTGCAACTTGAAATATGAAAATACATCACTAGAAAACAACATTTGAAATGGCACGATATATCTGACATGAGCTTGCAGCCTCTGGATTGTTCATTTATATTCAAAGGAAGCTTGGAGTGAAAGAAAACTCTGCCATCTGGCAGAAGTTAAAGCAATCCACAGTGGAGTGGGCAGGTCTGACATCCCAAAAAGACTGTCCCAAGGAGCAATAACTCTGGGTTTGCTCAGCTGAGGTGCAAAGGCTGAGCAGTCCAGACACCAGGCTGCTCCTTCCCCCTCTGTGAGTGCCCAGAGGAAAGAACACAGAGCCCTTCAGGCTCCTCAGTGCTCTCCACTGGAAATCAGATGAGTACTGACAAGCGCAGGAAAACTCTTTTTGAGGAGATCCAGGCTGCTGGTGCCGGTTCCAGTGACAATCACATCAGGCTGCCTGCACAGACATTTGGAGAGTTCATCACCTCCCAGCCAAATTCTGTATTTACTTGTTCTCCAAAGCAATCATACTGAAAGGAAAACCTGTTCAATGAGCTATTCAGCAGGTGACTCCAAAATATCATATATGTTTTCAAGACCCAAGGAAGAGAAAATAGACAAGATTAGATTTTGAAAGCACTAGATAAGTGCAATGCCTAAGAAACCCAGGCTCCTGTCTTTCTAGAGAGCAAAGTCTGACGGGGTTGCCCCCTCATTACTTTTCATCTGATTCTTACCACAGCCCTGGCTAAAGAAAAGCACAATTCAGTCGCCTCTCTCTCAAATGCAGATATTGCAGTGGAAAAACTCCACAGATCAGAAGCTTCTCCCCAGCACCACGGTGAACTTTTCTATATAAGCAGCAAGATGAAGAAGCTTAGGGAGTCAGACATCTAGTTCCTCTGACAAAACAAAAGGCTGGTTTTCTCCTGCTGACATAAGAGCCTGGTTTACCCAGTTTGGTAAAGTTCTGGTTTATCATTTTAGGCCTGTTAAAAGTCCATTAATTAGGCAGGAAATTAAGCCCCTTAGGACTTCTTAGGATCTGAGCACCCAAGTCTTTTGGGCTCTTTCCCTGCAGGGGAAGCTGACATGGAGCAGCTTGTTGCCTTGTCACCAGGCAGATCTGTATGCAGCACATGCTTTATATGTTCCATAACTTACACACAGAAAATCCTCTTTCCCCTCAACTTTACAGCATAATATGCATGTTTCATAATTGTGCTGCATGCAGACTGTCATGGGACAACACAAACTGCACAGGCTGCACAGCTCACCTGCCAACACAACTCGCTGGAAAAATTCCTATTTCTGTCTCGAGGGATGGCTGGTTTTATAAAAGAAACCAACAGCCTAAAATCCTGCTCCATAAGGGCTTCCGTGCTAAAACCAGGAATGTACTAACATATGTTTTGTGTGTAAAGTGTGACAGAGCTGTAGTCAGCAGAAACTGAATTCAGAAGTAAATACTTTGGGGAACTTTTCCTGATGTGGTTGGAAAAGGATGCTGTCTGCAGAAGGAGCATATTTATTCAGAGGTCAAGAGCACAGCTCAGTGTTTTGCCTCCTAATGCACAGAAAGGACTTGGTTGGCCACAGACTGGTTTTTGTCTGTACATCTGCTTACAGTGTCATTGCTGGGGACTCATGACAGGTTTTACAGACTTATAATACTTTTCTTTCTATTTCGATGATTCTGGTAGGTGCTAAGTCCATTTAGAGAGTGATGGTTGCTTTTGAAGAATTCAGAAAGCTCTGACCTTTCAAATACAGCAAACCACTCCATAAATGTCCTTGTGAAAGATGAGGCAATTCTGGAGACTTTTACAAACAGTACAAACATCTTTATTAGCAACTAAAATGGACTTGAACAATTTGAGGACTTTCCAGTCTTAAATTCTCAGAGCAGTTATAGGTGCATTGTAAAGAGAAGTAATTTAGTCTTTCCAAAAGCCCAGCATGGTTAGTTGGGACCTCTATGACAAACTGGTCAGTGAAGCTCAGCCAGTTCCAAGGCACCTGTAACCTGCCTCCGAACACACATGCTGTGGCATTTGCCAGTTCTGAGGCAAGCAAATGATGTCAGCTTTGATGAAGAGCAAATCCAGAACCTCAGCACACCCAACGGATGGGGGCACAATTTGTGCAGCTGCCTGTACAAGCTGGAGCTGGTGCTGAGCTTTCCCAGGTAAACCAAACGTTTCACTGCCTTTCTGAAAGTCCTGAAGAGCCCCATGACTGCTACCAGGAGAACACTGAGGGAAATGTGATCATCTGACAAATATCTCACACCTTGTAGCAGTTCCCAGCAGTAGGAAAGCGTTCGCTGAAGGAAAAGTCCCCCTGGGGCTCTTCAGACCTGACAGCTTCAATGATGCACTTTTAAAAGTTTCACTTTAAACGTTTCAATTAAAAAATGCCATAAAAGCCTTCATGGCAGGTAATTACATCTTTAAAACGAAGAAATGAGCATAAATCCCCCAGCCCTGCCTTACAATGGATCTGAACCCAGCAAATCCCTCAACTGAGTGCCCAGCCCTGCCACAAAGATGTCCTACAATGTGACAGCGCACAGAGCCACCACCCCCCAATCGACTCTGCTGAGGAGACAAACAGCTCTGCCACACTTTCTGAAACAGGTAGAACGTGAACTCAAAATACTGCTGTTTCTAAGGCTCAACAGCTGCATTTTAGGGGAAAAAAAAAAAAAGTTCCTTGAGTAGACACAGAGAGATGCTCACTCAATTAAAAGCACAAAGCCTTCCTCAGATAGGTCATTAGGAAGGGAACTATAAATCCATTTTATTTCTCTGTGTATTCAGGCTGGATATCCTTTTGATCACAGACACTTGCTCTTTCCCATCCACTGGGATGGATTAGTAGGAAGCACAAACAGTGCAGACTTGGACACTTTTCCCCCTCGGACAAAGGTGTGAAAAGCCACAGGAATAATAATTTAATTACAAAGAATATCACCTTGATTCATTCTTTTTCCCATACTGTGTGTAAATACTAAAACTAAATCTATAACTTGAAGCATTCTTTGAGGAGAAGAGGAAGAGGAAAAACCAACCCAGGTTTGAACAGTATGAGAATGAGTTCTGGCTCCTTCTAACCAGATATGGGACCACAGTGACCAGGAGAAGTTTTAGGATTTTTGCATTACTGCACCATTTTACAATTTTTTTTAGGAATAAAAGTATTTTTTCTAGATTTTAAATACTAGGTACTTTTGATATTTTTTCTTTTGTCTTCCTGAAATGTCTGTCTTTGCATGTTGCCATTTTTTACCGTTTCCACAGCAGGTTTTTCTCCTCCTTCCCTTCCCTACCTTTGGAATTCATGGGCCCTTTACCGTTGAAAAGAAGCCTCTTGCTGCTCTCACAGGCACTGCTTGTTCCCTGAATGTTTAAATAGCCCTGCTTCTTTCATGATCTATGAGACACCTACATCAAGGACCAAGGGATCTAAGCAATGGCCGTGATATTTAGATCTAAGAAGTTGTTGATAGCCAAGTTCACCCTCAGCACCGCTTCCCTGAATTTGAAAGACTCACACATGGGACAGATTTGGTCCTCTGTGTTGAAGTTGTAAGGCTGATCTAGGGATACCTAATAAGCAAAGACATTTGAGAGAGTTCAGCATCTTTCAGGGTAAGGATTTTTAGATCTGTACCTTTGTTCCCAAAAGAGTTAAATGAATAATGAAATCTCCCTGCAGTGAGAACAGCTGAACTTAATTCAGAGGAAATTTCTCAAAGAACTGCCTCGGTGCCTTGCAAATGTGCCTGTCAAAAAGGGCTGCTCCTTTCCAGGTATTTGTTTTAGAAATTCCCTGCCTATAGGATTACACAGAGCAGCTCAGGAGAGACTTATGCTTAAAGTAGGTTTGCATTTTTCAGATTTTAAAATTATGCTTTTTTATTAGAGTAAGTGTGAAGCACTTAAATGACCGAAGTCTATTTAACAAAATTAATTTCAAGGTAATAACTCTTCAGATAAACAAAATGCAAACTTCTAGAGATCCGTACAATTTCTTTGAGCAGTTAAATTTTTTTTTCTACAACCCCAACCCTCAATTCAGAGTGCATTTGTAAAATTGTCCCGGTACCAGATTTGAGGGTTCCATTCTTAGGCTTCAAGTGTTTTCAACAAATCACAAAACAACTTGAATATCTGATTACACAGTCCATACCTCAGGAGAAAATTACATCCTTTGCAATTTAGAGGGGATGGAGTTAAACCCTGGTGTCATTCCTTACAATCACAAAATCAACCTAATAGTGGAATTCTAACATATTTAACTTAGGCAGAAATAACATTGCCTTTAAAATCCAACAGAATACAGCTAAACCTGTGATAACTGCAAAAATTACTGAAACCACCTTCAACATTTGTAAGATGCTTTGGTTTTCAACTCTCCAGGAATTACAGTACACATGTAGACATTGTTTTAAAAGGCCACAGCAAAAAGCCATTTACAGAAGTGTAGCATTTGATAAGACTTTCTAGGCACTAAAAAGGTTATCGAAATATGGGATACCTAATCTTGATGGTTTTGGAAGGTTGACTCAGCTTCCAAGCAAGAAAGGAAGTGTGGAACTACCAAAGCTGAATTTTCCCAGAGAAGCCCTTCCTCTGTCAGTCCCCAGGTTCATTAAAGTTTCAGAGCTGATTTCCAAGCTACTGTTTACTTTTGTGTTTTTGTCAGCCAATCCACAGAAGGAAAACAAATTGGATGGACTAGTTCCAAGCAGGCTGCCAATAAAAAATTTAAGCACTACTATCTAGAAGTAAAGTTTAAACAGAATTTTAAACTAAATCAAAATGTCAGAGTAAAGGACCATCAATGTAACGAGCTCTGCTGCAGTGCTCTTTACCTGAGACATTGCAAAAGAACTTCTTCCTCCCCGAGTTTGAGCCATAACTCAGACTCTGATGCCTTTGCGCACTGGCTCGATGCTCTGAGGCCTCTGGAAAACATAAAAACCAGCCCAGCACTGCCCTGCTCCCCACAGGTGCCTCTTCAGAGAAAACCTGGCAGAGGAGAGGGTTTCTTGAAGAAAATTCCTGTTGAGGCAGGGGAAGCCTTGGATTTGAGTGTGTGTGGAACTTGGCAGTGCCTGGGAAACGTGCTCTCTTCTGGCTCTCGGGAGTGTCTATAGAACCTGGCAGCTGGGGCCACATGTCTGAGATTTGTGTGCAGGGAAATCTGCTCAGGATTCTATTCTGCCAATTCTGCTGTGCTGTTCTGGTCTAAGTCACAGGATAAACATAGCCCACAAAAGGAATTTTAGGGGTTTTTTTCCCCAAGATAATTGACTCCAGTCTGGATGAATCACTTTTATTCTGGAATACAGTTTCTAGAAAGAGGCATATACAAGATAAACAACTTTGCTGCATGCACAGGGCTTAAAGAGTTTAAAAGAAATGGTCCAAAGTGCCATTTTGCACTCTTTTCCTGCAAAGTGCCAGCTCAATGAAAACCAGCAGCAAATAAAGCAACTTGGAGAAAGCAGGCTGGGGGGAAAAGTTGCTTTATGAATGGTTGTGAGAGCAAAAGGCAGGGATGTGAGAGCTACAGATTCTTTCTGTAAGTCACTCCATGGTGTTCCAGCTGAGTTGAAAAATAAAAAGAAAAGTGCTGGGCTTTACAGCACACTCAGTATTGTTTGTTTTGTCTGCCAAGTCTATTCCTCTTCCTTCAGTGGAGTGCTTGTGGTTTGGCAGTGACTTTTTAGCCATTTCTGTCTGTCTCCACCTGAGGCCCCAAACTCGCCTTTCTGAAGTGTCACATAAGTGAAGTTTGTACCACTGTTCTCCTGCTTCAGCAAGTGTGAGAGTGTTTGTGCCTCACTATTTATGCCATTTCAGCAAGCACTTAGAGAATGAAAACATCCACTCTCCTATCCAGGCACAGAAAGCAGAGCTCCGTTCTGAAAACACAAACACAGGAGGCAAAGCAGGCAGCTCAGCAATGCCTGTCCCTAACTGCAGCCACCCCTGGCTGTGCTGGGGCTCAGCTGGGGCTCAGCTGGGGCTCAGCAGTTGATCCGCTGTGAATCAGCAGTGGATAATCTCTGGATCCACAGGGGATCAGCAGTGGATCAGCTCTGGATCAGCAGTGGATCAGCTCTGGATCAGCAGTGGATAAGCTGTAGATCACCAGTGGATCAGCAGTGGCACAGATGTGGATCGGCAGTGGATGAGCTCTGGATCAGCAGTGGATCAGCTGTAGATCAGCAGTGGATCAGCTGTAGATCAGCTGGGGATCAGCTGTGGGTGCTGGCTCCCAGAGCAGCTCCCTGTGGTCAGCACCACCCAGCCTGTAGTGCCAACAATGCCCACAACCCCCCGGAGCTAATTTACAGCCTTCCCCAACCTGTTAAATATGGCTTATGGGGGAGGAAGAGGAACCAAAGCCCTGCGGTGGCTGTTGTGCTCCAAAGGCCCACCAGGGAATGGGTGGAAGGCACCACCAGCTCTGCCCTTCTGCCTAACACAACCCCCATCCAGGGACACAGCTTTGCCCTACTGGGATGGAGGCAGCAAGGACTGTGAGAGAAATCCTCACAAGGGTAAGGGCTGGCTTGGCAAGGGGAAGATTATTTTAATATGATTTTGCTGCATATTTCTCCCAGTAACAAAAACAAAAACAAAAAAAAACAAAAAAAA
>VWZN01012595.1:313674-341099 GCA_013396955.1 Regulus satrapa | reverse complement strand
CAAAAAAAAAAAACCAAACAAACCACAGTGATTCCAAGCGTTCCGTTTTCATGGGCTGGATGGAGGTGGAAAACTGAATATACACCCTGCAAGTTTCTATACTGCTTATTCCCATTGCTTACACACAATGGATGACTCTCCACATGGATTTTGTAAGGAACATCAGTAAGACTCACCGGACAATAGTCCCCAGAATTCCAAGGGTTTACCAAAATTCTCTTCTTCTACATTCTAATGGAGGGAAAGCAGGAAAAATTTGTAGCCACTTAAACTGTGATAACTGATACTTCTTTATGTGGCTTTGATAATGCAAGTGCAAGTACTTGTTAAAATATGGTGTATGAAACATCAGGATTCAGAACAACTCTCTGCAAAATTACAGGAAATTTGCAATTAAATTCAATAATATGATTATTCAAAGTTTATTTTGAACCCTATTTTTCCATATAGATAAGGATTTATCCAACACAAGGCACATAACATACGGTTAAGGGAAACTTTTAAGAAAGCATAGCAGATCTGCTTGGATCTCAGATCCTTTTGATCTTAAATAATCCTCTAAATGACAAATAAAGTTAAGCTTGCACGACCCTCTCTGACCAGGACCAGCTGAGACTGGAGAAGGAGTCATTGCTGTTATTGCCTAGTTTCATTATGGTTCTTTAGAAAGGCATCTAATTTGATTTATACTTCTATTAACTACAATTAATTACATTTTTAAAAACAATCTCTTTTCTGACAGTTTAAAGGCTCATGAACCTGCAATACAAAGAGTTTGGTGGTGTCATGGGAATCCCCAGATAAACACTGCCCCTTTTCAAGTGACCAGCCTGACACAACAGCCTTTGGTCATATTTTACCTTAATGTCACTGCTAAGACATGAATAATCTACTTAGTTGCATTTTTGGCTCATATGGATTTGATTTCTCTGAAGTGCTTCATAAGCAATAGTGAGATAAGGCTTTGAAACTCCCTGATAGCCAACTATCAGTGGTACCATTGCCTGGCAGAGCTGACTCTGAATTCTGCCTGAGTTTAGGCCTTGCTCCAAAACAATCAGCAGAGCTGCACACTGATAATTCCTGTCTTTTACATTTTCTGGATTTAATTTATTAGAGATGTTACTGTGACAGCACAAGCAACTCTGACAGGCAAAATTCAGCTCAGAGAGCAGGCTGTGGGGACAGTCTGATGGAAAATCTGCCACACAGCTCAGAGGAACCCTCAATCCAAAACAGGCTCCCCCATCCCTGACCATCCTTCCAGCCCTTCTATCAGGGCAGTTGATGGGTCAGCTGCAATAATTTGCCAGTAATCTGTTTCTCAATTATTTCACACTTTGAGTAAATCATGTTTATAAAATTATTATTTTTTTCACATTTCATTCTTTGCTTTCTGTTGGTTTAGGCATTTATTGTATTTTCTGGCCCCAGTGGCCCAGCACAGGCTCTGGGCTCTATTCCTGCCTCATGCAGAAGGCTGCACAGGGCAGCAGACCAGGCTGCCACCTTCCCAAGGACTTGAACATCAACCTCATGTAGAAATAGGCTTGTTTCACTTTATGAACAAGGCTAGGCAAGGATGTAACACCAAAAAGTGTTATTTTTATGCTAACTGGATGGGAACTTAACCCTTCAGTTAACTTCCCTCTGAGAGTGCATTTCATATTTGAAATATTCACCGATATCTCTCTGCTTTGCAGAAATATTCTGTCTTTTAAAAGGCTTTCCCAAGAACCATGTTACATGCACATATCTTGAGACCATAATTAAGCAATCTTTCTGATATTGGTGGGTCCTCAGACCTTGCCAGAGACCAGGAAGCACCATGATTCTGCTCATTACAAGTTTGCTTCAGATTTCTGTGTTTCCCGTTATTAATCTGCTTTGTGTTCAGAGTTTGTAAAACACTGCTGCTATTAAAAGGAACTCTGTTGGCAAGAAGGCAGCTGCTGCTAGAACTGCTCATTTTCACTTACAGCCTAAACCACCAGCTCCTTACAAACCCCTCTAATGTTACAACAGGGACAGGTGATGGATGGGAATGATCCCATCCCTAAATACCAGAGGTAAGTCAGCTGCAGGTGAGAGGCAGTGAGGTTTAGACCACACTTAACCTCCAATGAGCAAAAAGTTTGGTTCTTTTCACCTCACTGATATAAAGGCTTCACCTTTTGAAGCCCCTGAAATTTTAGCTCATTTCAAATCAATAGAATTCTTCCCAGTATTTTTGCTAGGCCCTGTATCAATAGTGTAACATTTCAACAGTCCCAAAGTAAATTACATCTAGAAATTGTTTCCCCAAACCTGGATAATGATTTAAGGTACAAGCAGGTTTGGGGTTTTTTTGAAACTTGATTAAAAAATAGCTCAAAGGCAGGTATCTCTAAAATTAGTTGCTGTGCTTCACTGGGGCTGTCACAACACCCAGAAATCTTGTTCTCTTTCCTGTACTGCACCACACAGTAGATTTCAAAGCAATCTGTATTTATTTGCTTGTTCTTTTTCTGCAAGAAAACCAACAAATTATTATAATACACATTTAATACCTTATTAAATTAGATGTCACCTGCTGTTTGAGTGAGAGGTAAGGATCGAGTTCTGTGTAGTCAAGGGCACAAATTCAATCAAGTATTAATGGCTGAATTACCTTCAACAATAAGATACTGAGGCCAAGCAAAATGTCCAAGGTCACTCCACTCCAGATGGCAGTAATATATTTACAGGACTGATGCCTCCTGGCATATTCAATTCCTTATGTTTTTGGAACGAATCAAATTGAGGAGCTGGCAACCGCAATTTGCCCACAAAATTAAATGTAAAGGATTATAACTCCAGTTTTAAGCAGTGATTTGACTGTATTGATGTGAAGCCACTACTCCCAGCTCTTGACTTCCACTGAATGATGACCACAGCATATCATAAATTCAATCAGGACAAAACAGAGTGGTTATCATAGAGAGGATTTTTCATGTTCACAGCCACTGAATTAAGCCTCAGCTATCAGAGCCAGCCATCAGGAATATAACAAAAGGACCTCACATCAAATAACTGCTGCTGATATGGGGGCCTGAAGTAGTCTGCCTTCCTCCACAGTGGGGGAATTTGAAATGGCAGGGTTTTCACCCGGGCAGGGATGCTCAAGCCATGAACATCCACACAGAATTACAGCTGTCCATGTTCCTGGAGGAATGTGCAAACACAAACTGACTCCTTGCTCCCAGGGTTTTGACTTGTGCATAGGCAAACCCCTTCTTTTCTCACTGCTGTGCCAGAATCCTAAGGATCCTCTGCCAAACAAACAAAAAATTGGCTTCAGAGCCAGTCAGGGATCCCAGTGCCCAGCTGGGCATACTGCCTCAAGTCCCAGCCATGGGAACAGTGTGTCCTGGGAAGGGACAGGCCCTGTGGTGCCTGCTCAGGGTACAGAGCTGCCCACAGAGCTTGGAGGGGCTCCAGGGCACTCTGCTGTGGGATACTTCTATCAGGAAGGGGAAGGAAAGCCCAGCTGATTTCCCAACACAAAAAAAAGCAAAGACTTCCAGCTCTCTACAGCTAAACAATGCCCAGAACTGAGTGTTGGAAACCACTTCCCTGAGATTTATCACTCAAGCTGAGCAGCGTAGCCTGATTTTTACATAAATATGTAAGTTATGATAGTTCGTGCTCACATGTATATTTAATTATATGCTACTGTCAAATTTTAGGTAGGAAAAATACTGGCTTTGATTTCTTTGATTTATTCCTAGGGTTTCTTAGGCAGAAAATCCTGCAGGTTCCTTATCTTTCAGCACTTTGGTCTGAGGTTTGTGGCCTGGGTTGTTTACAGGCAGAAGCACAGGCAGACAGTGACACACTGCCAGCACACCTTCAGAAATCCAAGATGCAAAGGAAGAACTCTGCTCTGTGCTGTCACATCCTGTGCCAACAGTCTCCCAGTGACCTCCTGTGCTTTGGGAAATCCTCAGCCCTTCCACAAATTGCTGAATTTCAAGGCAGCACATTCATTCTAGGCAAATTTGCTTTTGCCCACCACATCTCTCAGAGCAGCTACTGCAACTCCTGGGTTGAGATGCCACCCAGTTGTTCCAAAAGATTTACCAGCAAACAATAACATGCAGTTTCAAACTGCCTCTACTTCCTGGTTAGTCTGTATGGGCTTTGTATTAAAACACAGATATTTAATGGTCTCCTTCCTACCCATTCTTCCTTCCAGAGCACATACAATACCCATATGTTGCCATATTTGCCTTTTTTCCATGTTACTGTGTCTCTTCCTTCTCTGGCTTATGCTTCTGACCTCCATCAGTTCCAATTTAATACTTTTATTATTGCACTAACCAAGCTGTGCCCAAAGTTGGTTTTCCCTTTAAATTTTTTATTTTTATGAAAACTTTAACTATTGCAGTATGATATTGATGATCCCAATATTACAAATCTCATAAATAAATTAGCAAGAATATTCTATTTATATTTCTATGTATGTATACCAAAATATAGAGAGAGTTAAAAAACAAATGTTACTTCTAATTTTTTGTCACATTGAATATACAGTGGCTCCTGGGCATCTCCAGACCAATTAATTATAATTTTAAAAAAAAAAAAAAAAAGAAAGAAAAATACATGAGCTCAAGGTACTGGTGAAATCAGAATCCACAAAATACCTGGATAGAGACGGTGCAAAGAGAATGGAGCCATCAAGCTCTTTTCATTTGAATACCTTGGACTATAACTGTTCACACTCTGAGGAGAAAAATGCCAGTAATTTTCAGCTAGAATTTAATTTTGGACATAAGATGAAGAAGAAAATTACTCCTAAATTATTTAAGTGAGCAATAATTCCCCTACTTGGAGAGACCAAGCCTTGAACAGTGATGTCTCCCCTGCCTCTCTTCCAGGCAGGACAAGGAACGCAAAGCCCAGGGAGCTGCCAAGGCCCAGGACCCAGAACACTTCACATAAGAAATTACTTCAGCTGCCAGAAGCTCTCGGAGCTCACCTGGGGAGGGGAAGCCCCTGCACAAGAGCCAAAATCCACAGGGTTCAGCTCAGAAAGCCACCCGGGCCGGGCTGGAACCCCGCGGGACACGCCGGCGTGGCCCTGGAGTGACAACTGCCCTGGCCACAGAGAGACCACTGCCCAGGCCACAGAATTACCACTGTCCTGACCAGTGTGACCCCTGCCCTGGCCACAGCAAGCCCTTGTCTCCAGCAAGCTGCATGGTCAGCAGGACCCTCTGCACTGTGAATATTTTGCTCTCTGAAATTCTTTGTTGCCTGTGGGGAGAGCAACAGGCACATCAAAGCAGGCAACATCTCCTCTCTGAGCAGAGCTATAAAACAAACAATTTGGAAATGGTTGTGCTCTCAGAGATTAAAACCATCCTGGATGACAAATTAACTCCTCAAAGTGATAAAGTGACATGTTTGCACGGTTTCTTTGTAGTGAAGATCAGGAGGCACAAACCTGACAAGGCTCAGGCATTGGCAGCACTTACATCAGCCTCTGATATGTCTTGGCCCATTTGTATAAATGGCTGTCATAGAAATCCTCTGTTTCTCAATGCAGAAAGCCAAAATTCAACTATCTTCCACTCAAAGACTGCAGCATCCCTAATTCCCACTTTCAGTTTGAAAGGCAAATAAAAAATGATCAGAATAGCTGCAGATTATAATGCCTCAAACATAGCACCCATTTAGGAATTCAAAGGCTTTCTTCAAGGAGTTGTAATACTGAGCTGCAGTTTTCCCTGCATTAAGAATAAAAAGCTGCACTGCCCCAGGGTGAGTGGATAGAGGGATTTTTCTGAGATTTGAGGGCCCCATCTACCTCACACTGCTGCAGCTGGAGTCACACAGGGGTGCATGGAACAGAATTCATGATCTCCAGACACAGAAAGTTGAAGAGTAACTGAAAAAGAGGAGGCTGGGAACATCTCTTTCCAAACTGGGGCAGGGCAAACATTCAAATAGGGAAATATTCTTGACCAACTCGATAAATGATGGCACATCTCTGTTCAGACCTGTGTTTAATCCATCAACTTCCAGTGGCACAGTGGAGATGTCCAGGCCAGCTTTGGAAGATCCTTACAAAGCCTTTGAAACATGAAAGGTCTGTACCTGAGCAGTCACACCCAGAAAATCTCAGAGCCACATTTTATATTTTCAGTGAAGGTGTTTCTGTCCATCTGCGGAAAATTAGGCAATGTGGTTCAGAAACAGGGATGAAGGTCAGGAAAAACTCTAAATCGTGTATATTAAAACAGGCAATAAATATGGAGAGATCGCCTTTTTCTAGAACAGGGGAAATGGCAGCAAAGAAGCGTTCCTGTAAAATATTCCCTCAGTGCTGCATCCTCACACCGAAGCTCCTTAGTCTTGCAGGTGCTTTTGGAGTCTCTCATCCTTCCTGGCCAAATGCAAGAGAGCAACTGAGAGGAGACCTGAAAAACATGGAATTACAAGGGCAATATGCAAACCTGCATCTCCCTGGCAGCACATTTCCCATCTTCTGCAGCACCTGGCAGTGACAGTCTCCCCTACAAGAATCCCTCATGATATTTCACTGTGCACGTTATGGAGAATTCAAGTGTGGGAGTTTAATCATAAGCAACTGCAGCTGCTAATTCTCCATCCTCCCCAGATTTCCCAAGGGACTGACATCTATTATACCCCAAATTGTACAAGTTTGCATTTTGTTCTGGGAAGGTGAGTTTCAATAAATATTAAAAGTAGCTAAAAGTACAACCAGGGCTGCAGATTCCAGACTAAGGGCTCCAAAAATCTCATCAGGGAGATATTAAACCTCACAGTCCCTCCACATTGCAAGAACAGAAAGAAGCAGAAATAAATTGCATGTATTTCTGCCTGATAGGGTTTGCAGGCACTTTCCAGAAGTTCTAAACATCTCTGGATCTCATCCTGTATTGTAAAAACCAGCAAGAGCCATTTAGGCTCTGCCAGTTGTTGTTTTCCATGTCTTCCTCTGTTTCTGGATCACTGCCCAGGCAGCTGCAAACAGATCCCTGCCACTCTGATCCCACCCCACACAAACAGACTGATCAGTGCCCGTGGCACAACTGTGATTAAATGAGTTGGGAATCGGGTTGTGATTGGGACAGGAATGCAGGAAGGCAATCACTGCCAGGCATCCCTGGAGAATCCCAAATTAACCACTGCATCACTGTGCATTGGTGACACCTACTATTCATAGGGAAAAGAAAGATTTTAAACTATTTCATGCACTTAGAGTTCAGCCTATAATGCGTTTTATCCTGTTACCTTTAAGCAAGTGAGCCAGAAAAAAATAAGTTAATATGATGTGATATTTCTCAATACACTAGCAACACTGTAAAACAAAATAAAGCTTGTTCCAAAGACTTCAACATTGCTGTTTTGTTGAGNTTTTTTTTTTTTCTTTTAAAGAAGGATCTAAAGGAGCAAATTCACACACTGGTAATGAAACTTGCAGCATTCAGATATGCAAGAGACAAATGCTTTGCTATGAGACATATGATAGCCAAATCGAATTTTTAAGCCTTCAGGAGGTTTTTATTATATGGTAACACAATAATAATAGTTATTTCTCCATATACAGGTACATTTAATCATGTATATATAAGCAAAAAATGAAAGTACAGAAATACTTTTTTTTTTTGAGATGATGCTACCAATTGATTTGAGAATTAATTCCCTAGAAGGCAGTTGGTATTGTGACTCAGTGAGTTCCTTTGAATAAAGCAATCTTTAAGCTTAAGGAATATGCTTTATCTCCACCTACACCACCACATGACCCACACATGGCATGGAGGAGACACTTATTGTAAGAGGCCAGAGTGTGCTTCTGCCTCAGAGGATTTGCCCAGAGCTGAGACCCTGTATCCCACAGAAAACTCCTGTTTCCTGCTGCCCTTTACCAGTCACAAAACTCAGCTCTTTACTTTAAAATTAATAACTCTACATTCTTCAGCTTTCGAGTGGCTCTGTGTGTGAGTTGCTGATATCCTTGGTGTCCATTCTTTAGCAAGTGACAACCAGTTATTAAAGCTCTTACAAATGCTCCATCTCCCAGCTTTATTTTGAGGCCATAAAAAGCTATACAACAATGACAGCAGTTAGGATTTTTAATGACCGGGGTTTGAATGAATGCTTATTTTTCCTTAAGATAACAAGGAGGAAATTATAGACTATTATCTTAATTGTAAAAATACAATAGAGCAATCTCTCTCTAGGGTTGGGGTCTGTGGGGCTGGGCTATTTTCTTTCTTACAGATGACTGTAGGACTCAGAATAATCTGTTTTATTCAGAGTTATAGAAATTATTTTAAAGACCTATCTTGTCAGAATATCTGCCCTTCACCCTACCTGGAAGCATTCCCTTGAAGGTGAAAGTTAAACTCCAGTGCCCTTCCCAGTGAGTGTCCAAGACCACCCACAGACTACAGGGCTCTGTCAGCCTCTGTCTCCAAATCCTTCCGTAGCACAAGAGAAAAGATGGGCCCTTCCCAGGTCACCTGGAGAGCAGCTCTGGATGCAGCTGGGAGAGAGAAATGGAGCAAAACAGCTTGAAAAAAAATACTCAGGAATAAAAGCATAATTTAGGCTCTCCTACAGATCCCTCCACTACTGCTGGTTCAACTCAACCTTTGTCCCAGTCTGTGCATGAAAAGTTAAAGTTTAAACAGGACAAATTTTGGCTCCGGATGAATGAATCATAGTTCCTTTCTTTTAACCTTCCCTCATACAATTCCCACTCTGTGTCAGACCCTCATTCTGGAAGGCAGAACGGCTCTGTGGGCAGTTTTAGGAAGAGGAGCTGCAATGGTTTCCAGAGCTCTCTTTGCACACTGGGATAGATAACCTGGAATAAATTATGCATTTTTAGTGGGTAATTGTAATTCTTTTGCTGTGTATTTTAACTGTTGGCTCTGTGTACCAATGGCCCGACAGCCAAGCTCTCCGAAAATGCTCCTGGGATGCATTTCAGCTTTGTTTTTATAGCAGCCTCCAGGTTAAACCACCTTGGGGCATCCTACAATATTAAATGAAATAAAATGTCAAAGCATATATGGTATGTTCAAAGTGCCATGTAAGACAGAACAACAGTCTGCTGTCTAATTCCAAAAAGCTGCCAGTTATTCATTATATCTTAAGAATAAGGGTAATGAATTCCTCTGATAAAAGCATAAAATTTAATATGACTGGGAGTCAGCAGAGGTCATCTAACTTGAATTTTCAAGGGTCTTTCTGAGTGCAAAGGAATGGGTGTCAATGAAGAGCACAGAAACTCAGCAAGGAATGGCCTTGAGAGAGTTCATGAGAAATTACAGGAGCAGTTCTCAGGAATCCCTTTCGTCCCCACAACAAAAACCATTCCTGTTTTAAACCTGCCTTGGCAAGCTGAATCAGCAAACATTACTGATTATACAGCTCTTGGCTAAGAAAAATTTTGTTCATGTCTTTTGGGTAACTTCTTTCAGCACAACGTTCAGCCCTCACCAGGTGCCTGAGCTATCCCAGGGCTGTGCTGCTGCCTTCCATTGCTCACCCTGGAGGAGATTTCTGTGTCTCACTTTCTCAGCTGGAAGGAAACAACCAACCAGCCAAAGCATAGACACTTTTATTGCTGTTTCTGTCAGCCTGAGCAGGTTCACAACATGATTCTTCCCAGAGTTAGCTGACATTTCTCCAGGAGTATATGTATGTGTGTATGTGTGTATGTGTGTGTGTGTGTGTGTGTGTGTGTGTGTGTGTGTGTGTGTGTGTGTGTGTGTGTAGATAGATAGATAGATAGATAGATAGATAGATAGATAGATAGATATAGATATAGATATATAATCACCGCTGGAAATAATCTGCAGTGTAATCCATACTGTTAAACCCAGCAGGAGTTCTGGCTTCTAAAACATTTGGATCTGAATCCAGTGAATTAACAGAGCCCATAATCAGCTTTTTGTCTGGCATCAGTTTCAGCTGTCCACGTGTGATCTCATTGTGCTTTGCTGTGCCAGGCAGGGCTTCCCTCCACCCAACACAGCTGGGAACACCTTCTGGGAGAGCTCTGCATCACAGCCCCTCCTCCTCCTCCTGCCTTCAAGCCCCAGAGACTCATGTTTGAAAAATTAGGGGTCGGTTCTAGCACTAGAAATGCCTTTTTACCATTGAGACCGACATAAATAACACCTGACATTTTATTTTGTGGACAACTCATCACTTGTGTTCAGCTGAAGGCATGCAGGAAAAGATGAATAGCAAAGCTGCCCAGCTGGATTGTTTTGCATGTTTGCTGTGCTCCCTGAGTGGAAACTCCCAGGGACCTGCAAACACTTGACCATAAATGATGAGTAACCTATTAATAAATTGACTCCAGCCACAGAGAATTTCGAGTGCACAGAACACAGGATGAAGAAATGCTCCCCACAGCACCTGCATGAACCATGGCTCCTCATGCCACACATCCCTCCGGGTGCCTGAGCTCCTCAACACTGAAACTTCAGCCAAAACAGCAGGGTCATGATGGGAGACTGGGAGCTGTCAACTGTCACAGAAAGAGAGAAATATAATGAAATTTCCCCTAATGTCAAACTTTCTAGATTTTTCCATACTCTAATGGAAAGATGTTTTAAGGTGAATGCTGTTCTTTCGGGTTTTTACCAGCCCCACTGTGTGCTCTGAGTCTCTACAAAAATCAGCTGCACTCATTTCATGGATCTGTCACAACTGACTCTATGCAGGACCATAAAGTTCACCAGATTTTGTAGTTTATGTGATCAATAAACTTTAGTAAGACACAGAAACCTAATAGTATAGAGAGAAATAAATAAAGGAAATAATGTAAAGAGACCTTTCTCAGTGTGATCTAATTCATGAACCCACCCACACTCAAAGCCAAGCAACAGAAAAGTGTTAATGTGCCCAGGAACACCCAGATCCTCCCAAAACAACTGAACTTTTTAAACTCCTTAACAGGCAGCAGCACACACTGCACATAAAAAATATTCTTGGGGTCTAAAAGATATTTTTAGGCTCTTGAAAAGGTTACATCAAACTCCACAGGGAAAGGTTTCCCTATCAAGATTCAAATCTCTGATAAATTCCCCCTACTTTCCACAACACATGGAAGATGCCATTGGACTGACCTGCACATGTCAAAAAAGGAGCACTTTAAAGGGATTAATTAGTGGTTCTGGACATCATAACTAATCTTTCAGAACCAGAGAACCCAAAGTAAGCCCTTCCTGCACTTAAAAATGGATGTAAAATTTTTGATTTAAAGTATCAACTAAAGCAATGGGTTTGCTTTATTGGGGAACTTGTTTTAAACAACATTCTGAGAAACTATACTCAGGCTCTTGTTATTACAGCATTATGGGTGTCAATTCCTCTGCTGCTCCCAATGGAATCCTCAACTGGTTTTATGGTGCTGCCCATGGCTCCAGCTCAGCTCTGGGGGGAAAGTGCTGTGCTGATCCCTTCAACCCAAAGGTTGCATGTCAGGTCACCCGAGTTCATTGTAAATGCTACTGAATTACACCAAAATTTCCTTCCTAACCAGAAAAGAATTACAAATCCCAAGGTTGCCATGCAGCAAAATTTATGAGAATAAATGTCTTTAGTATAAGCCCCACTTAATATATCCTATTATATCTCATGTATAAGACATAATCTTAATAGGCATGAAAGATCTGTGCTGTCAACTCTCTCAGGCACATGCACAAAGCAGATCTAAAATTATTAATCAGCAGAAATTATGAAATTACTCACATTCCTCTTGCACACATATAGCAGCAGCCAAAGCAGCACTTTGGTACAATTTAAAACTCATTTTAATCCCAAACTTTATACTCTACACAATAGCAGCACAATGGAAAGGTGAAGTATGAAAGTCCAGTTCTATGTCACTCCTTCAGAGCAAAACATGGAAAATTAACACAGATAATACTTCTGTGTCAAAGACTTTTGTTTTTCAGTTTACTTTTGCAGGTGCTGTCAACAAAACAGACAGTAATATAGTATTTAGGCTTTGCTAGGACTAAAAGTGACACCAAACTCTACAGCAATTGCCTGCTGCACTCTCTAACCACTTGTACTTTCCTCCATACTCTAATTTAGAAGTGCTATAAAGCCTGTCAGATTTGATGAGAAACACAGCGAAGCTGCAATATCAGCAGCTTACAACATGAAATGGGATGCAGTTTCACTGAGAGCCCCTTCTCCTGTCACCCTGGGATTTCTCTTCCACTTCAGAGCCTCTTTCTCTTTCCTCTTTGTTTTCACTTCCCAAGAAAAGCAGGAGACAATTTGGTAATGGTGCTTTCTTGAAGACATATATATAAACACACCTATATACACATACATATATATATTTCTTTTTCTGAAAATTAAAAGAGATTTTCAGACATAACCTTTCCCTGCTCTGTTCATGGAAGGACATCCGTTCTATTCACTGCCATTTCTGTGAGGGCAAAAAGGCTCTGTAAAAGTGAAACTGCCCCTGGGTATTAAGCAGTGCCACAGTAATTCCCTGGATTCCAAAGAAGCTCTTGCACGGGTAGATATGCATATGCCATCACTGTATATACAAATTACCCATGCAAATGGGCTGTGATTATTTCCGTGCACAATTATCCCGTTTGCACCTGCAAGCAAAACATTTGCATACAGGAATTGAGTGTGTGGTGTTGTTTGTTTGGGCTCTGATGCGTTGTCTGTGTCTCTGCAGTTTCCCAGGGAGCCCCACATGCTGATCAGGCCCAGCGCTGGCAGGGCAGCAGCGCCCTGTGTTACCTGCCTGGCCTCATCTCCTTGGGAGTCTTCAGAGCACAGCAAACGGGGAGAACAAGTGAGGTGCCCAGCGAGAGCAGCCACAGGTGGTGCAAACAACACTGCAGACAGGGCTGAAATGGAGCATGTATGGGAAATGTCCAGGAACACATACATCCAATGTCTGATTCCCACTGCAAGGCAGCTCCTCGGCAGCAGCTCCAGGCTACTCCTGGAGAAGTGACCAAAAGCACACTCCACACTCCCAGCCAGCCCTGCCCTACTGCAGGGAGCTCCTTCTGTTCCTTTCAGGCCTCTCTCATACAACTTTTCATTAAAAATACCTTTATTTTTCAAAAACTATTCATCTTTGCTAATCTCGTCATTATTACAATTAGATAAGCAATCTTAGAGCGTGGGTTTACTCTGATCATTTGTCAATTAATTCTAAGAGCCTACATAGAGTGCTAAAGTAAATAATTTTAGCCCTCTTAGTACAAGTAACCAACTCAACCATTGCTTACAACAGAAATACTGATTTGTTGACACCAGACTAAGGTAGTTATTAGTTTATTATGAAAGAGTTTGTTTCATACTTGCAAGGTTGCTCATAGAATTGAACAAAATCCCCTATAGTACAATAAACAGATTGTAAAACATTGCATCAGAGTCTGGATCTTCAGTTCATTAGACACAAAAATTCAGTCCCATTAGCTCTCTGCTTGAAGATGCTCTCTCTTTTACACTAACCATGTTTAGCAGCAGTTTGCTCCAGCTGACCTTAATTTAATACATTTTTCACAGAAGGATTGCTTCAGGGTTCAAACATTTCTGTTGCTAACCACTGCACATGTTCCAGCACTTGGCCCTGAAGTTCCTACATCTTTCTGAGAACATTTGCTGTGCAACACCACCATGGGAGTTATCATTTTTTAAAACATGTAAGATAATTGATTTGTAATTATCAACAGGGAGAAATACCATCGCTGGTGTTTGCTAACCTAATTGTAAAATTTATTGTTCCTTTCAAGTCTTAATGTATTGCCTCAAGTGATCACCACTTAGGCACCAACAGGCTGCAGTAAATGGAATGGCAGCAGGAAGTCAGGGATGGAATTACCCACTTCTTGCATGATAAACGAGGCTCTTTTCTGGCTGCCCAGCCCACTAACCAGATTCCCAGAGGAGTTCCCCCCTGGGATGCCGCCCAGGTGTCCCAGTTTGCAGCTGCTCTGTGCCCTGGTTTGCCTTGATGGGGATGGGGGGGCTGGGTTCAGGTGCAGCTCTGGGGAATTATCCCACAAATGGCACCTGGCAGCACCCAGGGTGCACCCACACACAGAGCACCCAAAAACACATGCACAGAGCCAAAAACACACTGAGAGCAGCCAAAAACACAGAGTACTCACAGACGGAGCACCCAAAACCACACACAGGGCACCCAAAAACACACAGAGCAAAAAACACACTGAGAGCACCCAAAAACACACACACAGCAGCCACACACTGAAAGCACCCCCAACCAAACACAGAGAGCACCCAAAAGCACACATTGAGAGCACCCAAAATCACATACACACACAGAGCACCCACACACTGAGAATGCCCAAAACATACACACAGCACCCAAACACACAGATCACCCAAAACCACACACACAACACCCAAAAACACAGTGAGAGCATCCACAGACAAGCACCCAAACACAGACACAGAGCACCCACCCACTTTGGGACCCCTCCTGAACCCAGTCCAACACCTCCCCTGAGCTGTTCTATCCACCTGCACCTTCCTCCTCCTCCTCTCCTGTGCTGAGAGCTCTGTAGTTTCCAGCCTAGCTAAGCCAGGACCCCAATTTCCTCACAGCTAGAATCGCTCAGCATCAGCACCTCATCCCCTGTCTGTCCCTAACAGGGAACAGAGTGAAAAAAGCTGCAAATGCTGGCCCCAAGGGTGTCACAGAGAGCACACCCTGCACTGTACAAACTCAGATCTGTGGCCATGCTTCAGTGCCTCTGCAGCAGCTCTCCAGGGCATGGCTCCTATCCATGGTGTCCCTGTTTGTCCAGGCAAAATGTGTCATCAAAAGTACAAAAATGTCCACTCGTAGCTTCTAGACTTTTTTCTTAATGTCTCCATCCTCAACCCTTCCTCCAACCTCTATTTTTTTATAGCAGCTGACTTGTTTAATAGCCTCTTCTTTCTCCTTTAGCTTTCTGGGATGGCTGGGTGAAGAAAGGTCTCCAAGAGGACTGATTATGAGATTTTTGTTTAATATTTTTTAGCCTTTTAAGAAGACTTGAGCTAGAAGTCTTAGGCAAAATAAACTGCTTGTACTTGACCATTNGTGCATGTATGTGCTCAGTATAAATTATTTTATGCAGACTTATAAAACACTCAGGTTCTTTTCACAAGCAAAGTTTACAATTCACTTGAAATTGATGTAGATATGGCATGTTTCAGGCCATTTTCATAAAGCATTTTTTCAATCCTAAGATTGACCTGTCTGGATTCATCCCTAAAGATAACTTCTTATATTTGCATAGGTTATCAATATAGCATTTTATGAAGAGACAGTTTTGTTCTAAAATTGTCCTCATGACTTCCTAAAATAAATACAACTACATGATTTATAGACACTAGACCTTTATTAAACATGTATAACTAGATTCTTGTTAGGAAATTCAAATTTAAGAAAAGCTAAATTAAGTTCATAAATTATTCTGATTGGGCAATTTGATAGTAATAGTTATTTTGTTGATATAAATGGTCTCCTGGTCACTGGGGCTGCCATCACGTACTCTCAGTGTTCCCTCTGTATCACTAGTACCTCACTAAACTGTGAGTACAACACTAAACTCCAAGGATGGAGTGAATGTAAAATTGTCCTTGCACTGCATTTTTGAGCCCAGGAGAGGTTGAGGCTGTCCCAAGGGCAGTTCACAACAGATAGGGAAGGTCACCACAGCCACATCACCATCTTCTGTGGCTTTTTATTGTAATTACTGCCCAGAAAATACCCTTGATGATGAACTCACAGACAGCTCGGAAGAAGGAGGCCGAGCACAGAGCCAAAAAGCAGCAACATCAGCACCACCTGGCAGGAGCTTTTTTTCCCCCAAACATTAAGAGGTCTGGAGCTATAGACAGCAAATTCCTCCAATTCAGCCCCTGGTGAACATCCACACCCAGCTCCCAGCAGCCTGTGCACATCACAACATGGGGCTCTCTGCAGCCCCAGGGGGGCCTGGGCAAACATTGCTCAGGGCCAGGCACATCTGGCTGCTTTATCAGCAGCACCAGCTAGCAAGGGCAAGAAAAGCCCAGCGCTTTCATCAGCTGCTGGGACTCCATGGGCAGAAAAGGGAAGGTGGTCACAGCAGTTCACATTCACGCTGCGCTCCCAGCTCTGTGGGGAGCTTTAAACACACATGTGGGCACAGGCTGAGCCCCAGAGGGGCTTCAGCACTTGGAGGGGATGGCTCCAAGTGTGAAACACCCCTGCCTGACTCCCATCACCCCTGTGCGTTAATAATCCCCACGGTGGTGGGCTCTCACCAGGCTTTCCAAAAATCCAGCAGGCAGTACCCAGCACATCCCACCCCTCTGCCACCCGCCCCACGTGGACCAGAACACTCTGGCCTTGATGAAGAACCATGAACAGCCACATTTCAGTGGAAAGGGGAATTCCACAGCACCTTACATCTTACACCTATGGCCAAGCCTGTTTTTCTCTCCCTTGTTCTGAGCAGTGGCCACAGAGAGCTGTGGTGCCCTGGGAGGTCAGGGTGAGCTTTCCCCAGCCTGGTACCCTGCAGCAAAAAGGCCCCCCAGCAAGGGAAAATACAGATTCCAGTGATTTCTGCAACAGAAAAGCAGAACAGTTTCATCATTTCAAAAGTCTTAGTATGTGGCAGAAACAAAGAGACCTTACATAGAGATGTATGCAGAGATATTCTGAAAATACCAATACACCTACACATCTACTGGGAAGTGATGCCTCTTCTGCTTGCTGACCTTAGCACTTAGGATTTTTCCTGCAATTGTGCTTTAAAGGCAAGTTCTTGGCTGAGCAAACCAAGCAGATTCTGGATTTGATTTTACCTCTTTTTTTTTTTTTCATTCTAAGAGCAACCAAAAACTGCTTGCAATAAGGCATTTAATTTACTTATCTTTAAAGGGCAAAATATACATACAGGCTCTTTTTTTCCTAAAAAGACACACTATACATGTAATGTCAATGCTACATAGTATGTCTATAGTATGTTTATTCTATAGACATACAGTATTTTTCACACTATACCCTACGTAAGCAATGACAATGTATAACCCATGTATAATGTATAATTTAAGCTGGTTCCATTAAGTTTTGAGTTTTGTCCCTGTCATTCCCCCGTTTGGGGGCAACAGTCTCTACAGGCTGCTTGAAAATTGCATTAAAAGCAGAGCAGCATTCTTTTTATCCACACATACAGTTTTAAATATGATCCCACCAAGCCATTAATGTCTGCATGACAAACTAGCAACTTCAGCTGCTGCCATGAATCCCCCAACTAACAGCAATTTCAGCCCCCATTTGGTGCCACTTGGTGCTCTAAGTAATGATGCAGTTCAAAAGCAGACTCTGACGGCTTAACCTGCACTGACCCACACATACAGAAAACTCTGGCTGCTGCATCACACTGCTTGGCTGGTGCACCATAGCTACAAAGCAAAATACTTCAAAATGTCTCTGTCAGTCCTCAGGGGACTGAAAGAACACTTGAGAATTGTTCCCACTGGTTCCTCATAGCCATACAAATGAATATCATCATACTCTAAACAGTTTTTGCAGTAACAATTTGAAAATATTCTCTTAATAGGTATATTTTACACAGGCCCTTTTATTCAGTCTCTTCTGCCCACTGAAAATAAGCCTCATAAAAATTTACAGACCCAAATTTGTGCTGTCCTTCAGAACTTTCAGGTTTGTCTTGCAAAAGAGTTTTTCTGCATATAGGACAGACTAGAAAATTCCCAGTACAGGCAACTAATAAATTATCAGTTAGAAAATCCAGATTTGAAGGGCAGCCCTTCTGTTTGCCTTCTCAGGTCCCAGGACTTCTCACTAGAAAGACACTGGAAAGACACCTGCATATGATGCAGAGGAGCACTAAAGATTAATCCTTAGCATCTTCCTTGTGGCACCAGACAGGGACAGTCGAGTTTCCTGCTGGGCAAAACCATGTGGCCGAGAGCCACAAAACACCCACACACTCGGGATGTCTGTCAGAACCCTAGGCACAGGGGAATTTGGGCTTTCTGTGCTGACAGGAGCAGACCCTCAACAGAACATTACTTTTGATCTGAGACCATGGAGAAGGCTTCCAAAATTGAGTGATAGAACTGGGATTATGGGCATGTAGTTTGAACAGAAGTGTGTAAGATCACAGGGTGAAAACTTGTCATTTTAGGGTATAATGATGTGTATAGAACGAGATGGAGGTTTTAGGGCATCAGATTCTTCTTCTTCTTCTTCTTCTTCTTCTTCTTCTTCTTCTTCTTCTTCTTCTTCTTCTTCTTCTTCTTCTTCTTCATGAGTTTGGGTGATATCTTGTTATTGGATGTACAGTGCTATACTGCAAGTCATGGTTGTCTAGTAATTAGGTTAAAAGCAAAAATAACTTAGATGGCAATTATTCATTGGTTACGTTTACTCTTAAAAGACCTTGTAATTAGAAGCTATCATCACCATTTCGACCTGGAAGCTGAGGTGCTAAGAACTCAGAAGAATAAACATATGAGACTGAACATGAAAAACCATCTCCTGCATCTCAGTCCTACCCCTGAAGCAGCTGCACACTAAGGTGACAGCAGACAGAGCTCCAAGAATGCCCTATGTTATGGAAAAGTGACACTTGGGGCTCTCGAGGCTCCCTCTGCTCCTGCAGGGACCTGTGCTCAGAGTGCAGCTGTGCAGCACAAGCCAGAGACCATTTCAGTCATTTCCAGGCTCGTGTTCCCCAGCCCAGAGAGCTGAAGAGCTCAGCAGCCCCTCCACCACCACTGCCCTTTTTGGGGAGCTGATTTGAACTGTTCAGATCCACAGGCACTCAACAGCTGAGATCCAGGCCTGCTCCTGCCATGAGCTCCTGGTCTTCCTTAACTCCAGTCATAAGAGCAGAAGGGGCTGAGTCCAGATGCCATCAGCTCTGTGCCTCTCAGACCAGCACGTGTGTACATGTAGAACATGTTCAGATTGAACAGGTATTCCTCTGCTCCTGACACTTTCCAGTGGCAGAGTCTGGGTGATCGCAAAGGGAGAACACAGCCCAGTGAAGCACAACCTCTCCCTGCATTCACATCCCACCCCTGGCCCCAGGACAGGTCATCTCTGACCAGGACACTGCCAACAGCAGGCCCAAGAGCCCCGGGCTTGTTCTTCACACGGACAAGAGCAGTTCCTACTCAGGGTAACCCTCTTCTGCCCCTGCACTGCACCTTCACATGTGAATGCTCAGCTGAACACATGCAAAAATATTCTAGAAAGGCTTTCAAGAGAAAGCTCTTATTAAAGATCCTAAACTTCACAGAGTGTGGAACAATAACACTGTCTGCCTGAAAATGTCATATCTTTGTCTGAACAGCCCAAAACCTTATGTGCTCTGAATAAAGATAGAGATGTAATTGCTTTTCTTGTTACGACTCACTTGTGCATCATAGATTTTTTAATATCCTGCAGAACACATGTATTGTGGGAAGGAAGCAGGTGACAGTAGTAAACATATGTAATGTTATTTTTCTTTATGATAGATATGAGCACGGAAGTCTAAATGATGCCTTAGGTTTTTAATAATCAACTACAGAGTCTTAGGGGGAAAGTGTGCATTTTGCCAAGAGCAAAATCATTAGAACTTTAACTCCAGCCATTGTGGGAAATTTCATTCAGTTAATTGTAGCCATTAAGTGACAGGTTATGCAATGAAATTACTGCAGCCTCTTCTACACTCAAAAACGGGTTGCTATGAGCAAAGTAGCTTTTTCTGAGAGTGAATGGGGGTGAGAAATGCTCTGTGTTGTTGAAAGTCTGATGGGCTGCGTGTGAGAGGAGCTGAGGATGCTTTGTAGCTTTGGAAAAACATCTGTGGAGATGCAGCAGAGTTCTGAGAGAGCTGCAGCTGCAACACCTTTATGCTCATATTCCTATATACAGACCCATAAGTACTGTAAGCTAAAACATTCCTAAAATTTTGGTGAAGATTTAAAGCCACACCACCCTACCTGGGCATTTCAGGGCCTGACATAATAACAAACTGCAGGAAGAAATAAAAACTTACGTTCTTGTAGTAAAAAGGCCCTTACTGCGCAGACTTCCTGAAGATGATTTCTGAAAGTCCAGTTCAGCTTCCCACTCTCCTCCTGCACGTTCTCTAAACCCAAAAAAGCCCTCACTATGGTCACCTGCCTTTTCCTGGCTTTCCAAGCCCCATAAACTGGGGTCTGTAAAGGGAAGGGTTCAGAGGTGAAGCCTCCAGAGGGAAATCAGGAGCCTGTGGGCTGAAACCTCAGACATGTACAGCAATGAAATGCCTGGGATTTTTCCCCAGCTCTGTTCAGATCCTGCTGGTCAATAGCTTCAACTGGGCCACCAGGCATCCCAGAAAAATGTGGAAATTCTCTGATCCACCTAAAAAAGTCCCCAGACAGAAGTGATGGAAATGCACTCCCACAGTAGATTCCTTGGGTGCAGCTCTACAGAGCCACAGCACCAAAAACCAGAGGGAGAGGGGGAGCTGGCAGAGCTCAGGCCTGAAGCAGCCACCAGACCCTTCCCAACACCTGCCAACTTCACCCCAATGATTCCCATTCCCAGCACATGCACACAGCACTGTCTCAAGGAAAAAAGAAACTCCTCCTGTTTCCTGAAGCAATAAAATAATCCAAGTCTTTCTAGGAAAAGCATACAAAGCATATTAAGGTGTTAATAATCTAATTAAAACAGCTCATCAGTGTTTTGCATTTTTAAATTATGACCTCGAAGTCTCTCATTATTAAACTAGAAAGTCAGAAGGAAAAGGCACACCTGTATTGCCAGGGTTTAACAAGTTTTCCTCAAAGCTCTGCCAGGCCAGGGAGTGGGATCAACCCATTAATTTATATGATGATGCTGTTGGAATTTTCCTCAGCTGCAAATAAATTCTAATGAAAAAGAAAGCTGAAGCAAATTCTTCTGAAACCCCAAAGCTCTAGGCTGTTACAAATGAAAAACAGTGCTGATGAATTCAGAGTATGATTCAATTCTAACCACATCCAGAGCACATAAAACAAAATGGCATTGAGATACTGTCCTGGACAGTGTGAATTCTACCACGTCCATGGAAAGTCAGGAGCATCATTCTGGGATGCAAGTCTGAGCATAGAACCTCCAAAGGGTTTTCTACAGAATGACTCAAGTGAGGGCAAACCAAATTATTTTGTGCATCCAGTGTTGGTTTCAAATTATGTGAGGTGATTCTATCTAGATTGTATTTTGTGGTCCTACATTCTTGCAGCTTAATCTTTTATCAAAGTATCTCACTGTCCTGATCTGAATGATCCCATTACAGCCCTGATGGGAGATGGATCCTGCATGTTCCACTTGCTCAGACACATGACATTCACCCCTCTGCTTCATTCCCAGCTTTCCAGGTCAAACCAGAGGCACCCAAGGCTCTGGAAGATACTGTAGGTGATATTCAAATTTATTTCAATTTTACAGTAATCCAGATAAAATCCAGTGAAGTCCCTAATACTTCAGATGAAGTCCAATGAAATCTGTAATAGATTATTTCCTTTCTTCTTGTGTCAGATCTTCTGTGGAGCCTTCATTCCTTTAATGTTCTCAACCATTCAAACCCTCCACTTGAACTGGATGCCGACAACAAAGTCTGCCTCTTGAGGATCACTGCCAAGGTCAATCCATGACAACCTTGTCCTCAGCTTTAGACTTTTCTCCTGCAAAATAAACTTCCTAAACTCAGCCTGCTCAGGAACGCACCAGCACAAAGCCCTACACCCACAGTGCCCACCCTGTCCTGTCTGCAGCTCCACCTTGCCTCCAGAAATGCAAAATTACAGGCAGTGTTCAGGCAGTGAACAACAGAACAACAAAATCCTTCCCCATCTCTACTAATTTTCAGCTTGTACCCCCCAGAGTCACGAGTCCCCCTGTGCTTTGCAGTCTGCAGGGCAGTTTCCTTTCCCAGATGTTCCTTAATCTCATGCCATTTTGTTTCACATTTACAATATTCTAGTCCTCTACAGCAAGCATGAAAATTTCAAGACTTAGATATGCAGGTCCAACTAAGAACAATACAGCGCTAAAGATTTAATTTCATTTGCATTTCTGGAAAACTACCGTTTTAGAATACTTTTCTTCTCAAAATGAAGATGTTTTGGACAAAAGATGTACTGGGGACAGTGTTTCTTGGCCAGAGCAAAGGCATATGACTGGGTACACGGTTACATCACTTGTGATAAAACAATCTCCCTTTGCAGATAGACAAGACTTTACAGCTCCTGTTGTTGCTACATTAACTGAACTTCACAAAAAATTCTGGTCTGAATATCCCATATTCTTCCTCACCAACCATGGAATTTAAAATCACCAGAAGGGAAAACAGATGGGGGAGATGGGGATGGACAGGCACAAGACAAACACTCTTTAAATCATGGTACCCACACTTTAAAAAAGCAAAGTCAGACCCCATTCTTTGCAATCAGATTCACACAAAGCAACAGCAGTCTAATGTCATTCTCAAAAATAAAGACAAAATCTTGAAATTTTATACAATTTAATATGTCTGCCTAACGCCTTAAGAAAATCTAGTTGAGAAATTTGGTTTAAGTGCTAAGAACTTCCTCGGCAATGCTAGAGGGAACTACAATCACTGCAATTTAATTCCCTTGAATTTCAGAAAACTAATAATGGTTCTAAATAATTAGAAACTCTTATTACATTAAAATGCATGATACATACTGATTAGATCATATTAAAATGAAAAGAATCATTTGAATTATTTACACAAAAAAAGCCCTCAAAGTGAAACAAATCTATGGACCATAAAGACAAAGAAAAGAATTCCTGAGACAGTAACAGCTTATTGCACAAGTAATTTTCATAAGTATTAGTGATGTCTGAATTGCACCAAATAAGGAATTTAAACAGACAAAAAAACCCCAAACAAAAACTCCCCAAAACATATGCACTTAATGACAAAGTCATTTTAATGCCTTGGCTATTTTGGAATCAAAACTAATTCTAAACTAGAAGATGCAAGCCAATGGTTTTTCATTAAATGCAGAATATTCAGTATATTACAAATTATCCAAGGCTATAATGTGAAATGCTTTTGTGACAGCAGCTTTATTTAATATTCATTGTCAGGTTCTCAGAGGATAGACTGAGAACTAATAAATTCAGAATATATTAGTATTATAATACACTACACAATTTATATGTAGTGTTTTATACAAGCCATAACACTCAGTAGAAGGCAGGTATACCAAATACAAAAGATTAGATATACATTATATATTAGGATATTAAACTAGAAATTAAAATATTCCTTCTGTAGCCCCAGTTTAAATCTGCTTGCTGAACAGGTAAACTCAGGGCAACATTTTTGTTTTTCTAGTGCCTCTTGCCCTTCTCTGTGAGAGCTGAGGCAAAGCCTAGCTGGAATTTGCTGTGCCGTGGTGGCACTGAGGTAAAGGCCATTACAGGCTCCAGACAATTTGGTTCTCAGCCAAAAGAATGCACAGATCTGGAAGGAAATTGCCAACTCCCCACTGCAGGTGTCCTCTGGGTGTTTCTAGATCACGTTGAACCTGTAATTGTTTACTTTGTGCTTTGTGGGGTAGATGCTGTCTGCAGTCAATAATTTACAGAGCAGAAGAATCCATCTGACCAAACATGACTAAAGAACAGAAATGCATTTTGAGCACAAATTCCTGCATTTTTCCCTGTTTGTGTATGAGCTACTGGCAAGGAGAGGCTGGACACAGCCCAGGGCAGCCATGGGCTGGCCCTAGGGTGACAAATATGGTCCCACCACCTGCCAGTCCTCGCTATGACATCCCTGACTTCTGGCTGGCTTCAGGAAGGGATCTGGAGTGCTCTCTGAAGAGTGAGGGTTGGAGGTGAGAGCTGAACCTGCCCCAGCCCTGAAACCCCAGCGGAGCAGCAGGGGAGGGGGATTCTGCCCCTCTGCCCTGTGCTGTGATGAGACCCCACCTGCAGAGCTGCCCCAGCCCTGGGCCAGCACAGCAAGGACCTGGAGCTGCTGGACAGAGCCCAGAGAAGGCTCCAGGATGAGCAGAGGGAGGCAGCAGCTCTGCTGGGAGGAAAGGCTGGCACAGCTAGGATTGTTCACCTGCAGAGGAGAAGCTTTGGGGTGACCCCACTGTGGCCTTGCAGGGCCTGAAGGAGCTGCAGGAAAGATGGAGAGAGACAATTGCCAAGGGATGGAGGAACAGGACCCAGGGAATGGCTCCCAGTGCCAGAGGGCAGGGCTGGATGGGATACTGGAATACAGGAATTGTTCCCTGGGAGGGTGGGCAGGCTCTGTCCCAGGGTGCCCAGAGCAGCTGGGGCTGCCCCTGGATCCCTGGCAGTGCCCAAGGCCAGGCTGGACACTGGGGCTGGGAGCAGCCTGGGACAGTGGGACAGCCACGGCAGGGGGGGACTGGATGATTTTTAAGGTCCTTTCCAACCCATTCCAGGATTCTGTGATAATCCAACTGAAAATGTCAGTAAGCTCAAACACAAATATAACAGGAATCAGGCTCCAGCAGCCCTAGTACTTAAAAAATACGTATCAAACAGGAGTGGCAAGCTAGTTTATTCTTTGAAAATAATTATATTACTATTTATCTAAAAAGTAAGCAGTGAGCCTGAATTCATTTACACTTGGGAAATACTCAGACATCTGTATCAAGTCAATGTACAAACAAATGATCAGTAGCAAGTCTTACATAAATTTCTGTTATGCTTGTGGGAACATAATGCATGTTTCATTAATTAATACTAATAATTTATCATTATCACTATATATTTAATGTCTTTTGCAGTCCTGGAAACTACTTAGGTTTGAAACAAAAAACACACAAAAATCCCATTTTTAAAAAAAAACCAAAAAACTGCACCCCCAAAAAAAGTCATTCTTGTTCCCTCGCAAAATAAAAATTTCTTTGTAACTGTGACAGCAGACTTAGTTCTTTTAGAACTGCATTTAGATGGCATTTTATTTGAGTCAGGGGCCATCTCTTTTTTTTTTTTTCCTCAATTTTCCACATAACTGACATCAAGCTGACTTACTTCCCTTGGGGTGCAGATGGCTGGGACTGCTGACAATAAAATGTGGAGCAAAAGGCTGGAAAGACAACAGTCAAGATGGGTTTTGCAGCAAATGCATAAGGAAAAGGTCCAAGGAAGGGAGATGAGATCATGCCCAACAGTAAGCAGTTCATCTCCCCACTCTGATCTCCATCTGAGGTCTGAGACAAAGGAGTGGTGTGAAGAATGGCCGGGATTTGAGACGTTTGTTCCGTCCAAAGGGTTTGCAGAGTGAGAGGCCGGGGCAGCTCGAGGGCCCTGGGTGCACGGACAGGGACAGTAGCACCAGGTCCAGAGGGCCCCACCCGAGGAAATGCTGCCTCCAGCCCAGGGCTGAGCAGCTCAGAGCAAACAGAGCCAGCCTGGCATTTGGGCAGGCTATGGCTCAGCGAGATGACATTCTTTAAAACTGACATATTCCCACTTTTAACAAGCACTGGAGCACAGGAAAGAAGGGGAAATCTGCTGCCTCCAGAAAGTCTGGCTCCTGCCTGCAAAGGTGGCTCAAAGTCAGCCTCAGAAGCACTTGCTGACCACTTGAGCAACTTGGCAAAACCTCCCTGCCACTTGTCCTCCTCTGCTGAATTGCTCACTCAGCTCACACCTTTTCCTTTTTCTCTTGCTTAGTGCAGCACGTTCACCAAGAGCAACAACCTTAGCCCCAAAAAAGAGGGGATTAAATCAGAATTTCTGTGTAAGCAGTGCATTTCAAGTGGAGCCAGGCCATTCCCCAGAGCAGACATGCTGCCATTACAGGAGAGCTTGGATAGTTTTTCAACTTCAGGTCGAGTTTTCCTATGACAGACCTGAGGCTGAGAGCCTCTTTCACTGCACAAAATATATGGAATTGGCCATAAGTCTTTAAAGCCCTGATGTATTCCAGTCCATTAGTTTTTACAGTTCAATTTATGTTGTATTACGAGGAGATGTGCTGAACTGCCTGAAAGTACAGATTTGCCAAACTATCCAAAAATAATCTGGAAAGCAAGAAAGTCAGGATACCAGCCAAATCATAAGCAGCATGGCCATTTTGCTACCAGTTCAGCTGGTAATAAATTTTTTTAAAGCACTGTTAAATGTATCTAGATGAATTTGACTTTCAATCACACTTTTTGCTGTACATTTAAAGAACTATCGATTCAAAATGAATCACAGACAACTGGTACAGGTTCATGTGCTGAGAGAACAACGGCAACACCGATGTCCCCCTGTCCTTCAGCTCTGCTCAGCACACAATTAACCGAGCTCCTACACTGGCACACAGCAATTAAAAGTGATCACACGGCTTCTGGGTGAGCTCTGCAAGATGGAAGAGGGAGCTGGCAGAGACAGAAGTCTCAAGGAAGTAGAGCTGGTGAGAGAAGATGCAGCATAATTACCATCACAATGCATCTTCCCACCTACGGGAACCAAGCACTGTTAAATTAAGTTTATCTTCTGCAAGTCAAACACATGTTGGGACTTTGTATTTGCTTACTCTAAAATTTACATGACAATTGAAGTATTATCCAAATGCAGAGTCATCCTAGAAGCAGCAAAGAGTCTGATCCCTTCCATTTGAAACCATGGCACTGAGGGCGTGAATTATTTCTGCTTCTCTTCTGTGCACCATCGGATAGAGAACTGGAGGCTCCAGGGCCATCACTGTGCTGCTTTTCACTTCATCCATACTCACTTCTCTGACTGACATCTGACAGCTCTCCCCTGACTTCCCAAGTGCACAGCTCTCCCAAATCCCTCCGGAAAGCCAGGCAAATTAAAAGTGGTACCAGAAGCATTTCACAGCTGCTGGGCTGGCGAACAAAGCCTTCTGCAGGGCTTCACACAGGCAGGCTGTGACACAGGCTCAGAGCAACTTCATGCTGAGTGACCACAGCAAATCCACAAGGAAGAGAGCCCACAGACAGAGGTGCACTTGGAAACGTGCTCTGGAAGGATATTAGCTAAAAAACAACAGATTGGTATTTGAAGATGATTGTATATTAAATACCTCCTCTTGGTCAGTATTATTTATGCCATTTTAGAAGTAGTTTTAGCAATCTTGCTGCAGTGAGGTATCCAATTTCATTTAAATTTAGGCTCTTCAGGTCAAGGAAATGGACTTTTAACAAGTGGCAAATTAAAATGTCAAGAGCAATCATACAGATGCTTGTTTACAAGACTGTTATTGTTTTGTTTTACAGGTCCCAGATTTGTCTTTCCCAGTAATTGCAGCATTAACATTTTCACCATAAAAAAAAGGTACCAGATAACATCAACAAGTTTTTGAAACCTCGACTTAAATTACAAAATTCTTAAGTGTGGACAG
>VWZN01012595.1:222999-303803 GCA_013396955.1 Regulus satrapa | reverse complement strand
AAAAAAAAAAGATAAAAAAGATGTCAAGAAGAAAACAAATTAAGTTAAAAATAAATACTATTAAATTAATAACTGAGTAAAAATTAACTAACAGTTCTGCTGCTGTTATTAATAGGATGGATTAATGAGTAATAGTCTGAAAAGATGAGAGAATCTCAGGTCTGTAAACTAATGGCACTAGTGAGTATTTCAATGTTGAACTACCATGACTTCCCAGAGCTATGGAAAAAAGCAGCAAGAGTAGTGTTTACTTTAAATTCTGAAATAAAGCTTTTAGGAGAGATCCTGTTCCTTGATACATATCTTCTGATAGAGAACAAGGAAAAATAAAAACCCAGTGGAAAAAAAATCCAGCTAAAAGGCATCCATAGTTGACAGCAAGAAGAAACTAAAGCAGAACAAACTCTTATTCACAGCACTCTGATGTTCTTGCAGTAAAAGGATGAGGCCTATTAAACCAGAACATCAGCATCAAAGGAAACGAGCAGAGGTTGTAAGAGAAGCACAGAACAAAGCAATGCATCTCCAAAGGGTTCCTGCCAAGGAGGTGCCAGCTGTCTTCACACACTTGCTCTCCCAAGGTTGTATAAAATACATGGAAATCATTATTTTGCAAAGAATGATGAGATAATTAGGTGATTCTCTGATGCTGCTTCTTACAATAATGGCAATTAGAAATGTCCCAATCCTACAGCTGAGGAGACATGCAGAAAAACAGAAATTCATGGGAAGATGGAGCACCGGCATTTTCACTCAGAGCTCATAAAACCTTCTTTCTTTCTTCTTAGTTCCTGGTTTTCCTCTTAGATAAACAAGACAATGGTACAGGTGCTGTGTGGAGCACCTGCCCCATCCTGTATTCCTCATGCAGCCAAGACTCCCATCAGCTGCTGGAAATCCCTGACCTTTTGGGCAAACACACAGCCAGAGAGCCAAGGGCACAACTGCAGCTACCTGACAGTCAGACCTAAATCACCAAACAGATCCCAACCAGGGATGGGAAAGGGGAAAAAAAAGCACAACAATTTCAACTTGTGGTCAAAATGAGCAATAAAATTGATGGATTAAATTAAAAAACTACAAATATTTTCACTAAAGTATAAACTAAAATATTTTCACCACCACAGTTGTTTCTTTACCTTGTTATTTTCCATACAGTGCACACACAACCACAAACAACTCCCTGGCTAATTAAGATGTTGTGTTTCCCCTGTCTGACTAACGAGAACCTGACCTGCACATATTTCAGAGGTCTGCACTGGAGGGAAACCCCAGCTCACTCCCACCTGCAAATCAAACTGGGCTGGCTCAGAGTGGCACAGTGGTGAAAGGCAGAATTCCCATGTCCAGCCCTCAGCGCCAGGACAGTCAGGACAGAGACAGAAACAGGAAGCCACTTCCTACTTTTACAAAGCACTGTCATCTTGAGAAGTGACAACCTTCCCTAAAATCCAGCTGAATAGTGAATAGTGAATGAGACACTGCCTTAAATCATCAATCCCAGAACAACTGCAGTAGTTAGAACATTGCATCCATTCAAAGAACCACCACCAAAACCCCCCACCCTGTTTCACTTGCTGCCCTGGGGTGAGGAGTGAGGAAATGAAGCCATGAGAAAAGGCCTGGTTTGAGCATCCAGAGCATCCCCAGGCCAACCAGTCCTGGTTCTGCTTAGCTGTCCTCAGGCGTCACCTGCCCTTGGATCACCAGGCTGAACATGGAGCTCCCCTCCTGAGGGACAAAAAACCCTAAATCATTGCTGCATGTCCCTCTGCACAGCCTGACGAAAGGTCCTTCTTGTCCTGACACCAGTTCCCTGGCTATCTCCTTGGCTGCACAAGCAAATTTACAGTGCAAGCCCATTAATATCTTATGCTCTGAGTTTAGCACCGTGCCTTTGGCCGACCACATCAGTACCCAGAAAAACTTGTATACCAGGTAAAAAGACCATAAAATATCTTCCTGCTCTAAGTCCAAGTTGTACCCAAGGACCCATAACATGGATATTTTTCTGTCTGCAATGTACTAAGCTTTTCAGAATTCCGTTTGTACTATGGGCCAAACTCTAAGAGAGGGCAAGTATGCACAAGCCCACTGTTTTAACAGCTGCAGGCACATAATCAAAAAGAACTGGCAAAATAGACTTGCAAAATGAACACTGGATTCTGGATACTGTGAAAGCAATCCATAGGCTTTGCAAGGAATTTTCTTTGGGCTTATTCCCAAGTAGAGGTCTCAGCATACTGCCCTGGGGCTGGACACGTGTCCCCATTTTTGCATGAGGTGGTTCCAGCCCCTCCAGAAGCATCATTATCCCCACAAGGCTGAGGCTGCTCTTCCTTGCTGCCTGTGAGGAGCACACCCATTCCAGAGGGTGGTCCTGTTTCTCCCTGGCTGCGAGGATGCTGTCCTGGACCCTCCTGCACACCAGAACACTGCTCAGCTCTCTGCTGTTGGCCACAAATAACAACTGAGTGGTACCATCCAGTGCATCCAGCATTCAGCAGAAAAGCCCCAAGGAAAGGGAGCAGATCCATAAAACAAAGAAAGGGCTCCAGGTCAAGGCCCTGCTATGGACTTCCGACACCACCAGGCAGAACTGGCCTCCCTTCTCCTGGAAATATCCTTTTCCCCCACACAGGTTACCTCTGAGATCTCAAAAGCAACAGAGAGCACAGAATAGGAACAGCCCTTGGGGCTGAGGGGAAAGAGAGAAGGGATCAGGACATCCAGGAGCAGTAAAACAAGAGCAGTAACTTTTTCTTGAGCTTGATATGATTTTGATATTTTGTTTTTGATAGGTTTTGCATATCCCCTCCAGTGAGCAGAGTGAAGTGATGAACTGCATTTAAACACAAAGCCATTTTCCTCCCTGATGCACAGCCCTTTGCCTTGGAATTCACCACCACCACTTCCTCTGCTTTGGAAATGCAATCCCATGCAGGCAGTTTGGAGCTCTCCATACAAGGAAGTAGTGTTGGCTGTACTCATGCCCATGCTCTCCACCATTTTCTAGTTCCAGTCAGCACAGGCAGCTGTCAACACAAGGAACAGAGATCAGCCTCCTAAGGCAGCTTTAAAAACTACCTTTCATCTTTTCTACTCCAGTGTAACAATCTGGGAAATCTGCCTACACAAAACCTGATGGCTGCACCCCAAAAACCGTGGAAGAGCTGAAGAGATCACCTACATCCAGAGCAGGGACAGGCAGGGTCAGGATATAGTGATGGCTCCTGTTCCAAGGGATGCTCACATAAGGCAGCACTCTTAAATTAGAGAGTCTGTGGGAGCCCTTAGTCATCTTCAAATACATTCCCTAAGAGGGGAGTGGTAAATCTCAGGGTCCTGGCGATGGGAAGTATGAATGATTGCCCATAAGCTGTCCCAAGTGTTTGAACAGGTACTTAAGCATTGAATTGTGGTATGAGTTATGTCTGGCCACTTCAGCTCTCATGTCCCTGGACTGCTTGTGGCCAGAGGGTGTCATATTTATCGAGCACATGCAGTCAGTCCAAAATGCCCTGCATATGTCACTGCTAATTCATCTTCCCATGTGGTCTAAATAAGTCCAGGCCTTGAGAGACCTAGATTTGATCCAGCTGGACACAATTTGGTGTCCAAAACTCTCAGATTTGATGGATCCCAGATATGGATCTCAGATCCCTCCAGACTGATACTCCAAGAAGAAAAAAAGAAACAGGTGAAGAAATTCAGCCAGAAGGCAGCCCTGGGGTCAAACCCAGCAGAACCATTACAAAGAAAGTTGTAGCCAGCTCAGGCCAAGGGGTGATTGGAAATGAGGATCAGGATTTAGGGAACTGGATCCAGCACAGGAAGGACAATTTAGCTGCAAAAGCTCTGCTGGTGCTGTGTAACAAACCTGCCCCCTGCAAGGCTGAGTGTCTGTATGAGAACACACTCCAGAGGGCAATGGCAAGACCCGGGCTCTCTAACATGCTTTACTGTGGACTGTTGCTGTCTGGTTCAGCTCTTCCTTTCGAAGCCACAGAAATCCTCCCCTATCTCTCCTTTTATTCTCCTTCTTTCCCCTTGTCACACATTCTTTCCAGATGTTACCCTTTTTGTTTTCTGGAAAGATCAGGAGGTCCATCCACAAACTCATCTCCTGGAAAGAGAAACTTTTTTTTCTATTTTCTTGCACTGAACATATTTTTCCACTTTGTCTGGGGACTTCCAGGCAGGCAGCCATACAAGTCCAAAATATTCCCAGAAGCACCTGAAATCAACGGGGTAGCAGTAAGGTCTCCCTCAGCAGATTTCCATGCCAGAGGTACTAAACATACACCATACCTGCCTGGCTTGCTAATAACCACTTAACTCCATGCTCTCCTCGGTTTGCCCTGAGTTTTGCTGTTGTTTTTCCCACTGCTGAGCTGATATTCCCCAGTGGATTTTGGGGACATCACCGCACTGTAGCAGCGCCTGCCCGCCCAGCTCAGGATCCTGTGGATCTCACACACACACCCAGCAGCCTCTGGAGCTCCAGATCAATGGCTGAGAGCAGTTTTTTGTGCAAAAACAATATGGATTCTTTCTTGCAATGGATTTTCCCATCAGGTTTGTGGTGGACTGCTGAGTAAAGCACAGCAGCTCTGTTTCTCCTCCCTGCCATGGTGTGCAGACTGATCTATCCCAAGATAAAAGGTGCTGCCATGGAGGCTACAAACTTTTCTGTCACTTCAAGGTTTTAAGTGTTGAGGGTTTTTTGATCTGTCTTAAAAGAAATAGGGATATTTTTCGTAATGTACCCCTAATGAATATAAAAGAAAAGAAAGAGGTAAAAGAGCCAAACAGTTTAGAAGGAACCTGCAGGAATGCACGTGACCACAGACCCAGCAAGTCCCAGAGAAGAGTCATTTCAGCCCTATCCACTTTTGCAGTTGCTTAAAACTGCTTTCTCTTCCTGAACTGAGAAAAATGCAGGTGTCAATAAAGACAACCTGAGTCACAGAATCCAATGTGTACAAAACTACTCTACTTGGAAGTGTTCTAATCACGACTCAAGGCTCCTAAGTTAGGCAGGGAAAGTGACCCAAAACCAGGACACAGTTTAATTGCCTGACCCAGGGCCAGCTGACCTTTCCTCAGCCTATTGCTTGGCCAGCCAATGTTTTTTTTGGTATCAAAAAAGACTGAACTGTGTTTAGTCACTTTTTATTTTCTTACTTGCACACTGTGTTTGGCCATTGAAGGACAGAACAGCACACCGACCTGAAGCCACAGAATTCCCCACGGTATTCCGTCTCTTCAGGTGGAGAATTGCAGTGAATAGCAACAAGGTTCTTGTCAAGTAAAATCCTCCCTTCCTGTAAAGTACACAAAATCAGAAAGGACCACATTTTTTTTTTATCTTCTCTGAAAATTATTTATAAGAATAGATTTACAAGAACAAACCCAGGGTTGCTCTAGAATGGAATATTTCAAGCCATGCTCAAGCTACTATTCACTATAACTTAATAATTTTAGTGCATTCAACACTCTCTTTGAAGCTAAAATACAGAAAAAGCATATGAAATATGCTTAGAACTACTTGTATTTCCCTTATTAACAGCATATTTTCCATGCCTTATTTATCCTTTCTGCTGGCATATCTGCTGCAGACTTTGAATCAAAGTAAAGCTATATTCTTTTTATTGCCAATTTTGACTGGATCCCTGATAATAAACCATTAAAATGACAAGCAAGTATATAAAACAAATGGAATCATTGATGCCTATGTAACACAGTTCTTGACTGTAATAAGCACATCTCTCCTCTTTCTCTCTTGTCTTACATCTGAAGAGGACTTTTTATTTTTTTTAACACGAGTCATAATTCAAAATTATCCTACTTAGGCATCAAATCACATCTATAGCTAGCTCTTTTTGGATTTTATACTACATTTTGCACAACATTAGGTGAAGGCAGGACTGGTGCTCCTTTGGGTAAATACTCATTCCATTTCTCCGTTCCTAGACTACTTTAAGTTACTCTAAGCTTAATTAAATTTATCACTGAAATATTTCCTGTAAGAAATTAAATGTCCAGCAAAACTGCCAGTTTTCAATATGAATAATTGGTCAATGCTAGGGGAAGCTTCTGCAGGGATCTGTGTTCCCTGGAGTCTGTGCAGTCTTTATCTCAGCCCTGTCACCTCTCCAGCTGCCACAACTAGGTTTGCTTCTTCCAAATTTTGATCACATTATTGAGGCTGTCACATAAAATCCCTTGCATCAAGCTCCAGAACCCAAAGCCACCAAACTGCAAACCTTGAGCCAATCCAGGATGCAGCAATCACCACTTTCTGAGAGCAGTCCTTAGGATGTTCCCTAACACGGCACTTCTCTTCAAGCCCATGGAAAAGAAAGGCTTTCCACAGAATTGCACCCACTGCACTGTCCCAGGCCAGGGCACTGCCGGCCTCTGAGCGAGCTGAGCCTTTTGGGCTGCTCTTAGAAACACCCCATAGGACTCCTTCCAGCTATGGAAGAAACAAGTTCATTCTAAAATAATAACAGAAAAAAAGACCTACCCTACGAAAGAATTTGTAATCTAAAATAAAATCTAAATCGACTTGCTTTGAATGTTCTTAAGGCGTCATTCCTTGTACTGCCCAAGGATTTTGGGCAAATTCTCAGCATAATAAAGGAGCTTGTCCCAAGTAGCCTTTCATCAGCTGGGAGGTCTCAAATCTGGAGCAGTGAAGAATACAGGATATGCACATCCGTTTTAAAATGTGCACCCCTGCAGCATTCATGGGCCTCCTTTGTTTCTCTTAGAGCACAATCCCAGAAGTTAAACAAGATTCCTGACTTCTGAAATTTCTCTGCAGAGAGATCGTATTTGTATAACCTTCTAGTAATGATCTAGAGCTCATAGAGTTTTATTTTAAATTTGTTATTGCTTCCCTTCCTCACTTACAGCCCTGTAAACATTCCTCTTTCTGCTGGTCATTTAGCAACCATCACATTTATATTTGTTAACTGAACAAACCGAGCCGCTCCCCCAGGCTGCACTCAGACTGTCTCAGCCCAAGGCTCTGCACCTGGGGTTGTTACCCCTTGGCACTTCCTGCTCCTATCGCTCTTCCAAAAACACAGAACTTGGTGACAACTGCACCAAGGCTGCCTCAGCAGCCCCTTCCCACACCCCAAACTCCAGTCAGGGCTTGGGGGGCAGCAGCAGCTCCAAGTCTGGCACTGGCCAGGGGCTCCCAAATTATCTTTCTGATTTTCAAACATTAGTTTTGCTTTTTAGCTATATTAGTCCCCAAACCCTGGCAGATGTGTATTATACAGAGGCAGAATTAAGAAACATTTCAACAGCTCAAAGGCACCTAAAAATGGCTCTGTCTTTACCTCATCACATATCAGTAGGCACTGGACAAGTCCTAAAGCCCTGCTGGATAAAAGCCCAATGACTCCAGCTGTGGACCTCTGGAGCAGACTGACCAGTCTGAAAATGTGACACAGAAATGTTAACTATCTATGCTTAAAATAAAAATTATAAAAAGGATTTGATGCCAACAAACATACCACATATAAAAAGTCAATTTAAACATCCTGTTCAGAGTTCTACAAAACACCTTAAATTATTATTCCTACCAAATAAAATCCCTTTGAGCCTAATCCTGATGTCCCTAAATCCAAAGGAAAGACACCCTTCAGCCAAACTTCTAGCCTAAACATTGCAAAGAAATTAGGCTATACATGTTCTTGCCCCTTGAAAATACAAATTATCTTCCACTTAACAAGTTTTGAGCTAAAGTTTACCTTCTTGTGCGAAATTCTTTTCAGCATTACCAAAACTTATTTTGGAGAACAATCCCATGTTAGAAATCAAAAACAACTCATCATTTTAAAAAATGCTAAGTTCAGAGGCGTCCACTTTCCAGCTGCCAACAAGCCATCAACACCCTGAAGGTACATTTAGAGTTTAGTGAAGATCTTGAAGATGGTGGAGATGACAGCCTGATAGCTTCATTTGAAATGCTCATGATTTTTTAACCAGATATAGTTTTTAACAATAAATTTTCAATTCCCTTAAACTGGGATGTCCTTTGCCTCAGTTGCTCTTTTGCTTTGTGAACTTTCAGAGCTCACATCCTCCAGCTCTTCTCCAACTGCCACAGAAACAAACACCAAAAAAATCTGAAATGTGAGAAAAGCTCAGAGTGCAGAGCACTGCAGCAGATGGTTACAAAGAGACAGCAAAGCTTACATGAAAAGGAATTTAGAAGCAGAGAAAAAAGGTTCACTGCTGCTTCTATTCAAGGGGAAATCAGGGTTCCCCCCTCTCTGGAACATGCTGAGATCAATGTTCAGTTTGTTGGGACTCACAGAAGTGCTCAAAGGTGGCCTCACTCCCTCTCTCGTGGAACCAATTTACCATGAATATCACTCAAGGCTGCTTCCAAGCTTTGTCATTTCCTAACTCATAATACAATTTAAGGGGAGTCCCAAATGAATATGAGCGAGACCTTTAAAGTCAGCTTTATGGTATCCAAAAGAACTGGTTTGTGAAATGCAGGGGGGGGGCAGGGGGGCACAACAGCGGTGCTACTGGTGGAGTTTATTGTGTCAGAATAATGCAGAATATAGCTGTGATCAGATTGGTGCTGCCTACACAAGCATTATAGCACCTGAGAATTCTCTCCACTGAGGCCATTTTGTTTTCTTGTATATTTTATCACTTTCAGAGTTTCAGACTGGTTTTCACCAGGAAGAAAGCAGCTCTCCTGAAGCTGCCTTTTAAATGCACACACAGCAATGTATTCCCATTTCAGACCTGCTGACCCAAACAAGCTTACCAACAGCAAGCCCCATGTCCTGCATGTCTTAACCTCCTCTCAATATGCTTTCAGCTGCTTCCCAAGTCCCTCATTTGTCTGGTTCATAGCTCATCCATCCACAGCCTCCCAAATCAAGCATGGATTGAGTTCTGCCCGATTTTCCCCCTGAAGGAGCTTTAATGTAGGTTTTTCACCTGGAGCTGAGGATTTTCACCAGACGTGAACTCTGTATTTCTGAAGGCTCTACAATACTTTCAGCTTCAGTGGAAACTGGCCGGGGCCTGTAAGGTAATTAGCAGGGGGTTGGTGAAGATGCACAAGCAGTCACAGCTCTCTGCTGGCTACAGGTGTGTCTGTGCTGAGTGTGAAACAACGCCTTGAATATTCATTGCAGGTTTGGTCACTGCAGTAGAAGATACTGAGCCACTAGAGGGTTTCCCAAAGAAGCCATGAAGATGGTGAAGGGCCTTGAGGAGCAGCTGAGGGCACTGGTCTGGTTCAGCTGCAGCAGAGGAGCTGAGGGCAGAGCTCCCCAGGGCTGCAGGAGCATCTCCCAGCTCTGTTCTGGGTCAGGGACAGCACCCAGGAAGCAGGTGGAGCTGGGCCAGGGCAGGCTCAGACTACAGAGCAGGGAAAGGTTCTGCTTCCCCCAGAGGGTGCTGGCACTGCCCAGGCTCCCCAGGGAATGGGCAGGGCCCCAAGGCTGCCAGAGCTCCAGGAGTGCTTGGACAGCTCTCCAGGGATGTCCAGGGGGATTGTTGGGGGTGCTGGGCAGGGCCAGGGACTGGATCCTGGTGGGTCCTTTCCACTCAGGGTATTCTGTGGTTCTGTGATGTTCCATAAAATTAAAAGCAAGCTAACCACACACTCTCAAAAGAAGGATAAAAAAAGCAAACTCAGCTTCAAAAACCTATCATTTGCTGGGTCTCAGTGTGAATGGGAAGGATGTGAGGGTGTCTCTGATTCCATTACACAGGGGATTTGAAACCCACACAAGTGATTTAGGAGCCTTTTGTAAAAGCTGTTGAGTGTGACAGAGCTGTGTCTGCAGGCAAGGACAAGCCCAGTGTTCCCAGTGAGGAAGTTCAGGAGATGTGTGGATCTGGAGGGCAAGACATCATCAGTAAGAACAGGAGGAGGAAGACAGAAACTGCAAGTTATACACACATGGATAGAAAAAATGGCTTTGTCTTACCTAAATCTAAGTCTGAAACCGTATTTGAGCTTTTACTTTTTATTTATTTCAACATTCTACTTATAAATGCAGTAATATAAAAAGCAATTCAGCCTTAATTATAGTGGTTTAGCTGAGTTGCTATAATTTTCCTGTCCCTTAATTCTCCCCATGTTTGTAACTATCAAAGAGCTTAGGCGCTGGTAAATTTTTTATTCTTCATAATTGCCAAGCCCGAGCAGAGCAATAAGAGCTCCAAGCTTAGCATTTCCTCATGTAATCTAAAGTCACACTGTGCCAAATATAAGGCACTTGGAGTAAGTCCCAGTGGGTAGCAATGTATCTGCTTTAACTCATGGCACCCAAGGTGTCTGATGTGGATTTTAGAGTCACCCACACACCTATTCATCCCCAGCCTACCCAGAGCCAGGCACCCTCTGCTAGGGCACAAACTGCTCCTATTTTTATCCTCTTGTTGCTCCTCAGTTCAGCAGTCACAGCTCACTTTTTCTACACTTTTACCTTACTTGAGCAATTCACAGTTGGAATTCAAACCTAAGGAACTCCTGCATGTCCCAGTGGCCCTGGGACACAGCTCCCCAGACCAGTGAAAGGGCAGTGCCAGGGAGAGGGAGAGGATCTGATCCTTCACTCAGCAGCTTCCTCCTCCCAGAAAAAGGGTGATATTCCATCACATTTTCAGAATCTACACAGGAAAACAAGCCACCCTTTCAGCAATAAAACACCCTTATTGGGATAGCAGCAGCCTGCAGCTTTTGCTTTCAATTGTTTGCAAACAGACAAACAATTGAAAAAGTGCATTTTTTTAAAGTGGGGAAAATCTTAGGCAAGGCAAAAAAATATGGGAGAGAGCGAGGAAATTCTTTCAGATGTTGCAAGTTCCCAAATTAAAGGAGAAAGTTCCTAGCTGCACTTGAAAGATAGATATTTCCTCAAAATTCCCATTTGATCACACAAAATGTGGCCACTGGTGAGGCAAATGAACATTCCTACAAAACCAACTTAAGGTTTCGTGAGCAGCCCAGCTCCCATAGAGCACAAGAGAAGGCAGGTCCACGTGCACCCCTGTGGGATCACTGGAGCCCTGCACAGAACCCACCATCCAAATGGCTCCATCCCACAGGAACAGCCCCTGACCATTTTAATTTCCCTCTTTTCCTGTCTAATTTTAATTTTCAAAGGTTTTGCCCAGGGCCTTTTGCTGGACTCTATTGTTTTACATGATCAGAGCTGTTCTCTTTCAGAGGAGACTCATGCCTGTCCACTCTGAGCCTGCCCAAGCTGCTTTTCCCTGGCAGATCCTAACCCCATATCTTCCAGAAGAAACACTCAATACACAGGCTATAGGAAGCACAGATTCCAGTATCCAAAGACTGCCTCAGCAGGGCCCGAATCCCCAGCTAACAGCTTGTCACAGCTTCAGTTTACAGAGTTTATAATTGTTTTGGGAGGTGCATTACAGAGTAATCAAAATGAAAACAGTTCTAAAAAACATGCAGCAGGTTGTGCGGAAAGATTAAACAGCTTGGTCCTATTCTCAGTGGGAAACAGGAGACTTAGCAAATGCAGAATTAACATTTTTAATATTGTGAAGGGGAATTAATAAGGTGATAAATATTGGGGGTGGGAATCAAGAAATAACTTGATCGACAGCAGGTATTCTGCTGCTATCTGGAGGCTGAGGAGGGAAGGAGGATTTTGTTTGTGAAGTCTCAGCAGCGAGCAGAGCTTGCCTGGGAGGTTCACTCCAGCAAGGCAGTGGCATGTGGGTCCAAGTGATACAACACGTGTGGCCAGGCAGAGTCCTCACAGCTGGCCCCACACCAGGAGCTCTGTGACCCATTTGAGGGGACTTTGTCCAGGTGCCATAGTGCAGCAGGGGCAGAGGTCTGGGAGTCCCACCTGTACCCATCTGGTCACTCACAAACACACACAAGAGGTGAGTGAATGCTTTCAACAATCTCAAACCCACCCACTCACCCAAATGTTAATTACCCCCAGAGCACAGCACATAATAGTGCTTGATTTAGAGTCTGTAACATCCTGGAAACCCTGACATGACATGAATGATGGCCCTTAAAACATATTCCCAAACTGCCTCCAAGTTCTTCCACTGCCTGTAAGAAACTGAGAAGAGGAAAAGGAAAACAGGCAGGGCATCATTTGCTTTCTTTTTGACTATTTTATCCTAAATTTATGGGGTTTTTTAAAAGAGACTACAAAAATAGGCCTGCATTACAACTAAATATTGGCAGTTAACACATGCAGATCTGGGTAACATATTCATGCCACCCATAAACAACCAACATAACTTTCAGAAACTTTCATCCATTCCTGAACAAAATCACCATCTTCCCAGCATTGGGTCATGCAGGATTAATGCAACGTACAGCCAAGGCTGAATATATCAGGGAGCTTCACGCCACAAAGGTTGGGTGTTGCAAATGGAGAGGCTGCAGCCCTAGTACAGCTCATTCTGGAATTTCTACCCAGCTTCTGGAGAAGCTTTTACCATTCTCTTCGAGCTCCTAAAGGTGCCGAGCCTCCCCCACCTGCATGAATACGGCGGAGGCAGCTCAGGATGCAGGAGCAGGGAAGGCAAACAGAAGCTTCAGGGGTGTACATACAACCCTTGGCGAGATGTCCAGCTCTGAGAACACTGCCTTCAGTGCAGCAAAGTAACAGGAATTTTCATTTCAGAGTGTACTAAGCTACAGCTGAATACTGAGCAAATGTGGGGCCAAATCCTGTCGTCACAAATATTGTCATGTCAAAATATTGTCATGACAAATATTGTCGTCACAAATATGCTCTGAGCAAGGCTGGAGACAAGGAAAGCAGAAAGAGTGCTGTGTTCTCCTCATCACCTACAAACATTCCATTGCTACAATACTCCACTGCAAACTGACAAATCCAGCTCCCTGGGCACTGGTATTTTATTAACCTTTTAAATTATCTAAATGTTTGCAAAAATAGTTGTCATTCTGCCACATGCTTCCTTTTCCTCTTGAGCTTTGTAATGCAGAAGTGGCAAGAAGTGGGGAAAAAAGGTTAGAAAACCAATCCCATTCTGGAGTACAATTAACATGGTACTTCAGTTTCACAGGGTAGTTCTGGCTTAGTAAACATAATGACACCTTTACTCTGAAGTATAAATGAGAGGGCATTCATTTGCATTACTAGCACACCTTGACAAAGGTTCCAAGATCAAAGACAAGCTGTCAGCATAATTGTAAAATAACACTTTTCCCCATTTTAATTACTTGAAATAGCTTTTCTGTATTAATAACATTCTCCACCATTAGAGCAAAACTTGATTAAAGGCACTGCTTTGTGCACAAACACAGAAGAGGTTTGCATAACACGGGAATGACTTAGAGATGTGCTTGTACCACACTCCTAGGCACAGGGTGGGACTGCGGGGGTTTCCTGTGCGCCAGAAGCTGGACTGGATGGTCCCTTCCAACTCAGGACATTCTGTGATTCTGTGTTTGGATTGCAAACACAGAACAAAACTTTTAAAAAAATGTGCTCACTTCAAACCCAGAGTCTCAGCTCCCTCTGGGAAGTTCCCAGCCCCAAGAGGCAGCTGCTGTGAGTCCAGCATGAAAGCCCTGCCAGGCAAGCAGAGAGAAAAGCTTAATGCTCCCAAACCCCTCAACTGAGAGCAGATCACCCTTCTCACAGAAGAAGGAATAAATTCTATCAGGAAGGAATTGTTCCCTGGGAGGGTGGGCAAGCCCTGGCACAGGGTGCCCAGAGCAGCTAGGGCTGCCCCTGGATCCCTGGAAGTGCCCAAGGCCAGGCTGAACACTGGGGCTGGGAGCAGCCTGGGACAGTGTGAGGGGTCCCTGCCCTGGTAGGGGTGACACTGGATGAGCTTTGAGGTCTCTTCCAGCCCAAATAATTCTGTGAAGAAACGCTATGATCCCAAGTCTGATCCAGTGACCTCTAAGCCTCTCTCTGATACTTTCAGTGCATTCTGGAGTCCTCACATCCAGCTGCTTTAGCCACAGCTGGTGGTTGTCATCCCCCAGACATGCCCCGGCTCATTTTCCCACCTCACAATCTTAAACTCCTTATCCAGAATAAGAACACCCCAGAAGCACAGCCCTGCTGATCAGGGTTGCACAGCCCTGGTTGTACAAAAGCAAGTGACACCCTGCTCTTGCACTCCCCCAGTATTGCTAATGTGTCAGTGCAACAAAATAAACACCAAAGAAGTACCCATGGCTGTAGTAATTCTTCTCAGTTTGGCATGTCCTTCCCTCCAAGAAAATGCCTTGCATTTGAGGCTTGAAGGATTAAATTATTTAATAGGTTTTTGCATCTCTATCTTCCATTTGGTAGCTCTGGTCCAGCCTCAACACTCACTGAGCCATTTCTGCAGATGATTAGCTCTCTGAATACACTCTGCATTGTTTGATTGCATTTAAGAGAGGAATACTGTAGCACAAGACTAAAAAAACAAATTAATTTACAATAGATAAACTTTTAGAGTAGCATTTTTAAAAAGGTAAACAAAATCCCAATTTGCTTTACATGTGAACAATTTAGATGTTTTCCAAGAGATGAACAAACTGCAGGCATTTCATAATCCCCAAAGCAGTGACCACAATAGCTCACTAGTGTTAGACTTGTAATTTGTTCCACAGCACACGCAGCAAGATACAAACATCCCTTGCTCATACTGAGTGTGGTGATTACACTGATTTTTCCCAAGCTGCCCTGTCCTGTGCTGGAAAGGGCTTGCAGACTGCAGCTTCTCTGTGGAGAACCATCATCACTCCATCAGCTCGTTAGCAGCCGAGCAGAGAGGATGCTCTTGGGGTGGTTGTGAGGTTTCCTCCTATATAGGGATATAGCCCATGAGTAACAAAAAAACACCAAACCAAAACAAAGCAAACAAAAAACGACCACCATACAAAACCAACCAAACAAACAAAATATTAACATTCTATGGTTCTCTGATTTCAGCTGTTGCTACTCAGACACAATTAGGCACTAAGCCTGCACTGTTACACTCCACCTAAAACATGAAGTGTCCCATGGCAAAGGTCTTGGCAGTCTCTACACCACCATTTTATGAGGTGGAAATGGGAGCAGCTGAATGTGCCTGAAGGGAAAGGTCACCTGGCAATCATAGCACCACTTTTCTTTCAAGAGGATTTGCCTCCATGGATATTGGCCATCCCTCATTCTGTCTGCAGACCTGGGGGCTTCCAAGCTGACCAGTGCTTTGCACAGAAAATGCCTCAGAAAATGCCCTCAACCCCAGTACTGAGCCTGTTACACCTCTCTGGCTGCTCAGAGGGAGCTGCACCCTCGGCCCAGCAGGAAAAGCTGTGCAGTGCCCAGAGCTGCAGCTCCACCAAAAAGTGAAATGTCCCTTCTCTGAGAGCTTAAGATGCCTCTTATGGGAGGAAAATTTGGTATCTGGCAACCTTAGAATGCTTTAAGAAGCTGGGATTGTATTTATTTCCAATTCGTGTGAGGGAGGGGAAAGGGCTCTTCAAAAATAGTTTGTTGTTCAATATGGTCTTTTGCAGGCCTTTAATTTTTATTGTTATTCACTGAAATTTATAAGGGAAAGTTGAAAGTCACAAATAGAAAAGAGATTTTACTAGCAGCTACAACTTCAATTTGTATGAGAAACCTGGAAAACAGACTTATTTTATCTCAGTCTCACCTTCCAGTAACAAAACCATGACAGTTACACTCACTGTTCTCTTGTGTACCCAACCTCACACTGGAAATTACGACTGAATTACAAAACAGATTGTCTGATACTCATGAAAATAAAATTCATAGTCCGCTCCACTCCAGCTAATTAATTTTCTTCAAACCACATCCCAGAGTGATCAAATGAGACATGAGCTCTTTCATGAGAAGAAAATCCTACTGGAGTTCCTGAACATCAAATGTAACAAACACCAGTGTTTCAACATTTGCAGCATCATGTTTGAACTCCCATGTTTGCATATGTAAGCACCCATTTGCATGTGAGCATTATGTTTTATTAATAGTGATTAATATTACTATTCCAAGGTGGTAGTCTGTGTGAGTTTTGAATCGATGCAAAACGGGCTCCTGCAATGAGACAAAAGCAGAATGCTCATGGTTAAGGTCATCAAGAGAAGAGGATACATCTGACCACACTAAAAACAAAGCAATACCCCACATTCCTGCTCTCAGCACTCAGTGTTCACAACAGCACCACTGTGAAGCTCTGCAGCACAGCCCCTCTTTTGTCTGCCTGGCCCTGGGAACCCTTTTGCACATTTTCATATAGTTCATATTAAATATGGGAACTTCAGCTTCCCTTATGAGACCCAGATCCAGAGCTATTTTCCCTAAATAATGGCCATCTGTTCGGAATGACCTCCCCAAACAACTTGCTTTGTTAATGGCAACTTTGCTACAGTTAATTCACCAGTGGGGATTATTCCAGCCAACTTTCCATGGGCCTCTATTGTTATGAAAACCTATTATCAAGCAATTAAATGACAGCAAGAATGCAATAAAGTACAACAGTTTTACTTGTAGCATTATCCTGGGTGCTGATGTTAATGAAAGGCTATTGCACCCCTGACTGCAATTCCAAAATTATGCCATACAGGAGAAAACTCCCATCAGCAGCTATTTTCAGTCTTAATGGTCTGAGCAATTACAATCCCTGGCTAAGCCCTTCCCCGGTATTTCACCCCAAATTAAATTAAGGACAGTTCTGAGGTGATCTTCGAGGGCTGCTGCTGAGGTCCAAAGGACACAAGGCCCAGCTGCTTTCCAAGGCTCGGCTGTGTGGGAAGGTGTTTGTTCCCCTGTCACACAGGTGAACCTCATAGAGGAGCATTCACAACCCCCTCTCTGTGTGGATGAAACAATAAACCAGCCTTCTGAATTCTCTACTCTGAATTTGTCTCAGTAGAAAATAATGAATTTGAATTGCCCTTAAGGTCCTTTTAGTGCCCCTCTGGCAGGCTGCACTTCCAGCATGACACCCTTCCCTTCCTTTTCTCATTCCTAGAGCTAAACATAAACTTAAATAAATCTGTTTGAGAAATGAGATGCACATAATTGCCACAAATACCATAAGGTGTCTAGACCATTTCCCCTTTCTAAATTATACTTGGTTTGAAATTTATACAATCAGCATTTTGTATTTCTGATATAAAACAGAGCAGTAGGTCTGAAAGGAGTTATGGGTTTTTCTCCCTACCACAAAAGAAATGTACAAATCTATGCTGACATGAAGTAGTACTTTCCCCACTGCCGAGAGGATCCAAGTGCAGTCATTCTGCTTGGCATGGATTCAGCTAATATGCATTTCCAGTTCTGCTGCCCTGACAGAAGGCAGTATATTTACCAGCCTGTATGTGCAGTTAGGCTAAAGTGTTGTTTTTCACTGGGACTCATAACCTCTCCTCTTTGGAATATTTATTTCCTTCCCAGGATGCCATAGGGAAACTTTATGCAACTTACTATATCACTTCTCCATCAATACTACACCCGGGTTTCTTCCAGGTAGTTGGCCAAAACCTCTGGATGGGAAAGCTCTACAACAGAAATTACTGCATGAGAGAGACTATGAATAAATTCTTTGTTCATAAGCAATTCTAGATTGTTTTATAATTTGGGTTTTATAATCCTGACATTAATTTTATAAGGCAGAAGTGTTTCACTCAATCTAATTACAGGAGCAACCTGCAAGTCCCAGGAAGGGCCCTTCCGAGGGAGGTGCTTTCCAAACCAACAAGAAACACATCCTATATCTCTATCACCTCTTAGAGAAGACAAAATTGATTTTGTTTCTTGGGAGAAACCACAGGAGCTGCCAAGTAGGATGGACAGTCTGGTTGTCCCTCTAAATCCACTCCCCTTTGCCATGCAGGGGCAGAATCTCTCTTCTTTCCTCTGGGTCCATAATCCAAGCCAGAAATGGGAAGAACTAATGTGGTACCTTAACCCTCATCACAATCCTTCACATAAAATATCTTCTGCTAGAATCATACAACAGAAACTTTACCTTTAAAAATTGGAATAAAGAACAACGGAACCTCATATAGGAATATAGGAACATATAGGAATGTTTCCTCTGCACTGAGAAAAAGAAACAGAAAAATAATATATTAATCTAATAACACAGATAGGATTGTGTCTTGGAAGAACATTGATAATAAAGCATCAGACGAGAGTTTTGTTCTGTAAAACGAGTTGTGCTTGCTTGAAAGAGACCTGAACATCACTCACGCTGCCGAGAGAAAACCTGTATTTACCAGCTCCCTCACAAATGACAATTTCATCTCTCCCAACTCTCTATCATGAAGCAAAGGAAATATGGTGTAGACTTGTATAACAGCCAAACAACTGACATTTACTTTTTGGTAGTCCCTCCAAAGTTGTGCACTTTCAAAACCAATATTTTTGACTAATAACCTTTCTGTTCTTCATCATAGCATTTGTTTGGACCTCTGAGTCATGGCTTACTGAAAATACCTTGCTAGAATGATTGTGTCCTTGACACCTACAGAGTAATATGGTGAGTCTCCTGTTGACGTCACTGATACTTCCCAACACACAGGAGAGCAATGGAACAGAGCTGAGTGTTTCCCAGAAGCTCCTAAGAGAGAATTTTGCCCTTGAGTGACATCCCAGTGAGATTTACCTGTGAGCATTGCAAGAGACAGCTGTGACAAAGGTCCCCAAAGCCAAACCATGCACTAAAGGACATTTCTGAAACTTAACAAATAGGGTTTTACCTCTTTGTGCAACGGCCAGTCAGAGCAAGTAACAACCTGCAGCAGTTCTGGATTCTGGGGTTTATTTAAAAGGGGATTAGAGATTTTCTTCTCACCCCCTCCAGTGCTATCTTTGCTCATCAGGTCTCAACCTCACTGTGGAGTGGAAGTTGAAGCAGGAAGTTCTTTTGTTCCAGCTGTGCACAGTTGTCCTTCTCAGTTCTTCCTGGTCCAGGTCCCTGGGCATCCTTGCTCTTCCTTCCACTACTCATATCCAGTATCCAGGATCTTCCCTCCAGGACCTCCCTTCTGGTCTCTCTTCTTTCTGAGACCACTTTCACTTTGGGAACATTTCTTTTTCAAGCCCTGCTCTGTTTTCCAGAACCCCAAGACCTCAGTTCTCCCTCTGCAATCTGTGTACAAAAGCCCAACAAGTGCCTCCCAGTGAGTAGGTCTGGTTTAGGTCTCCCTGGAAGATTTGGGGTGTGCCCCCTGTCTAATTCAGGCAGTATAAGATTTCACAGCTGTCCTGTAGCAGGCAGAAGTTCAGTTTGGGATGTTCATGCAGAGGCCACCTGCGAGTGTGTGCAATTTGTCCCACTTAGAGCACTTCGGTGTAAATTCATTAAAATACATGATGAATAGTCAGCACAAAATCCTGATTAGACCCTAATCACAGAGCTCCAGACAGAGCACAGGCACAGGTACCATATTCCTGATTAAACCTGCAGGCAAAGCAGCCTCTGCAGGACCCCTGCAGCACATTGAGGGCCCTCCTCACACACGTCTGTGTGAACACGGAGCCTGACCCATGCTGGCCAAGCCATTTGTGTTCTGGGGCACTGACACCCCTGAGAGGTGCTGCACTGGGGGTGAAACGCCACATCGGGATTCTGGTTTTGGCATCGAACTTCCATTGGAAAAGCCCCAGCCAAGGGGGTGGCAGGGGAGAGCAGTCCAGACAAATAGACAAACCAGATGATGATTAAAAGCGTGGAGGTGGATGCTGAGAATATTCAAGTGTGGCTTTGCTCACACTTGCATCAGCATAAAACCTGACTGGCCCAAGGGAACTCAGTATAGCTGAACCTGCATAAATAATGAGCTGTGAAATCAAGCCTTGAATAGCAAATAATACACTTCATGATAGTGCTCATTTCATAATATTGCCATACTACCTGCCTTCTGCCTTAGCCTGCCTTAGAGTCAGGGATGAGATGAGTATGTAGCTGACAGCCAGCTAATCAGTGGTTACATTAAAACACATCAAATTAGGTTCTGAAATGAAGGCAGGAAAGCTTGCAAATAAGAAATAAATTAATTTTTTTAGAAAATACCAAAGAATATTTTAAATAGCTTTGGAGACATCTACTCAGTTGTTTCACCTCTAAAGGCAGGGGAGAGGCAGGGGTGGCTTTCCTGTGCCCCCACCGCGTGCCAGTGAGCCGAGCTGACTGCTGCACTCAGCATTTGACATCCTGCAAACACACCGAGCGCTCCACAACACTTGTCACATTCACTCATTGGTTCTCACTGAGCTGTTTGGCATGGAAATGTGAGGAGGGATGGAGCTCTGGGAGACGGAAGGCGGGGAAAGCGCCCACGACAGAGCATCACCTCCTTATTAGTGACTCTGGATAGGGAAACTGAGACAGGGAAATGCATCACCAAGACACTTTTGGTATTGCCTGTTACACAAATAAAAAGGAAGTTCATCATTAATCCCAATTAAGCATGCCTTCATGGCTGTGCTAAAATCCATACATTTTCCAGGAAGCACACAAGCACACACAGCTTCAAAGTGGATGCAGCCCCAGCACACACCCCAAGCTCAGCACACCTCAAAGCGTTCTGCCAGACAGGGATAAACACAGAGAGCCGTCAGCCTCCAGAAACTGCTTATCACAAACAGGACAAGCACATCAGCAGGCAGCGAGCTGGACCAGAAACTTCTATCCAAAAATTATTATGAAACACTTAAAATCCGAAGCAGCAAAGAATGCAAACAAAAAGAAGATTGAATTGCCCTAGGAAGCCCAAAAGAAGGCCATGCTTGATTTAATTCAGATTTGATTGAGATTCACACTCATTCATTAAAAAGTTTGAAGATGTTCAGACAGCCAAAAATTAACTCTCGAGTTGCAGAGCAGGATACAGAGCAGCCATTTCTCACAGGCTGGATTTCCCACACAGCTTTTCTTACAAACCCATCACCTGACCTCCTACAGTTATGTACTCATAACCCATATGTTAGCAAACCACGTTTGTTTTAGAGAATAACGACACCCATCCAGGCAGCTGACAAAACCCCCAGAACCCTGGATACATGCGCACACATCTCCAGTTCTGCCACCACTCCTAACAATGACATTAATCCCACTGTTGAACTAACATCCATGCAAGTATCTAATTAAATAGATAATCAGGTCAGTATAAAATCAGTGTAAAATCCTACAGTTTATGACTGTATGACTTCAGCAGGGCTGGCATTTATGCTTAAATTAAGTCCTGCACTCTGTGTTCTGTAACTCATGTGAAGTAGACAAGAACTACTATCTTCATGCTCCTCATAAATGGGAAACTGAGGTAAGGGAAGGTTAAATGACTCACTTAAGAACACCTGAAGGGTTAGAAGTGATGCTCTTGTGTGTGGTGAGCAGGAGAGTGGCTGAATAACCCCGTGTTTAAAGCATGAAGTATGTTTACTGAAATTGATTAAAATAGGCTCTTTGTTTTAAAATGGCTCATTGAAACTCTTCAGTATTTTGTCATTGTTTTCTCTTGCCCTCCACCAGCAGCAAAGTTCACACACATGAAAGCAATATTTAGCATCAAAACCTTTAAAAGTTATTCTGGTCCAACTGATGTTGACCTAAATTTCGAAGAAATTCGAGGATAAGCTTTATCCTGTAACCTCCACATGTCCTCTCAGGCCCTTGTGCTCAGGCTCACAGCATCACCTTTCAGGGAGGAGGCCCTAAGGAACATCAGCCCAGAACCTTGCCCAGCCCAGGGAAAGCCCCACCCCCACTATTCCCACCTTCAACACAAGCAAGCCAGCAGTACAAACTGAAAATCCTTATGGTTTTACCTAGATGTTGCCTTAGTACATCAATTTATTTATTTAAGGCAGCCATCCCAATTAAGGCAGGACAGACCATCCAAGAGAGCAGTTAGGTTCTGGGTACCAAAGAGATCACACATATGGCAGCAGAAAATACGTAACTAAACCTGAAGCCAAGAAAACTCCAGGCATTTCCCATTGCCCAGCATGCACAAAAGGGAGTGACTCAAAGAAGAACCTGCAGCTTCCTTTTGAGTGCAAACAAGAGGCACTCCTGAGCTGGAGGAAGCAGGGTCACAGGGAGCTGCATCACAGCTATAAATAATTCTGATTTTAAGGCTACAGTTAAATGAAAAGAGAAAATACAACTGACAGCACCTATGCTTCTTGTCTTTCTCTATATTCTCTTACAGCTGACCTTGAGAATATTTAATATTAGCCTAAGGGTGGAAAGAAATGTTCTTCCTCGCTGCAATCATTTAATAATAGCTTGTCCTCCTTGTGCTCACTATGCAAGCAGACAGTGTTTTAGTGATGCCTGCAGCAGGTGCTTTGCTCCCACGGAGCTGGTGCCGAGCCCCGGGGCTGGCCTTGCCGGGGCTGCGCCCACTCCGGACCCCTCTGGGCTCCCCGAGCGAGCGGCAGCGGCAGCGCACGGGTGACCGCGGGCCCCTCCTGCCTGGGGGAAAACCAGCCCAAAACACCTTTAATGTCAAACCACAGAGTGAATTTTGATTCAGATGGCGTTTCGCCGAGAAGAAACCTCTGCCAGCAGTTTGGCGATGGGGTGAAATCAGGTTGCCAAAGTGTATTTTGCTAGGGAAGGGCCCGCTCTGACGGACGAGCTCTCGGGAAGGGCGCGGGAGGAGGCTCGGGCTGTCCCGAGCAGCCGCAGGCTCCTCTCCGCAAGCCGAGCCCGGCCCGGCCCGGCACAGCCGCTCCGAGAGCCCGGGCTGCCCCAAGGAACGCCAGAAGCGAGGCTGCCTCACCTTCCCTTGCTGAGCACGGCTCGGACACCGCCGGCGGGAGAGCGCTGCTTTGGGAGCGGCCCGCCGGGAGGAGCAGCCGGGCAGGGAACGGGAGCGCTGCCGGCCCCGCCGCAGCCCGGCTCGGGAACTCTCCGGCCGAGCTCCGCAGGGCCGGCCTCGGGAAACGCTCTCACAGCAACGCGGGGCTGCTTCGGAACGGCCGCGGGGAAAGGGCGTGTGCCCGCCCGGCTGTGAGCGCCGCGATCCCGGAGCTCCGCTGCCAGCGCCGGCCCACGGAGATGGAGCCAGAGCAGGCACACAGGGTCCAGCACCCTGCCAGAGCTGCAGGGTGTCTGAACTGCCCGCAGGATACCTCCCTTAAAAGCTATTCCAGCCATCTAGGAGGCTAAACATAGGCTTCATTTTCAATAAAGCCAGTTTAAAAACTGCTTTTCTTCATTTTTTTTCTATCATAAAATAGTCTCTTGAAATTATTTTTCCTCCTTTTCTCTACTCACACTTTCTCTCTTACCAGCCCTTTTGTTTGGGTTCCTGATTTTGGCTCCAGCCCTGCTTTACAAGCAGATTCCTATTGAAATGGTGACAAATTATTTCCCATCTGTCTCCCAGGGGTTCATGAGGACACAGATGCACCATGCAGTACAGTTTCAGGGACAGTGAGTTTAAGGGACATTTAAAAACCCAGTTTCATGTCTTCATCCTCATGCTTAGCACTGCATTTTCCCTCTGCTGGTACACCATAATTGAGTCATGCACACTATAACTTTATTCAGATAGAACTCATGAGTCACGAAGAACACAATAATATTAAACCAACTCTTGGGGAGTCTTTGCTGCAGCTTTCACACCAAGGAGTTGACAAGCTTTCAAATCACATCATCGTTAAGGTTGGAAGAGACTTCCAAGACCATCCACTGACTGATTCCCACCTGGTCACGCAGCCCAGAGCACTGAGTGCCATGCCCAGGTGTTCCTTGGACACCTCCAGGGATAGGGACCCCAAGCCTCCCTGCCAATGTAGAATTAAAAGGATTTCTGCACATTTATGTCTCATGTTAGCAAACCACAACTCTTTGTTTAATTTAACACATGCTGTTACCAAAGTAACATCCAAATATTTCAGCCTTGATGTTCACAGCAGCCACTCTTCTCCATGATGCTTTCCTCTCATTTATAAACATCAGTTCTTCCCTTACCTGTTAAACTGAGCTTAAATGAGCGCTGCTGTAAAGTTTAGCAACAGCAAGAACTTCAACTACCAGAGCACCTTTTCATGCCAAAACATCTGTGTTTGTGCACCAGCAACAATGATTAATGTCAACAGGGCTCTGGGAATTGTGTTTGTTAATTAACTGCCGCTGTAGAGCTTGCAGGCAGAGTACAAAACATGACATTCCTACAGGGTGTACACAAATACTTATTATTTTCCTTATGCAAAGAATCCCGATGGAAGACTTATTGTTTGGGTTTGTTTCAGTTAACAGATGAAACAGTTACACTTCCTGTTGGGTATTTTACAGCAGGGTCTCCACCAGCAGAATGCTGGAGAAGATGAACAGAAGAGGAGGTTGGGTTCCTGTATTTTCTCTAAGTTAGGTCACCTCCAGAGAAAGGCAATGCCTGCTCTAAAGTAAAGTGTGATAAATTCCTGAAAGGGATTATATGATACAGCTTTCTGTGATAGCAAGAGATTGAACTCACCGACCCAGAAAGCCCCTTTCTTCTCTTTCCTTGCTAAAATGCTTCTTCCCAGGCACTGTTCATCAGCAGCAGCTGTACGAGAAGAGTCTGCAGCGACCTGCCTGGCAGATGATGTTGACAGGAGCCACGCAGCATCCTGTGGCGGACCACCTGAATCAGCTGCTGCTGCCAGAGCTGTCTGCTGCCCTTCGGGACACCCAGCTGGTGGAGAGCAGGCACAGCCCCCTGGAGCCACCGTCTATGGCCTGCAGCCTTCTGGCTGAGCTCTGCACACCAAACAAACCTCGGGAAATATTCCCCACTAGGAGCTGATCCAGAACCATAACCTCTCCCCACGCTCATTGCAGAGCCCTGTTTGCTACCCTGGGCCCTGGGATGCTGCTGTAATTGACTCCATCCATTACCTTAAAGTGTTCTCCTGTTTATCCTGCCTTTATCACATCGAGTCATTGTAAAAATCTCTTCTGGTTTACATCTTCCCTGTGCTTTCAGCAATGCTATTACTTCTATAATAAGCTTAATGAGGACACTGAGTGGTAGAGTCTTCACATAAATCATCACAAGAGAAAATGCTCCGGAGATGCAAACAGCAATGTCACACTGCCCTCTGTTGAAATTTGAGGCACTAAAGTCATTTTGAAACCTCTTATTTCTAAGGACTAAAGGTTAATTATTTAATATTTTTAACTGCTACAGCTCTTTCCAGCCATTAGAGAAGATGATTATTTTTTTCCACAGATTACAACATACATATTGAACTAAGTTTAATGAGCAGTCAGAGAGAGAAATCCTTACATCACTGCAGTCAGGGGGGCAGCAGGAGGGCCTGCAAATTCTGAACCTGAACAATCCTTTCAAAGCTCAAGGCTTACCCCAACATCAGTCATAACAGACTGAACCTTTTTAGCATCTGAGTCATCAAATCTACCCTGAAGCCAGGCTGGCTCTCACCAAACCCCATCCACTATCACACAGCCACTTCCTGCCACAACCTGTGGCAGCCATGGCACTCTCTCCTCCAGAAACACTCCTGCCAGGAATGCTTCTTCCTCAGTTAAAGGAGTGGCACCGTGGGAGGATGTGCTGACTGGTCTGCAGGAATCACTAACTTTTGCCCTCTGCTGCAAAGGACTCCCCTGCTGCACAGCTCATCCTGTCTCTGCAGCACATTAAAAATATAAAATACAAATCCTTCTTCTTCTGTATTTATCAGGTTGTACCATATGTCATGTTTTAAAAACCCCAGCTGACGTCCCATGATTACACCACAAGGTTTTTGACAGGCACAGACCCATACTTCAATCACCCCCTTTGCTTTGTACACATTGCCCCAGAAATGGTCAGGATTGATGATCAGTACAAGTTCATATCCTGTGTGCAGCAAGTCTGTCCTTACAAGGAGGAAAATTGGACTCTGGGAGAAACAAATCTGTATTGTTTCTGACCCTGTCCAGCTTGAAGTCACACTTAGTGGGGTGGAATTTGGGGAAAACACCTTTTGGAATGAGTGTAGAGAGGCAGAGGAAGGTGCACCTCAGAGCTGGCAGAGCAGAGCTGCCCAGCACAGCCTATCCTGCACTGTTTGTTTGTCTTCCTGGGGCCAGGAACAGCCTCAGCTACACCAGAGAGAAAAGGAGAGCAGCCCTGCTTTGGCATCTGGCTCAGGAGGAGCACAGAGTACTGGTAAAATTCAATCATGTGTTTTGGCTGTCCAGCAGCAGCACAGGGCCCCCCGAGCCCCCCACCCAGAGACAGCACGGAGTCTGAGGCCTCACGGGTGAAGCACATCTATCCTGACTGTCTGAATGCACATCTTTTCATAAGGGTGACATTCACAAAGGCAAAGGCAAACAAGGCTCTTCAGAATGTATTTCTAGCGGAGATAATGTTTTCTACCACAATGACAGCTACAATACCAAATCCAACTTATCAGCATTCTTCTCTGATCTAAAAAGTAATTCATCAGCTCTATCATTGTATCTAATAAGAATATGCTGTAAAGCCTGAACTTTGAAAATGAGAGTCAAAAGCATTCGTAAGAACCCCATAAAGTTTCCTTCCTTATCTATCATTTGCTGCAGACATCAGCCTTTCTTCATTTCAATTACAAAAGCAAAAAATGGGGGCTTTGGTGACTCCAAAGATTTCTGGATCTCAGTGCTAAAAAATTGTATCCTCTGCAGCATGGCCCAAGAGGATTGGCCATGGAGTGTGACCTGAGCAAACTATTCAATATGTTAAATCAAACAATTGGTTCTTTTCATTTCTCCACTGCTAAAGCCGGAGCACACTGGCTGGCTCTGCTTACAGAACTCTCCCAGACCTGTGAGAGAATGAATAACCATCATTTTGGCCTCCCTTGCCAAGCAGGGACAGGTATTTGAGGCCACCTGAGGATTACAGGGTAATGGAATCTGAGCATCCTCTAAGCAACATTAGCTTAAATTATCCACATACTTCTCCCTGGAATAAAGGTGTTCATAAAAGCACCCTGAGCTCCTCCCCTTCTGTTAGGAATTACATCACAACAGATGTAATTGACCAATTACTGGTGTCACAAAAGAACAAACCTTATATCAGAACTCAGGTAGAAATCAAATTTTCCTGACATATATACAATTTTTTATTACTAGAACAATGTATAACAGGGAACAAAAAAATAAGTATTCTGAAGGCTAAACATTTAGACGCACCTTTAAATAAAACACACCTAAAGCCCAGAGGTAGCAGCATCAGTTGATAGTAGATGGAGGTTAAAAGCAGTCCTCCCCAGTAGCTGCCAAACACAGATCTAAAGAAGATACACCAGTTTATGCTCAGAGTTCAGTTCTAGCAAAACAAAACTGACAAAAAAAAAACTCACCCTAGGCTCACCAAGGGCTGTGTTAAAACTCAGAGCCAAGCCCACATCAGTCTGCAGGAATAAAGGACATTTCCAACGTTCCAGCTGAATAGCACTTTACCTGCTGCTAAGGCTGTGTGCATTACAGCTTTACAGCGCTTTGTGTTGACGTTTTAACATTGACCTGAAATATTCAACTGGAGTTCAATTTTTAAGACTTGAGATCACTCAAACTGGAGCAAAATTTTAGAGAATAAAGTATTTGAAACATTGAGGGCAGGGGGAGGTTATTAAGTTGTTGCAATCAAACAATCCCATATAGTCCTGAACTGGTTATGCTATGAAGAACATAAGGATGCCCTGTTTGCTAACAGTTCAATTCCCAATAGTTGGATGCCAAGCTAAATGCAGGAAAAGCCTAAAAAAAAGTTCACATACCTACCTGTGCTTGTAACACCCAGCCAGTGTCAGTGCTAAAATACAGGTTTATATTTGCAATAGCTACTAATGTCCTTTGGTTTTTATACATGTATGTCAAAGCCATGCATAAAACACAAAAATACCTTCAGTTTATCTGCTCTCATCTCTTTTTGTTTCTACAACCATGACTTTCTCAGTCTCTTTAAAATTTGACTATCCACTAGTCCAATTTTTGTGTCCAATTCACAAAATCACCAGGTTGGAAGGGACCTTTAAGATCTTGTCCAACCCAGCCCTAACATCTCAACTCAACCATGGCACTGAGTGCCATATCCAAACTTTTAAAATAAATCCATGGATGGTGACTCCACCACCTCCCCAGAAAGACCATTCCAATACTTTACGACTCTTTCAGTAAAATCTTTTTTCTGAACATCCAGCCTAAACATCCCTGGTGCAGCTTAAGACCGTGTCCTCTCATTCTGTCACTTGCCTGGGACAAGAGACCCACCCCCCCACCTGAATACAAGCACCTCTCAGGAACTTGTAGAGAGTGATAAAGTCTCCCCTGAGTCTCCTTTTCTCCAGGCTAAGCATCCCCAGCTCCCTCTGTCGTTCCTCACAGGGCTTGTGTTCTAGGCCCTTCAACAGTCCTGTTGCCCTCCTCTGGATGCGCTCGAGTGTCTCAAGGTCCTTCCTAAACTGAGGGGCCAGAACTGGACACAGCACTCCAGGTGTGGCCTCACCAGTGCCAGTGACTTCCCTGGTCCTGCTGGCCCCTCTATTCCTGATCCAGGCCAGGTGCCATTGGCTTTCTTGGCCACCTGGGCACTCTGCAGGCTCATGGTCAGTTGGCTGCTGACCAGTACCCCAGGACCCTTTCTCCCTGGGCACTGTCCAGCCCCTCTGTCCCCAGCCTGCAGCGCTGCCAGGGTTTGTTGTGGCCAACGTGCAGGACTTGGACTTGTTAAACTTCATGTTGGACTTGGCCCATCTATCCAGCCTGTCCAGGTTCCTCTGCAGAGCCTTTCTACCCTCCAACAGATGGACACATGCTCCCAGCTTGGTGTCATCTGCAAATTTACTAATGAAGGACTCAATCCCCCCATCCATGTCAGCAATAAAAATATTGAACAGATCAGGCCACAGACTGGGACTGAGGGACAACACTGGGTACTGGCTGCCAGCTGGATGCAGCACTGCTCCCCACCCCTCTCTAGGCCCGGCCATCCAGCCAGTTCTTCACCCAGCTAAGAGTGCTCCTGTCCAAGCTGCACAAGTACAGAAAAACAAAAGATACTCAATGTCTTAATCTTCCTTTGCATAAAATAACCATGTCTCATATAATTTAATCCCCATAGATGACTTTTGCCATGAAACCTGGACAGATTATCATTGAGGTTGCTTCCAACACACTAATTTATGATTCTAAGGTATTAAAAAAAACAATCTTTCTCTCCCCAAGTTCTATGTAACAGCTCTTCCATGAAGCTAACATTTCCTCTGGTTCCTTCCTCTTTGAAGATGGAGAAGCTGAGAGGACGTTGATACCTTTTCAAGCTGCTTTAACTTCCCAAATCCCATCACCTCAGCAGTGCACAGAGCTTCAGGAGCTTTGGGGTATACAGCAGCCAGATGTTCAGGTGTTCTAACTTCTCATAGCATCTGATACTTCCTTTCATTCTGAGTTGTTTTATTTTTCCCTCATCCTCTCTCAGCTGCAACCAGAATATTAATTAAAAAAAAAAAAAAAGGCCAAACACAATGGGCAATTTTCCCTTCAGGTTTAAATTACTTTGGCTCTTAATTAAAAGCCACGTGCAGAATTCCACAAAAGTGTCACTTTTTAATAGCACTGTCTAGTTAGCATTGAATAGAACCAAGGCCACAAGTTTACTGTTCTGCTCCTATTTCTGGGAGGATCTTCTTTGTCTGTGTTCCCTGAGACAGCAGGGTCATCTCAGAGCCCAAAGCAGAGCATCCCCACCCAAGTGCCCAGGTATGGCCGGGACAGGCTCAGCCCCAGTTTAATCNGCTGTCTGTGTCCGGGCTGGCAAAGGCATCCTGTTCTGTTCATGCTCCCCAGGCAGTTTGTGTTGAATATTTAGGTGGGTTTAATGTCAACACAGTTTCAATTGAAGCCAAAGAGCATAGCAGCCAGCCTGAGGAGGCACACGTCAAATGCTGAGGAACTGAGAGAGATCTCGAGTGAAATAACCTGTGGAATTAATTTATAACACTATTGTGTTCTTCTGAATAATATGGCCTGTTATGTATATGCAGCTATTTAAGTATTTCCCCTTTTCTCCAGCCTCCAGAAAATAAAGTTTGAAAAGCATTCTTCTCCTTAAAAGCTCTCTTTGGTGTTTTATATTACACACGAGGCCTGAATTTCTCCTACAATTACTCAGATAATTTATCTACCAAAAGTGTAAAACAGATAATTTTCCAGCTATGAAAATACCAGCATTCCACTTCAATAAGTGCTGTTATTTCCTTGCCTACAAAAAAAAAAAAAAAAAGGAGCTGAAACCATTATCTACCTGTAAGAAAGAGATTTCAACTTTCTAAAAAGCTTAGATAAGTAAAACTGCCATTCTCAAAGGTCTACTTTAAAGCAAGTAAGGTACATTTTATATTTAAAGGTGAAGTTTCTTCTTCCACCCTAAGGGCTTTACATTCTCATTTTGATGTATTAATTAAAGCACATTTGTGGTGCATTTTTAATTATCTCCCTAATAAATGGTATCACAAGGAATAAAATGGTCTCTTCACAAGTCTCTCTAGACTCCCCTGTGTCTTGGAAGCTGCACTCATACAGCAGCAAAGGAAGAATGCAAATTGCTAGGAGGCCTGCGCATGCTGATGGGCAGGGACCAGATGGCTGTCTTGCACTCTTTCTTCATCAAAGAGCTCTGCAAAATTTTGCAGCTCCACTTGGCCACACAAAAAAAATATGAGTCTCCTCCATTTCCTTCTGAAATAAAGATATTTCCTTCCACTGAAAATCAGAGCAAAGGAGGAGGGGTTTTTGTGAAGAGGATTCCAATGAGCTTCTCTCTCATGGAGAGAGGGAAAGGACAAGGGGGTGGATGAGGACATTTGGGGCATTTCTGGTCCCCGGTGCTGTCATCTTTGGTTTGGAGTGCAAAGCAAACCAGTCCCTGTGGAGGGGCAGCCCAGGAGACACAACAGCCCCACACAGTCCCTGGGGACCACCCCGGGAACTCGCAGCTAACAGGGGAGGCATCGTGACTGCCACAAAACCCCAGCCAAGCACAGATAGGTTCACCAAGCAGCCCTAGAGAGATGGAAGAATGACCCTAGAAAACCACAGGGAAATGGAAATTTGCTCTACAATGTGAGCCAGGCTCTCCCATGGAGAAGGGGCACAACTCTGCCTGTGAGGTGTCAGGCAGTTTCAGATCAGAGCAGGTAGGAAATGAGACATTTCCAAATGGCACTATTTGGAATGGTGCAAATGGCACAAATGGGACTGTCCAAATGGCAGGGGGTGTTGACTTTTTACCGCTACTTATGCACACACAAGCACAAAATGCAGGGAAATATTTGATTCTTGTGTTGCTTTCCAGGAGGTTTTTCACACAAGGCATTCCAGGCCCTGCCAGATAAAGTGTACAGACACATCTTTATCAAAGAGTGACAGAGGTACAGACAGCCTCAGCACAGGGAATTACAGGGAATTACACCCCCCTTTCAGAAGCAGCTAATAAACACCTCTGGGGGAGGTGACTGTTGCCTGCTTTGCTTTCTATCACCCACCTATCCCTCCTGCACAATACCAGTGATGAAACCCAGCCCACACTGCAAACCCACTGGTAGAGCGTCGAAAGAGTAGATGTTTGTATTACTAATTCCCTCAGAGTTGAGGCCATACATCCAATTTTTTTTGTAAGTGCTGGAAGTCAATTGGTATCATGCAGTTAAAATCCTGTTTGCTGTTTCCAAAGCAGACTCTAACCCATAGCCTCAGTACCTCTGGCCTGTTGCCAGACACTTTAAATACAGGGAAAAATATCGCAATTCATTACTGCTACACAGAATTTTTCATCGATTAACAGGGAACTTATGACTATTTAACCACAGTCTAGCTGGTGTAATCAATTTTCTCCACCTTTAGTTAAGAAAGCTATTTCAACTGTGCAGAGCAGCAATCAGGAGTGGCATTTTTTTAAAATACACATGCAAAACAAGACCTTAAAGTATTGTGCCACAGCATTACACAGAAGAGCATCCATGGACTGCAGAGCAGGACCACATTATTAATTGACTATTGCACATTTAGTCGTTTGTGAAATGGAGCTTCCAGTGTTTATTGTGTAATGTTTGAAGGTCTAACGAGCTGTGGATAATTGGGAAGAACCAGAATCTCTTGACTTGTGAGACACTGAGAGGTGTCTTGTATACACGTTGAATAAATTAATGAGCAGGTATGTAAATAACACTTTTTATTTAATTTATAATAAATATTATCATCCCCATGGCATTTTCCTGTTCAGCTAAAAATTGTTCTTAACTATGCTTTAGCTACTCAATGTTTTCCAACCTGCTGTCTCCTAGATTCAAAGACTTCAGGAGTTCTGCAAGACTTCTGCACTCACCAGTTTAGAAGCTACTACTCATTTAAGCTGCTAAGCAGAAAAAAGTCAATAGGAATTGCATACATTATGTATTGTCATTACATGCTGGCATGATTCCCTTGCAGAACAGATTAGGCTACATCTCCAACATGTTGATTTCCTAATAAAGCATATTAATTTGTCTGTGACAGTTATTGCCTTGAACCACCACAAATTAAGGATGAAATAAAGTATTTTATTTTTAACATTTTCATTTATATGCTCATCTGTTGAATTGCAGGCATTATTTTCATGCAAGTTATGATGTGAGTGAATCAGATTCACTTGCTTATAAAGCCTTAGTAGCTTGTAATTAAATTGCTTATTTTATATGCAATGCAGGACAGAGATTTACTGTGTGCACACTGTCCTGGCATATGTGCAACTTCCCTTGCAGACCTGCACAGCACAGCCACTACAAACCTATATTTTTACAGTTATTTTTCCAAATCATGGCTGATTAGCATTGGCTTCCAGAAGAGGAGCAGACCCAGGCCCGGGGGAAGACTAACACAGGTCTGCTGAATCTATCCAGTTCTGGGCACCCCGACTCACACAGCCACACGAGGAGCCCAGCACTGCTGGGTTTGGGTTCTGGCTGTCGTGGTGAGCCCACAGCTGCTCCCCAGGTTGGGCTGCCAAAGGCCTCAGAACCAGGGCAGGTAACAGGTACAGGAATGTGCAATAAAATATCCAGAGCATTTATCAGCTCCAACTGCAAACCTCCTGCAGGCAGGAGAGGAGCACAACCCTCCAGTTTGAGCAGCCAGCAGCCAGAATTTCCATCAGCTTTATTCCCCCTACAGAGCAAGGGCACAGCCTCAGTGGTGAGGACACATCCTCCAAGTTGCATTCTGCTCACAGCTCCTGCTCCCAGAAATTCAGTGTCAGAGCACAGCTCCTCATTTTCATTCTCCTGTTTCATTTGTGTCCAGCTGGGGCAGGAGCACTGTTCCAGTAGGTACAGGAGGAAGGTCACAGGTGCACAGTGACAACCACAGCAGTTCCTGCCAGTGGAAAACCAGTTGTGGCCATGGAGTGACACCAGAGCTTACCTTCCACAGGGACACTGGGTGTGCTGGACCCAAAGCAGGGATGACCTCATACAGAGGATTGTGCTGTGATCTGCAAAGAAGTAGGTAGTGGTCAGGGTAGAGTTCAAGTGAAATAAAAATCTATGGCACTTCAGAGTAAAATAGCACAGACAGCTGGAACCAAAATCATGGAGCATCACTAAGGAAGTATTCTGGAGAAATACTTCATATTTTTCATATTCATATACTTCAATACTGGAGAAAGGTCATTCCTTTCTAAATCATGCTGCAAGCAGAAATGTCTGGAAGCTTCTGAAGGCAGAGAAACCACCAGATCACAGACCTTTTCCCTCCCAACTACAGATCTCTGTGAGCTGTCGGGACCACCTCCAGTTTTCTCATAGAACAGTCTTTTCTCCAAAGAAATCCCACTCTGGATGAGCCCTTCTCTCTTGACAGCAAATCAGGGGCATTAAGTACCTATGGCTGACCTGTGGTTTCTGCTTCCTTGTGGTCCCTTCAGCTCAGAGCTGATCTCAGAGCAGACAAGATTTAGCTCCTAAGCAGCTGATATTTCCACTCTGACATGAAACACATCAGGAATTACACTATGAATAGTCTCTTGCACTTGTCACCCATTGAAATGTCAACCTTTTGACAGCTGAATTGTCAAGGTTGTGTCAATAAGTGACGTTAATAAGTTTTTCCATAATCCTTAGTGGATTCACTGGTTGCTAGGCAAACTTTTATTACTGCATTGCATGATATGAAGAGGTGTAAAAAGACATATTAAAAAATGGCAAAGTCATCCTTCTTCCCCAAAACAGTTTAACAAAAAGCCATTTACAAAATCAAGATGAAATAGTGTAGAAATTACCAGAGACTTTGATGAGGAGGAAATGTTTTAAGTTATGCACCATTTGGCTGAGTTTTACACAGCAAAATATTTATCAGAAACTTTGAAACAGTAGTTTCCTCCTGAAAATTCAACAAAGCAAAACATGGATATCTGCCAGTTTTCATCTGAATTCCTTCAGATCCCTAAATATCAGCACAGCTGCATCAGCACCTAAGGGAATACTTGGGAAGTAAGGCACTATTCTCAGGAATCTATCCCCTGGTTCTGACCAATATTTACTCTGGGATATGTACTTCATTTGTAAACATTCACTTTCAGACATATCTTCGTTTTCTGGGTAGATCTAAGCTCACCAGAATAGCTGCCCTGTCTGAATGGTGCCTTCATGCCAGAATCCCCACTTTTACAGGATGTGCAGCTCCAGCTTTATGCCCTTAAAGGAGCCTCTGTCAAGTGGCAGAACATAAAACAAAGGCCTGTAATTAAGAGTTGTTCATCTCAAACCCCTGTGCTCCAGCAGCCCTAGAGAACAGCCGCTCTCCCTTTTTTGCCTGCTTTAAGACCTCCAGCCCGCCCCAAACTCCCTCTTGCTCCTGCAACACCTCTGGCTGCTGACAGCCTTCCTAGACCCAGTAGAAGAAACTCATCTCCTTTTCTTCAAAAAGGAGATTAAAGGATTAAAAACCTCTGACCACCTCTCACCAGGAGGCTTGGCTACCATCCTGAAATATTCCCTTTCTTGCAAGTGCATGAAGGTTATTAATCCTTTGTCATTAAACCTTGCCATCCAGGAGCCCCACCCCAGCCTGCCATGGCCAGGATACCCCACTGCACAGATTTTCTGCCTGCTACATGCTCTGAAAAGCTCTTGCTCTTCACTCCCAACCTATCTAAAATATTTAATGAGTACTTGAAAGAGGCAACAACATTTAGTTTGTCTCCTGAAAAACAAGGGGGGAAACATATGGGTAATATGCAGCCTGTTTTGCAAAACAATAACAAAGCATCTGGTAACTTCTCCAGGAAAAGAAATGGAAGCTGAGGGGGTATTTTGCAGAACTTGGAAGGATGCACAGGATGGTGTGCTGTTATCCAGCATGTGTCTAAATGCACACAGCCTCCTAGCACAGCTTGAGGGGAGATATTTGGTGTATTCATTGTAAATCTCTGGCAAGCACAGCACACGGCCATTCTGTTGCTGGCAGCAGGCATGGGAGCCAGCCCAGGCAGGAGGTGCGCCCAAAAATGCAGAGACATGGCTTGTGAAAGAGCTATGGGCAGGTCACACCTGTGGCATAGCCAGCAGAGCAAACCCCTCACAGGCCAATAGATTTTTTGCCAGCTGGGGTGATACGTCTATCATAAAATTCAGTTTTTCCCTTCACTTAAAGTTTAACATCAAGTCTAATTCTATCCCCTGCAATGACAAATAAGCAAATTTGGTTTGTGTGATTGAAATCTGAGGCATCAAAAATATGCCCTCCAGATATCCCTTTTACTGTATTACTACACTCCCCATAACCAAGTATAAAATGCCAAATTTAACAAGCAGTGCATATAATGCACTACATAACGCTCACACCATGTATTAGGTGGTGTGCGCTGAGCCGCAATATCAGGTGGTACAACAGACCCAGGCTTTGCCTTAGCTGTGGAAGAAAAGAACACTAATTAGAAAACTGTAAGAGAATCAAAACCCAAGTTGTTATAAAAGACTATAAAAAGGCTCAATGCTGAGAGAGGGAAGGGCATGCAAGTAAAATACACTCAGCAAGGACATGATCAAAGGCAGGATAAATAGACTGCAAACACTCTGTAATGTGCAAACACCTCTAAGGTGTGCTGAGGATCTGAAGAGCATCCTCCTCACAGCAGGAGGCTGCAGGCATATTTGGGGTGGCCTAATTTGCCAACAGATCACAGCCAACTAAAAAAAGTATTCCTCAAAGCCAGGCACGCTCTGCTGGGCTGGGCTGGCAGTGAAATGAGAGAGCTTCTCTCCATGCAGCAGGCAGCAGCCACTCCTGGCTCTGCTCCACCTCCAGCACTGCAGGGAACACATGGCTGGGGCACACTGGAGGGTGCAGGAGCCCCTGGCAGGAGAATTCAGCAGTCCCACGTTGGGGGGTGCAGGAGCCTGTGGTGGGGGACACTCAGCAGCCCCGTATTCACCTTGGGGTGGGAAGGGCCAGCAGCAGGTCCCAGTTCAGGTCTGCTTGAGGGCAGGAGAAGTGCTGGGAGAGGGCTCAGCCCACACTCAGCTCACACTCCTGCCCTGGGACAATCAGGCTGCTAGGCCAAGCCCTACATCCCACTGATCCCAGCGATCCAAGGCCCATGTTAACCCCCATCTCAGCTGAAGAAATATTTTCTTTTAGGGGCAGCTCATTTTCCAAAGCAATCCTCAGAAAAACCAAGCCTTGAATGCTCTTCCTCAAAGCAACAACCCAGATTCCCTTTATGTTCAGGAAATTCCACAAGGGAATAGAAAATTCCACGGGGAAATGGCACAAGGGAACAGCCAAGCTACAGAGCTCTTAGGGGTTCAGGTGACCTCCAGCCCTGTAGTACCAGCCCCAGCTGTCAGGCAGGAACTGCTGCCACATCAGCAGCTTTACCTGTCCCCTGCATGTCTCCACCAAGAGCAAAGCAGCCCACACTGGCTTAGGAGGGTCCCACACCCATTCCCCAGCTGGATTTCATGTCACTCTCTGTCCCTGAGCCTGTCTGATCTCTCTGTACCCATGGCTAGAGACAGCTCTTTGGGCTCTGAGTACTTGTGTCCTTTGAAAATGAGAAGGAAGGGAAGGTGACAGTTTTAAAAATTTCAGCCTTAACCTGAACTAGTCTCCCGTACAGTGCCTAAGCATGCAGAATTCCAAGAAAGAATTAATTATTAATATCTTAACGTAATGAGAGCTGCAGTTTTCCTCCCAGTTGTCAGGGAGGCACAGATGCAGCAGCACCTTGTGTAATTGGAAACTTTATTTTACAAACGGTGCACTAGCCCGTGTTTTATCTCCTCTGATCCCTGTGTAATACAATCAAGGCTCACCAATCAAGGCTCCTTCTCCTTTGTTTGCCCTTCAGATGCTGCAGAGAGCCTCTTCTGTGCCCTGCACAGTGTGAGTGCTGTGGCACAGCTGCATCACAGAGAGCTTCTGTCCTGACTTTAAGGTATCCCCAAAGTGCCAACTGGCAGCACATTCCAGCCTGGCCAGGTGCTGTTCTCCAAAAGATACCATTATGTACCAACAATTAAATTAACAAATCTACCAACAGATTTCCTTTGTGCTCCTTGGTACACAGAATTTAAATACTCTGCAGAAGGATAGCAGTGCCTGGATGGCAAACAGAAACACATCTAGCTGCCAGAGCTGACAAAAGAACACAGCAAAACAGCTCTACTGAGCCACAGAGGGATGTGAGCACACATAGATCCTGGGGAAAAATCCTTTAGCCACAGCTAGGGCAGAGGCTGTCCAGTAGGACACTTAGAATTGCAGAACATCAGGTGCAGTGGAAACCTTGTCAGATCTTAACCAGTTATGGCACTTCAAAAGGACATATTTGGTATGAGCATTTCAAGCTCAACACTTCTGCTATTTCTGGGACGATCCCTGAAGGAAGATAGAGCTCATTTTGCCCAGGCTTCCTACAAATTTTCACAAATATTTTACTTTAAGATCAGGATACTTTTTTACTTGCAGATAAGGCAAGTACTGGGGAGCAAGGAGACAAAGATTAAAACACCTTTAGTTTTCACGATAACCTGCCTGATATTGAGATCACTTTATAGGTTCATGCCCTTTGAGTATAAATATGGATTGGATGAAGAGCCAGGAAAATGGTGTGGATGATGTGAGGAGGGAAGATTGTTAATGATCAGAACTGGAGACTGTATCAGGCTTTGCAGGCAAGCTAACTGCAACAGAAAACCAGGACTACCTGAGCAGTGCTTTGGCTTCAGACACAACAGGAGCAAAAGCTGAGCTTGGATACAACCACCTGGAGAGTGGGCTTGCTTGAAAATGAAGGAAAAGCAAATGGAATTTGGGTGAGTAGCAGAACATGTCCAAATAGCACATCCTCTCCCCAGCCTTAGCATCACATCCTGGGCACAGAAATATCTTCATTATTTTAGGAATAGAAAAAAAGTATGTATAAGCACAATTAGAGAACTAATTAAAGCAGTTATTAAATTATGAAGTTAATTTACCTTGAGCAAGCCTCTGGCAACCCTGCAAACCAAGATCAGGGCAGTTTTGGAAGTCTCTTTTTCTCAGGGAGTCACAGCTGGATCTCACAGCTGCATCTGGCCCAAGTGGGTACCTGTACCACCCTGAGCTGTGGCCACTTTCTTCACCAGTCTGCAGTGACAGAACAAGCAGGATTTCTATTTTCTTCACCAGGGAATCTCTAAAGGTGGGTGAATTTTCCTGCACTGGGCTGGCTGCCCTTCTCTTGGAGCACACAGGGAAGGGTGGGACCCTCTCTGCAGAGCAGCCAGCCAGGCTCACTCACTGCCTCTGTCCTGGTTCTGTGCCTTCCTGACCACCTTCCCTCTCTCCTCTCAAAGAGCTGGAAGGAAGTCCAGCAGCAAGGAGATAAGGACACTTTGGATCAGGATCTGCATTCCCTACCAAGTCTCAGGATCTCAGAAGTTTTCAGCTGTATCTTATTTTCCTTGTCAGACATCCCGTGAAGAGAACAGGGTCTGACAGGAGGGAAGGTGAAGGAAATTACATAAGCAAAACAAAAGTATAATTAAATTCCTTCTGCAGATGAACAGATCAGGTCTTGGTTGTTACTTTTCTCCTTTCTAGCACATTCTGGACAGTTCTGCAAGGAATTCTCTGCTAAAGGAAGCTCAGAGGGCAGGTTAAGTGTTTCTTTTTCAAAGGACAGGTGAATGTCTGGTGTCCTGTTTCACCCTTACTGTCTCATGTCATTTGCACCAAGCTGAGCATTGACGGGGAAAGCACAAAGTGATTCTTTTCAGGGCTCTGAAATGAAAGCACCAAGACCATGGCTGAATTATGCAGGATGAAAGCACACTTCTACCCAGAGCCAGCCTCCCTGGGGTGTTAGTCCTGGGCTGTCTCAGCAACTGCTCTCAGCATCACAAAATGCCAGCTGACTGATATTGTTAGTGCTCCTTGGGCCTCTCATCAATCACAGCTGAAGCCTTTCCCAGTGAGTTACTTAGGGAAACAAGGCCATTCCTCCTGCTTATCCTGCTCTGGAGATTTCCAGTGCCTCCGTTATTCTGAGTTAGACAGGTGTTTTGTTTCTCTCCTCACACAACTTCTAGGTATAAACTACTTTTGATTTAACATACAGATTAAATCCTTACCCCATCTCTATTTTCTAATTGGAAAAAGGCCTGAGGCAAATTCAAGGAAAATTGTCCCTGATTCCTTCTCTCAAAGTAAAGCTGTGACGTATTTAAGAAGTAGACAGAGAATGTTGAGAGTGAGGTGCTTTCAACACTGCCTGGAGAAGAAAGACCATGAAGTCCTGATGAGAACACACAGTGGTGTCACAGTGAGCTGCTCTGCTTTTGTTCAAGGTTACTGGGCAGAGCAAACTGAAGATATTCCTTACAGTGGGGACAGTAGAGCAACTCCAGATATTTTACCTGCAGGCAGAGCATCACCCTGACATTCCTGGAGTGCTTAAACAGATCAGGACAAACACCAGAGGCTAAATACAGTTAAAACATGTTAGATCTTCTAAGAAATAGAATATTAATTTTACTGAAACTGAACTAGAACAGGCCTCCACATCCCATGTCCAACAAGAACAATACTTTTCCTCACTTTCTCAACACTTACTTGCAATATGTGCAACTTGACACAGTGCAAGGCTACTTTGAAACGTGCTGAAATAGTCATTCAAATTCATAATCTGATTACCCACATGGAAATGTTACCATCCCTTTCAGATACTTCAGCTATGACAATCTGGCAAGCAAAATATCCAAAAACCCTTTAGGGCTCAAAATTAATAATAATTTCCTTAATTTCTTTTAAAAACAAAATTGTGTCTGATTTTCTCTCAGTATTTCTACCAGCTGGAAGCTATGCTTTATTTTAAGGGGCATAAAAAAGGAAGCAGCAAAGTTTTAAAGAAATTTTGAACTTCCTTGAAAGCTGGGGAGAAAAGGAAGGAAGTATATCTTTCAACTCCAAACTGCAGGGTGGACAGCAAATCACTAGCATTTAAACCAGCAAGGACTACATAATTTTGAAATCAAGAATACTGCATTGACAGCTTTATTTCTCAAGTTTTAACTTGGTAACATTTAGCAGAGGATTCAGAAAGTATTCATTTACATGGAGCTTTATCTTATTTCTAAGGTACTTGATTATTTTGTTGAGTTTTGAACGGAGTTTTATAGCTAATAGGAGAATGACAGTGATAGTTTTTTTAAAAATTCTTTAGTTATAGCTACAGTAGAAGAAAACTTTCTCTGAATACCATTTCATTTCCATGACAGAGTTATTTATGAAATCTAGACTCCAAAGACTATCAATTTAAAACATTAGATGGATTAGCACACACTTAAACTCATGACTAAAAATGGTTACAAGTGTGCTCACACGAAGCTAGCAGTCACTCATTTCAATCACTCATGAGCATCTAACTGACCCTTGCTAATGGCTAGCGGTGTTTTCCCAAGCTGAGGAAGTGATTTGCTTGAGTGATCCAGAAGAGGGGGAACTCCAGCTCCAAGTTCTGCCTTCCTTGCCCTACTTTAACACCTCACCAAAACTTCTGGGGGAGTAGTTCCTCATCTGAGAGGTGGAACACACCCAGGGCCTCTGTGGGAACATGGGGCTGCTCACTTCTGCATTGCAGCTCTGGGAAATCCAATATCACAGAGGGATTTCTCAATGACTCAGCCATAGAGTTAACTGGGGTTCTTTAGGGAGCCCTTGAGGATGGAGCAGGATGGCTCCACCAGCACTGAATCATCCCAAAGGACACAGATTCCAGGAGCTCTGTATCCTGTGATTTGGGAGGACAGTGTCTGTACAGCCAGATGGATGGATGGATGGGTGGATGGATGGATGGATGCATGGATGGATGGATGGATGGATGGATGGATGGATGGATGGATGGATGGATGGATGGATGCATGGATGCATGGATGGATGGATGGATGGATGGATAGCTGCACAGCCACAGACTTTACTAAGTATGGCAGTGACTGATGAGTCCATGGCCAGCCCATATTCCCTGCAGCTTCTTGGATTTAAACTGAAAACTGCACCTGCAGCTGCTTAATCCCTCCACTCAAAGGCTCAGTGTATGTGACACAGCCCAGATCCTTGTGTGCTGCTCTGTGAAATTCCAGGGCTCTGGGAAGCTTCCAGGGAACTGGGCAGGTTCCAGGGAACTGGACAGGTTCCAGGGAGCAGGCACAGCCTTCATGGTATGCTCAGCAGGAGCCTTTGCACCACACCGTTTTTGCCCACTCATCCCCAGGGACAGCTTTCCAAAGCCTGTCTTCTGGTTTCAACAGTAATACAAACAATAATCATTCCTGGAAAAAAAAATTAAGCATTTAAGTGTTTCTATCATTTTTAAGAAGGTTTGAGTAATGACATTAATTAAAATTGTTAAATGAGTTGAGGGTTATGGCTCTCTGTAGTGAAGCAGAGAAATGTCAGTCTGTGGAAATAGCAGGACTTGTAATGGTTGGAAATTCAAATGGAGAAATTGTTGGGAAGGAGTTGGCTTTTGAGAAAACAGTTTAAAAACACCTTTATACCTCTTTCTCTAAAACTAAGATCTCAAATGTAAAAAATCATATTTTGTCTAAGAGACTAACAGCAGTGTATTTCTTTTAAAAAAAAAAATCTGTTACAATCAAATTGTTGTTCACAATCCCTCCCATCAAATCCTGACAATATTTTTTATTGTCAGTATCAGCAATAAATGATTGCCTACCTTAGCTGTGGAGGACATGCAGCTTATATGATCCAAACAATTTCCATTAACATGCACAAAAGTAAGGAAAAAGCATTATCTGGATTACTAGAGCAGCAACCTCCTCTAACAGGCTTATATAGTATAACGTGTAGAAATATTAATTTATCTCTTTGCTTAATGCAATGCCTAGTACATGAAAATGATACTTTGCACGATCTTATTTACTACAGGCAAGAAGGTTAATGCAGGAGAACATATTAAAGGTCATTTCCATTCTTTGAAATAATTAAGTGTAGCACTTGCAGAATCCTTTTGGGGAGATTTGCAACAGAAAATGCTTTTAAATTACTCCACTGGTAACTGCATTAAAATAAATCCTCAGATACTAGAGGCTGGACAAAGAATTTGGAATAAAACAGCAGCCCCCATTTGAGAGAGTCCCAAGGTGCTTTGAGTTTCCAGACTGCAGTGCCCACTGCACACCCTTTTGTTCCATGGCTCTTGTAGGCCCAAGAGGAACATTTTTATATGCTTATAACTAGATTAATTCAAGATTTCCATATTGAAACAAACATGTAGTGGACTGAAAATATGACACATTCTTCACTGTCACTTAACCAGATCTCTCAATGGCTACAAAAATACTGAGGTCATTAAAGGGAAGCTCACTAAACAAAAGCAGGAATCAAGCTGAAAACCCCACTGTCCTGTGTTGCTGGACCCATAAACCCTTCTTGTCATCTTGCAGAAAGGATTTTGTTCATTTGGAGCAGAAAGAACTCAGCAACCAGTATGAGAGAAGCTGGGTCTGCAACCAGTGAGAAAGACTCCAGGCAAGCCCAGCACTGCTGGCATGGCTGGAACCCCATTCCCTGCCTCTTTTGGGGAGGGAAAATTTTTGTTACATGGGGGACTTTTAAGAAATTGTTTTTAATGCTCTTTGTTCAGTGTTGTCTCTCCTTGAGGTAACACAGCTAAAATACCCAAAGCTGGTGATAATGGGGGACACACAGAGAAAAGGGGGAAAGCAAAGAGAAGGCTCCTGTATTTTAATCAGCAGTTGTAGCACTCATGGCAGGAATTGTTGAATTTCCACATGCAGGAATCACAGGAGAGGCAAGCATTTCTTCCCTAAATTAGGTTGTAAGAGGAGCAATGGGATGTGTCAAAATTATGAGGTGGAGAGGCTCCAGCTGTGTAACATTTTGGTGGTCTCTGTTAGCGCTGGCAGCTGCAGGGACAGAGCCATGCTTGAATTACACCAGGTGACATTCCCACAGCAGTGACAAGCTCAGAAACACCACAAATCTGCTCCCCAGGTCCACTGAAATGCTCCAGCAGCCTCGAGCTGCCCACAGGGACAGTGTGAGCCGCAACAAAGCCCTGCTAGTGCTCACTGGGCATCAGATCCCAGCAAAGACTGAACTACGAACAGCCCACAGAGAGCAGGCAAGGACAAGCTCAGGAAAACTTTTCATTTTGTTACTTTTTCACTTTTCAGATTCAGTAATCACTGCATAAAACCCCTAAAACCCAAATGGAAAAGCCAAAATGGTGGGAAGTGTCACGATGTTCTTTAACCATCCTCAAGCTGTTGGCACTGGTGGGATCAACAGATCAATGAGTGCTGCGAGCTCATTGGTCTGACAGCTACACCTCCACCTATGCAGAGCAGCAGGGTCTCTGTCCAGGTCCACGGCCCTCTTGAGGGGAGGGTAGCCCCCAAAGAGGGGGCAAGGTGATGTTGAAAGGCTTCTCCTTCCAGCACAAGTCACTGTGGCACAAACATCAGGAATATTTTCCTGCTGAACTCTGCTGTCAGCTACAGGCCATAATTTCTGCCCTCAGACACATTACAAGCATAATGGAGAACAAGTAAATGAATGCACAATCATTACAGATATTTATATGCATCCTGCTGGTGAGAGATCGTGCCTATATTTCATATGTGGTAAAGCCACAAAATTATGAAGGTCTTCCTAGCACAGCCATTCATAACCCAATGGGAATCCATTACATTTTTATTTCTTGTGCTACAAGAGGCAATTTATGACTGTCTGTATTTCACATTATGTTTTAGAGGTGATGATAACATAAAAGCAGCCTGACCTCAAAACAGAATAACTGATTGAGGCAAAGAACCATTGCACAAAATGTATACTTGGTTTCTTAAAGAAATAAGTAACTAAAGCTTTTTTTAAATTTTGTCATGGAATTGACTTCAAAAAAACATTTTCATTAAATTAATTTCTTTCAGTTAATTTAATTTTTCTTTCAGGCACAGAGGTCAGGATTTATTTGATTTCCTTCATTTCAACCAAACATACAAAATCAGGCTCTTTCAGAAACATTAAAATACCTCATTCCCTGGTCTTTTAGTCTGCTCCTTCCAAAGCCCTTTTGTCATCAATACTGAGCTGTTCTCAACCTTAAAAAAAAAAAAAAAAAAATCAAGACTGTTACTATTTATCTACTTCCTTACTGTGTTGTGAGACATAAGCTCTTGGTGTATTTACATGTATTTAGGAATCGCTGTGGTGATATTGCTAAAAGAGACCAATAATTAATGTCAGAGTTGTCACACCTAGCTACACAAAATTTGATGGGTTTGAATTGTACTTATTCCTTCTTAGAACTGAAATAACATTTGTGATAACAACCATCCTATGTCCTCCGCATAAGTGCTCCTTTACCAGTGCTGTTGTTGTAGGGTTTGTTATTATTTCTGGGGATAAGTGTTCTAATACAGCCATTTTATTTCCTAACTGCAATATTATTCTATTCATACCTTTGCAAACCAACCACATTTTCATTTTCAGATCCTCAAGTTCCCAGTATTAAGGATAGCATTGCATTCTGGTAACAGTTTTTTAAAAGCAGTAAATTTTGCTCTCTCTTGAAAGGCTGCCTTTCCAGGGGCATGAGTATTTCAGAGCAGATCCATAAAAACTGACAGCTAGCTAAACTTTATACATCTTGACCTCACTAAGAGTCCTGTTTCACCTGCAGTAGAGCCATTTATATTGGCATCGTGTGTTACACAAGTCTGGCTGCAGTAAAATTACCCTTAATAAGTCAGACTATATTTTAAAAGAAGATGAAATAACGGCTATAATATTCAATGTGTCATCTAACTGTCACATTAATAGTTAATCCATCAGTAAAGATGACAGAGCCACAGTCATTTAGCAGTCACCAATCCAGACCATCAGAGCTTTAAGTTAACACCAGCAAAGAGCATTTTGGGGCTGAGCCATGTAATTTCTCTTATAGAAAATTACTTTCTTGAGGTTCCTGAACAGTCACAACTATGGAGGACTTGGCGTGAAGCTGCTCAAAATTAGTCAGGGTACCAGAACGCGGGTCTAACAAGGGTAAAACATGCTGCCATTTTCCAGATACCCCCTGATGGACTTCTAAATTTTTTAAAATATCATTCTGACTACACAGCATTTTTTACTGTAACAGTGCTTTCTTCTTTTCACATTAAGCAAGCCTAATGTTGGGCAAAGGTACAAATTTCTTTCCCACAGCATGATGCCTGAATTGCAGCTGACCTTCTGAATGTTTCAGGGATGTCAACCCCAAGCTCTCTCAGCTCACCAGGGAAAATTCAAATTGTCCAAAGAGCCTCCTGTCCATGGAAAGGCAACAGCTCAAGTTCCACATGCCTTGCTGTCCCTTACTTCACTGAAAAGGCCACCAGGGAAGGTTTAGCAGATGCTCCATGGCTCAGGTGCTTGAAGCGCCTTTTTTCTCGGGCACTGGGCATTGCTCTCCAGCTTCCCAGGACAAGGGGAAAGCTCCACAGTCCATTACAAACATCCTGGGCCATTTGATCATTCAGGTCAGAAACCTCCAAAGATTGCCCATGAAAACACACAGGTTTGCCACGATCTAGGCTGTGTGCTCTGTAGAAGCTTTCAGGACTGAAGCTGCAGCCCTGGTTTCTGTCTTTAGTACTGACCTCCCTCAGTACCAACTTTCATGTGCTCCAGTTAAAAATTCAGTGGCTTCTGGCCACAGATAACCATGCACCAAGCAACCTAAAATGTTATTCTTTCAAGGTTAAAAAACTGTGTTTAGGATTGCTTTGGCTTTCAGGTCACATTCTTGCATCCTTCCTGAACTCTTGCTTCCCAGGAGATTCTGCCTGATGATGGATTCAATGTGTTTTTCCTCCTGTTCTTTAAAGCTGATTCATTCATCATGCTAGGTGGGGTACATTTTTTAAGAACTGGAATGAGAGCTGCTCACACAAAACAGCATGTGTGGAAGGGAAAACTATGCTGAAAGCAGGCCTGGGTTAGTACTGGGGAAGAGTCCAGAGAAATGCACAAAAACTTCTCTTATCATACTCCAAACTTCATATCAAGCAGCTCACTGCACCTCCCTCTCAATATCTCTGGAATCTCAACTGATGTTCCAGTTGTTATCCTGCATTAAGATTTACTCATATAAATCTGGAATATGGCCCAAAAGTTTCAAAATTTTCTCTCATCCTTGCTGAGGGAAGGCATCAGGAAAGAAAACTGCTCCACAGCCAGCCTGGAATGGTGTTGTCTGCACAATGAACACAACACCATAGACAGAAACTGCAAGTATTTTTCACATCACTTTTAATAGACAATTACTTTTCTCCATATATATTCTCTATATCCACACTCATCCTCTTGGTCTACCAAATTACTGCCAAATAAGATCTTTTAGAAAACAAGACCAGATTTCTTTGCAACCAGAGTTGGACATGTCTTTATAAGATATGTCTCACTTTACTTTTCACAACCAAAAGGAATTAGGATGTAAAAAACACACATCAAATAACAAAGATACTCCCAAGATGGAGTAAATTTTAAAACTGAGGAAATCTTCTTTTAAAATCAGAATAAATTAATAACTGGCTCTGCCTTTGCAAGGTACATAAATACATTCTTACTAGAAATTCCCTAGTCATCGAAGATTTGGCCCTTGTAAGTCCAGCTGTGAGTTTGGGACTGCCCACAATGCCCAGGGCACAAGGTTTGCATCTCTAGGGGTAGTCACTACTGCACTGTGTGCACATAAACAAGCCCACTGTTTGGAACTCAGGTTGTTAATACCCAACAAAATCACAGAACACATTTTGAATTCAGGTCTAAAAGCATTGTTGAACTACTGGCATATAAAAAAAAAAACCCTAGAGATGAAATCTTTTTGCTGATGTTGATTTTCATGAATCACTAACCTGCATAATCTGTTATTTAATCTGCCATCACTGATTTTAGTGGGCCAATGCTGATGATTTTTTAAGCTGTCATTAAATACAGAAATGAAGATAAACAGATGTCACAGTCACAGAGGAGACACTAAACAGGCAGAAAGGGTGTGCACATTGAGGTCCTATCAGCACATAGGGTGATTACCTTATCTTGACACAGCAGCCCCTCAGGAGGGGGCTTCAGACATAGGCAAGGGGAGACACAACCCTTATATGTTGGAGGAAGGTGATATAAACAGCAAAGGTATCTCAGATCTCCTCCAAGATCCCCTATTTCTAAAATATATGCATTAGTATTAAAATACTACACTAACACAGAAAAACAATTTTCTCTCTTTCCTTGCATTCTGCTCTTTTTTCCCTCTTTTTTCCCAATAGCCAATTTCTGAGGCATGGAAAAATAAAAACAACAATTCTAAAAGAGAAAAGCCCACTACAAAGGTACAAGTTTGCTATTCCACCACAGTCTATACCTCCTTTCAGCAAAGTCCAAACACAATGTGTTTCCTGTCCCATGCTTTGTGTTATACAACGGAAATCCTTTCAACAGGAGCATAGATGGGTAAAAACATACCAGAACTACTGCATTCAGATAGAAAAAAAGTTCCCTTTCCCACCTATTATTCTATTCTAAGTGTGCTTGAGAGCATTAGTGGCACCCAGGTTGTACGTGTGCCTTCACCACGATAGCTGGGTTTCACTAAATGTCTTCAGAGGGCTGAGAAATGAGTTGGTCATTTTCGCTTCAGTAAAAACCTGAACAAAGGAGAGGGACAAAGCTTATAATAATTAATCCATTAAGTGAGAACATGCAGCAAATGCCATGGGAAATCGTAGCTGGAACACTGTACCTGCCCAGCACCATCAGTGCCAAACCAGTGCCACTGTGGTCTGGACAGTGACAGTGACAGAGAGGCCAGCACCCCACTCCCAACTGCATTTGGGGTGTTCCTCACTTTGCTCTCCCGAGTTTCAGATCTCCTTTGGCCCTGCACATCCCTTCAAGCAGAGGATGGAGGAAGCAGCACACAACACAAGCACACACACAGCACCCCGAGGATCGGGGAGGCCAGCACTGAATGCACCTCAGCAGCATCCCCAGTGTGTTTTTCTTTCTTTGACTGCTCATGATGAATTTCTTTGTGTATTTGCATCATTTATACAACAGAAAGCAGCTCACACTACATAATGCACACAGGAAAATATTACCAATCCGATTAAAACCAGAAGTCAGCTTCTGCTTTCCAGCAAATGAAGGCAGCAGGTGATTTTAAGTGGTAATAAAAGCCTTTAAAATCACCATTGTGGTTCTTACTAATTTCAAAAGTTATCTTTCCAAGTCATATCAACCTCCAGAGTAAAGCCAGAATTCAGATTACCTGATTCATTCCAGCAATACAATAATTTCCAGTTAAAGGAAATGGGACAATTCTTCCCACTATGGGGCACACAGTGAGTTGCATTGTCATAGAATTCTGTGTCATGCATCAGGATCCAAAACGAAAAATCTACACCATCCTTGAATAAATATAATCCATAAAACCCAGGAAATCAGTAAGAAAATCAATAGAAAATAATATTTGAGCTATTCACAGATTAGTTTCACAGACTCATGGAATTGTTCAGGCCAGGAAAGGCCTGAGACCATCAAGTCCAACCATTCCCCCAGCACTGCCAAGGCCACCATGTCCCTGAGAGCCACATCCACAGGTCTGTTAATTCTTCTGGGATTGGGGACGGGGGCTCCATCTCCGGTCTGAGCAGCCTGTTGAGAATCCCAGAATCATTCTGTTGGAAAAGCCCTCCCAGCCCATCCAGTCCCAGCTGTGCCCAGTCCCCACCTTGTCCCCAGCCCAGAACTCTGAGGGCCACCTCCAGCCCTTCCTGGGACACCTGCAGGGATGGGCACTCCAAACCTCCCTGGGCAGCCCCTGCCAAGGCCTGACCATCTTTTCCATGGGGAAGTTCCTCCTGGTGCCAACCCTGAGCCTACCCTGGCCCAGCCTGAGCCATTCCCTCTCCTCCTGTCCCTGTTCCCTGGAGCACAGCCCGACCCCCTTGGCTGTTCCCTCCTGTCAGGAGCTCTGCAGAGCCACAAGGGCCCCCCTGAGCCTCCTTTAAAGCTCCCTTTCCTCCGTCACAGTGCTTGACAACCCTTTCAGCAGTACTCAGTCACAGAATTTAACATAAAATCACTTTTCAAACTTAATTAAGCTACAGCAGGGTAAATTGATAAAAATGTTGCCCTATTGCCTCCAAAGCCTTGCAGGAGTGGAGAAATTAACACTGTGTAGGCCAAGGCTGGCCTGAATATTTCATTTGCACAATGTTCAGCACAACAAGGCCCTGTTCCGTCCTGGACATCACAATAAACTTCCTCAGCAATGGGCCCAGCAGGTCCCACCATCATTTGTGTTGCTGCACAGCTTTAGATGAGGTAAAGTTGAAGAGAGGTGCTTTAGCCCTCAAAGACAGAGCACGAGGACCAGACCCTACATTACCCTTCAGTCAGGAGGCATTTGGCACGTACATCCCATCAGGAAATATTTTTGGCACTGAGTAGGCCATATCTATTGTGGCTGGGGAAAGTCAGGAAAGCAGGAAAGCTGAATTCAATCCCTCGAGATTCCCTGCTCCTATGACAGAGGCTGCTCCCTCCTGCTCTGTGGAGGTTTGAGGGCACAGCTCTGCAGAACAGAGCAATCTGGAGGTGCCACAGGGGGAAACAGGGCAAGAGTATAAGCTGGGGAGCTGCAGGAGGAGCAGGAGAAGGATGCTGAGTGCAGGAAAAAGAAGGAAATGGCAGTGTACTGACTGAAAAATGAGGAGGTGAGAAGAGAGTCCTCAAACAGCAACAGAAAACACAAATTCTCAGCTTTGTGACGGGAATTATCTGCAATCATCCAACCTTCACCACCTGTTTAATCCCAGCAGTTCCCTTCAAACCAGCATGTCACACCACTACCAGCCAAGGAACCTCTGCAGCACCCCAGGGTCTTGGCTACACCTTCCCAACATGCAGTCCCACTGCCCCTCCTGACAGACACGACTTTGCAGAAGCAAGACGGTCTCTGATCCTCCAGCAGTAGCAGAATGAAGCAAAAATTGCTCCACTGAATTTTTTTTGTTCCACAAACGGTGGATTTATGATGCAAATTCCATTTGTGCATCTGTCTTAACAGAGCACACAACAGAGCAGGCTCAATTTGTCATGTGCTAGTTGGTCTCTTGCTTTGGAAAGCCAAAGCCCTGGAATTTCACATTTGCCTGATTTGTGATGCATTCAGCCCTTAATGAATAGCCCAACTCTGTGGCTACAATTGCTCTTCATTGTCCTCTACTTCCAGGCTGTCAAATCAAAGTAATACTAATTAGTAGTAGAAGTAGTAGTAGCAGTAGTAGTAGTAGTAGTAGTAGTAGTAGTAGTAGTAATAGTAGTAGTAGTAGTAGTCTAGTAGTAGTAATACTAATACTAATAATAAGAATAATTTCACATATAATTCAACATACTTGCACTGCTCAATTGCCACTAAATAAGTACAATTATATGTAACAATAACAATAACAATAATGGCAATAATAGTAAAGTGCAAGTTTTTGCACAACTGCTGTCTACAGCCTTGGTGAAAGCTGTTTATATCTGCATGTGTGTAATAGTCAGAGATCAAGTCTGCTTCAATAAAAGGATTTATCATAAGAAACCTGACTTTGCTACAAGCTTTCCTGTAGTGTATTCAATACCTCAGCCTGCCCACAAATGCAGCCATTGGGTACCCATCCTCTTAGTCTCAATGGGACTGTGAGAATTAATCTCCTTTTTGTAATGATGGCAGTAACTTTTTTTTCCTCCAGGTAAGACAGGATAGAAAATCTTTGCCGTGACAGGCAGAGAGTGCTTGTGAAACAAAGCCACACGGATGTGCTCCTCCATTTTAGCACCGGAAAAGCTGTCCCTTGTTGGGCATCTTCCAGACAGTGAAACCCCAGGCCACCAGGCTAACTCCCACTCCACTGAAGCTCTCTCTGGGCCCACAGCTCAGGATTTTCTCCCCACACCCAGCTGGAAGAGCCACAAAGAGCATTCCCCAGCCAACAGCACATTCCAGGCTGTTGGCTCACAGCATCCTCTGCCATTTTGAAATGTGCTCAAGTTTGATGCTCACATTTCAGATCTCTTCTGCTCTCGTTTGTTCTGCCCAGCCCTAGCTGGGACACCACCCCACAGGGATGATTGGGAATGTCTCCTTTTCCATCCCAGCCTCTCTGAAGATGTGAGGGAAGCACGTAGAAGGCATTTGTCATTGTGCTGCCTTACACCTGCAGCTGCCGGCCAAGGTCACGAGAGGAAACAACAAAATCCTTCAAGAGAGCTGTTCCTTTGTCGTCTGAACACGGGCAGGAAACACTGGAAGTGTCTTAAGAAAGTTTTTCTAATTAGCTCTTAGCCCAGCCTTGCAGAAGCCAAAGACAGATGATCATAGCAGGTCCCTTCCAGCTGAAATAGCCTATTCTACCCTATGCTGCTTTGAGGAAAAACAGCACCAATACCTGGCCATTTTAGACCAAAATCCACATCCTCATGTTCACAGGGATTCTTGGACTTCAGAGCACAGGGACAGCCACAGAACCTGGGTTTGAGGGAAGGGTAGGGCCAAGGTCTGGCTCAGAACTGTCCCATCCACCTGAATTCAGGTTCTGTCGCTCTGATTTAACCTCAGGAACCCTTCAAAGAAGGCTCTGAGTTATTCTGCAGTATAAGCAGTATTAATTAGCAGCCCTTTTGTTTCATAGGTACTTAAAGCCCATTTAAAAGTATTGCACTCAGTGTGCAAATAATACATAAAAGGGGGGGGGAGGGGTTTGAAAAGCAAGTGTTTTAAAATGTTGCTTTCTCTTCAGAACAGATTATTAAAGTTAAATCAGCATAATTTTCTGCTGCATTAAACTGGGGACAAGTCAAAATGACTGCAAGTCTGCTTGAAGTAATTAATGAGCATTTCCTCTTTTGTACTGTATATCTTTACTGAATAAGTTAATTTTGCTGCATACTTTTTTGGGAGCAGTCAGGAAGACAGATCCTAACAGTGCTGTTCATGCACAATCCTTGCAAACTAGCAAGATCAATCATTCTCCTTTTCTCTGTATTTCCAAAATTAATGTAAATCCTGAGAAGTCAAAGTAAGGATTTAACTGCATTAAATTGTCCATTGTGCTTTTAAATATACATATTCTCTCCTTTGAGATTCCCTTTGGATGTTAGGAACCAGCTCTTATTCTTTTTAATCTCTGTAAAAGTGCACAGAGATGGGCACAGTGTAACCGTTTGTATGGTCAAGATGAAATATCAGCAAAAGAAAACTGTCCAGGGCTGATATATTTCAGTATGAATCATTAATTCCTAAAGCTTGATATTTTTTTTTCTTTATTCATTATCCATTTTCATCCTGTATTACTCCCTCAGTTTGCAGAGCTGCAGTGAGATCCTCACAGCTCAGAAGTATTGGTGTGTGGCTGGGGGGAGCAGTCCCACAACTCAAACTGAGCAATTCACAGAATTTAAACAGAAGATTAAAAATTATTTTTCCGCTGCACTGCAAAGATCAGTCATTGAAATCTGGCATTTTATAGACTAAACTCTCCAAGGTCTGTGACTGGTTTCCCTGAAAATTTGCAGGGTACATCCTCCTGCCAAAATTCCAGATGACAATACCCAAACCCAAATACTCAGATTTTCGACTGATTTACACCACCCCTGTGGTTGAAAGCTAGGAAGTTATTGATGCAATTATAAACACAGCATTAATAATCAAATGCTATTTTATTGGTTCTAGGGAAAGCCTGAAACTTTTATATTTCGCATTCCACTGCAACAGCTGAATTGAGAATTAACTGAATTAATTCAAACTGAAGTAATTCAAAATTAACTGAATTCAGAGCAGCCTCACTGCAGAGGAGACATCAGAGCCTGCAGAGGTTAAACAAAAGCAAAGCCTGGCTGCCGTAGCCTGCACACAGATGGCTGCCTTTCAAAGGGCTGGGGGGAGAAATCCATCCTGACTGGTCTCCAAGCCATTAGGAGTTCTCACACATCCACTCAGCAGCTAAAGAGGCACAATGCCCACTGCAGCACAGGGACAATGCATGGGGGATGGCAGTGCTGCTCCTAAACCATCTGCATTTGCACAGGACTTGGCAGCAAGTGCAGGACTGGCGGCCTGGGCCTAGGGCATAATAAAGGGAGTGTAATAAATGAGTAAAAGTCACTGAACCAATTTACAAGGCATTAGTGCCTTGGCTCTCACACTTCAGCCCCTCAGCAAAGATTCATCCAGAGCAGCTCTCTCCACTCTGCTTTTGGCAAGTGCTCAGCTCCTCCAACAGCTTTGGAGAAGGCACATCACCTTCTTCCCTCTCCCTCTCCCCATGGGCCTTTGAGCAACCCTGTTCTCCATCTGGAGCCCTGTGCCCTGGGGAGGAGGGTGGCAGCAACCTGAGAGTGGGGTCCACACTATCCATGTGGAGAGGCTGTGGAGTCTCACACAGGGTCTGTGTGGAGTTGAAGTCCACATCTGGCACTGCCCAGCCCAGCGCAGCCCCCACATGGATCACAGGGTGTCCCAGCTGCTCCCAGCCAGGGAGGGAGAGCTGAGCACAGCAAGGTGACATCAGCTGGGCTGGCAGAGAGGGCGAGGCAAGGCCATGACTGTGGCACAGGAGACAATGAGTGTGTGTGAGTGTACCTGTGTGTGCTTGTGTGCGTGCTTCTGTGTGTTTATGTGAAAGCTGACCATGAGCCTGCAGAGTGCCCAGGTGGCCAAGAAGGCCAATGGCACCTGGCCTGGATCAGGAATAGAGGGGCCAGCAGGACCAGGGAAGTCACTGGCACTGGTGAGGCCACACCTGGAGTGCTGTGTCCAGTTCTGGCCCCTCAGTTTAGGAAGGATGTTGGGATGTTCAAATACATCCAGAGCAGGGCAGCAAGGTTGGTGAAGGGTCTGGAGCACAAGTCCTGTGAGGAGCAGTTGAGGGAGCTGGGGTTGCTTAGCCTGGAGAAAAGGAGACTCAGGGGAGACCTCATCACTCTTTACAAGTCCCTGACAGGAGGGTGCTTCCAGGTGGGGTCGGGCTCTGCTCCCAAGGAACAGCAACAGGACCAGAGGACACTGCCTTAAAGGTGCACCAGGGGAGGTTTAGGCTGGACATTAGGAAGAGGTTCTACACATAAAGGGTGACTGGGCATTGGAATGGGCTGCCTAGGGATGTGGTGGAGTCACCAATTGTGGAGGTATTTAAGGAAAGGCTGGATGTGACACTTGGTGCCATGGTGAGAGTGGCAGGGTGGTTGTTGGGTCACAGGTTGGACTCAATCATCTCAAAGGTTTGTGTGTTCCACAACACAGCCAAAGAGCTCCAGCCCCTTGTGGCCACATCAGGGGAAGGAGGGTGAACTGTGGCCAGGACACACCAACGTCAGTGCCACAACTTCACCTGGAATGCATATGTGGAGAGTGAATCACTGGGGCCCAGGCAGCTCAGTGTGAGGACATAAAAGGAAAATCTAGAGACTTCAAGGGGCATCAAGGAAAGCATTTGAGATATGGGTCATCTCATGTCCTGTAAACACCACTTCCCTCCAGGAACTGGTTTATTGGCACTCACTGGAACAAAGCCCCAGGGAGCCACGTCCCTTCTGTGGCAGTTTATAAGTGGATGCAGCACAGTGGGAGAGACACTGGGGTGAGCAACAGCCCTGAAAACAACCCCAGCCACATGTGTGCCCACCTGTTGCTCTACCCTGCTCTTTTCACCTCAGTACTGAAAAATCTTCCTCTCAAGATAAAACTCCTTCTGCACCTGAGTAGCTACATGAATCCCAGCACAGCAGAGCTATTTGTGTGCTGCAGCTTTTGGGATGACAGCTCTCCTCTGCCTGGAATGGTTATTTGGTATATAGGTTGCAGTTCAAGCAATAATCTGACTTTTTATGTCCCCTTAAGCTCTCATAGAACAGTGAGAGGCATAAAAATTAGGTTTCAGACTTTTTGAAAGAAAAAATCAACATTATTTCAACCAGCTAAAAACCTTCTTCTATATTAGAGCTTTCTAGCAGACATTTAACTGCAGGAGAATCAAAGAGCCAGTACTGCTGAGTGTAGGGACCCTGCCCCTGGTCATCCCAGCACTGAAGTCAGGAGCTTGCAGACTGAGCCATTAATGGGCAGAATGCCATAGGAAAGCCAGGACTAGGATGGACAAACAGTTGTGTAAACAGTTCAGGAAGAAAAGGGAAGAGGCCATCAGAGTTTTAGCTCTGTCTGTCCCTCACAGCTGGGACACAAGGACAGGGTGAGGAGCAGCCCCAGGTGGGGCTCCCAGAGGGAAACCTCAGCAGCTCCTGCTGCCCCAGGAGCTCACTATCATCTCCTGCTTCTGAGGTTGTTTTAAATTAATGCCACAGACATAAAGAATGTTTGCACTGCAGACTTTACAAGAAATTAAGGTGGATGTTCTCCCTCTGATTTCAGATCTGGCATAGCAGAGAGAACCTCTCCTACCCCCAAATATTCCACCACCAGTGAAAGATGGGCTTCTTCAACAACCAAACCAAATTCATGAATGAAAGGTGACAATTTTCATCCCTTTTGTTTAGAAACAGATTGCCTTGTTTTGGGTTTCTATTTTAAGATGCATTCCAATTAAAACAGATATGTTCTTTGGGTGAAAAAAAATTCACTGTAATGAAGATTTTTTATCAAAAAGATTTGTTGAAAACTTTTTGTCAGCTTCACACCTCTACACTAGACCTGCTCTTCCAACTGAAATCACATGTAAATGTTAGTGTGCCAGAGTTAGCCTGCAGGCTTGTTGTTGCAAATCCCTGTGGACTGTGTCTTTAGTGAACACATCAAAGGGATTCATGATTCCTTTCTTCAGCTCAGTGGTGACGCAGTTCCATTTTATGGCTTCTGCTCAGGCTGTTACAGAGTTTTAGTACAATATGGGTCCATTTTGTGCAATCTATTCTTTTCTGGCATTTCCAAACATGGCAACAAGATCGTTTGGGATCATTCCCTGCTAAACATTTCAGGGAAAAAACCCTCTAGTCATTAGTCTTTATGAAGCCAGAGGTCTCATTAAGGAGCATAGGACTGACCTTTCCACAAGAGATCTGGTGTAGTGAAATGAGTGTGGTACAGCCAGAACAGTGCTCTGGGAAACATCTCAGCAGATGCTATCACATCTCCCCAGCAAAAACCCAATTCCACCAGCTTTACCTAAAATTGCTCAGCAGGTTTTGGGGGTTTTTTTTTTAATACACCTTAAATTAAAAACTAATCCAAGCAACATTCCTTTGTTTAAGAAACCTGACAAGAGGAAGCTGAGTCAGAGTTGCTCCAGGATGCACACCTCAATCTGTGACAGAAAGGAAACCAGTGACCAAGTGGAAATGACTAAGAGCACTGCACTGCCCTGATTAAAGGCCCAGAAATAACAACACAACCTGCTGCAGAGATTATTCCTTCCACATGGAGCAGGAATTGTTATTTTTTAAACTTCAAGTCATGGTCCTTCCAGAGAGGCTGCAGACAGCCGTCAGATACAATCGCACATTTCAGATGGGAGGGATTTTACACTGATTAGCTGAGCTGCTGGAAATTAGCATCTGTGGTTGATTTTTGTAACTGAAGGAAAGCCTGTGCTCTTCCCTACCATATTCCCTAACTCATCAGAAAAATCCTGACACAGGATCACTGCTGTGACTGAATTCCCAACCTTGGCAGACCTTCACTTGCACAGCCCCTGTAACGTGCTGGGTTTAGCTGGACACACTGCTAAGTCTAATTTTTATAAACTGTTACAAAAGCATTCTTGGGCTGTACTGCCAAGGGTAAAACCCTTCCCTAGTGAGAGTCAGATAGTAGAATGAGAATTAAAAGATTATTAGTTGCAGCTGTGTCAATAGCTGTCTTTGGTTTTGATGGTCGTTGTTATCAAGAAAAGCTGATTTATCATATGGAATTTCACCATAACTCAAATTGCTTGTGAAGAAAAGAAAAACTCTCACTCTCTGAAAGGCACAGGGCTGCTTTATCCACTTGGCTGAGAATTGTGCTGGTTAGGAAAGCAATGAACTTGTTCCTACAATGATGTTTTCCATGAATTCTTTGAGGAGAACTTCCCAGAGCACTGATCAGATGAGACAGTGAACAAGCACTACAGTGCAAACCTGAAAGCAGCTGCAACCACAAGGCAGCCTGCTCTGCTGGGTACACAGCGAGTAGAGAAACTGAGCGCCTGATCACCAGACCAATCTCCTCAGAAAAGATAAAATCTAATTCCGAAGAAAGGTGCTTCAATCCCACATTTATTCTGTGCACTTATTAACCCAGTATCTTACACTAACCCCCTCATGGGTGTCTGTGCACAGTGAGTGCGGTCAGATTTAACAGATTTAATGTGCTGGGTGAGGGCTGTGTTTCTGCCCATTATAACACATTATTCCTCTCAGCAGTAGCAAGATGACAGTTATTACTTCAAATTCCCAGGAATGTCAAATTCAAACTGTGCACAAGCACTGGTAAAGAAAAGCTGAGTTCTACCCCATCACTCAAGAGACAGAAGACTATTTTAAACTTTATTAGTCTGGCAAATTGCTCAGACTCCAGCATATCAATAACACAGGCTAAATTCAAAGTTTTATGGAAAGAGATGCTGATCTGAAGCAGACATATCTGACCCAGGTGCCATAGAGTCCCAAAGCAGCAGCCAATGAACGTCTGAGGGAAAAACACTGGAAAGAAGCAAATGATCCAGTGAGGGCAGCTGGATATAATGTGGAAGAAAGCTCACAGCAGAGCTGAACTGTAAATGGCCTGATGTCATTTGGAGGAAGGAACACCAGGAAAACACAGTGAAATGCCAAGTAAATAGTTATCTCTCCTTTTGCTCATGCCACCATCAACACCCATGAGTCACACAGCCAGTGTGTGCTAAGGTTTCTATTCATTTTTCACCTGTTTCCTTCAATTCCACAAGCTGGATTGTTTCTTACACAAAATCATGCAATAAGAAGGTAATTATGTCTGTCAGTGTTGTCTGATCATGCAAAGAATTTTTTTCATTAGCAAACTTAACGTGAATTAATAATATTTTTAAAGCATTTATATCCTCTGGCTTGCAAAAGGCATGAGCCACCAAGGAATTTTCCCAAAGTCTTATGATTTAGCCCCAATTATAAAGTCTGAAAATCTGAGATCTACAAGAAATCCTACTTGCCAGCATTTTGTTTCAGCAGCTCTAAAACGTGGAGCCATTCACTGCCTAGGAGGGACAACAGGGCAAATGTCTAGGATCAACCAGAGGACTCAGGCCACTCTGAACCATCAGGAATTCTGCTGCTGTGCAAGGGGGCTGCAATAATTGGTTCTTCTTTCCATAAAATCTCAGTGGACTTTTCCTCATAGCCAGAAAGGAAACCTTTCTGGAAAGGAGATGAGATCTATAAAGCATCGTGGGAAGGTTTTAGATGGCAAATCAGGTGTCTAAGATTTCAATGGAAATATCTTCCTCTTAAACTCACAAAAAGCTTTTCATTTTTTATCAAGCTCTGGAGCAGAGCATGTGAAAAGGACTTTAGAAACTTTCTCACTTCTTGCCTTGAACTTTTTGGGGAGATGAAGCAAATCAGACACTAGGGAGGTAATTTAGCAGGCATGGAAACAGACCTGGACAACCTCAGCCTGTGGCCTCAGGGCACACAGAGAGAGCCCTGGGGTCTCCTCTTTTCCTTCTGAGGACTGACTCCCTTCCCTCCTCCTTTCTTGGAGCAGCTGAATGACACCCTTAGTCCCAGGCCCCTCTCAGGGACATCAGAGGTACAAAGGGCTGGAAATGCAGTTGGAGCCACTTGCAAGGGTAAATCCTATCTGGGCCCCTTATCTGCTGTGGACACCAGATTATCAGGGAGCTGCATCCTGACCATTCTGCATCCTGAGAGCTGCACTTCCCTGAGAAGCCCCTATCAGCATCTCCCTGCTCCTCTCCCAGCAGGGACACAGCTTATTTAGCAGCTGATTTTCCTGCAAGAAAACTGAACTCTCTGAGTTCCTTACACAAGACATTGAAAAATGTCTCCTCTTTTTTTTTTTTTTTTTTTTTAATAATTAATGTAAAAAAATCCTTCTGAAGCCATTCATCTTCACTGTGCACTATAAAAACGTGAAACAATCTGACCCACCTCAGCCTTCTGGCAAAGCAGGAAATCAATGCCACCACCTGTGCTGGACTGTGATGACAAATAGGGGCAAGATAGTACTTAACTGTGACATAATATTAACATTTTAATTCAATAATTAAAATTATTTAAGTAATACTTAAGATATATTGAACATTTGCCTACATTTATTATAAGTGATTCAAAAGAGTGTTTTTTGAGTAAATCCTGCACTTCTCAGTTTTCTTCTGCATTATTTAGTGTTTAAAAATCCTCTCCCATTTGTAGTGCACAATGCCAAGAGCTACACCCTTGTGTTCAGTTTAACACTGAAGCTTCCCCTTCTGTGTGATCTAAGTGGTCTCCAGACTTAGAACTCATCATAATCAAGATGCTATGAACATTTTCTCCTTCTGAAAGGCCTACCTACACTGCCTTGCTCCTCGGGTCTTCCCTTTACCTTTGAAAAATACTGTGAAATTTCATCTTTACACCCAGCACTGACAGAGCTTAGCAGGAATACAGTCTCATTAACAGGAGGGCTCTACTTTTTTTGTTTCCAGGTATAAAAATTCTTATAGATAGATTCGAACTGCTTTGAAAATCCTGTTTGTGCAAAGCAGGCATAGTCTGGGCTGATCAAGTGTCAGACACCAAAAGTTCCCCTCATGTATTTGCTAGCTCCTAAAACTCTCTCTAAAACAATACTAAATAACAGACCAACTCTGGTGTTTCTCTCAGAGCCAGTTTCCTTTTATTCAGTTCCCTCATTAGAGTCAGCAACAAATAAGTAGATAGAGCAATAATAAGGCTAAGTTTATCTTGTTTCCTCCACTCCCTTTTCTCACTGTATTACTAAGACTTGGAACAATAACAGGATGCCGGGATGCAGGATGGGAAAAGGCTGCCTCCCAGCTGGAAAACCTTGGAGACTGGAGAGCTGAACACTCCCAGTATTGCTTAACGAAATGAGAAGTGTAGTTTTCTATTAGATCTTTGGTTTTTTGCATTCTGTATTTTAACATTTTGGGATACTGTTGTGTTTAGTTTTCCTGATTTGGTACCAGACTGAAGTTCCACCACCTCGGACTCAGGTAAGAGATAAATGTTCTTTTCTGTCCTTCAGCCATGAAGTTCAAAGGGTGCTTTACTCCACTCACACTATTTTCTAATGTCTTAAATAATTGAAGAAATATCAGCTTATGGGCTGTGAATTTTATACATATTCACCAAATATTTTGGGCCTTACATTGATGGCAACCACACCAAGTTAAGTACAAACAACAGATTTGTTTAGAATTGACACTGGCAGAAAAAAAATCTCTGGCTTTGTTGGGCTATATCATAATAATCCCAGATTTTTTTTTTTAAAAGGAGACATTTCATGGGGTCTTTGAGTATTGCTTTGTAATATTTAGGGTGTGTTGCCGATGTTCATTCATAATGGAAAAGAGGGGAAGACCATGGTTCCAATTGCACCTGTAAAGCCTTTAGGAAGGGATTTCACTCATGGTCGGGACAGGTGCAGCTCGGGGAATGTTTGCAGTGAGCAGGGGTGCACTGGGCTGTGATTTGTGCAAATGTTTTATTGAAGTGGGGGTGGATTGGGGTCTGTCTTTAAGATAGGTGCCCAGGGTCATGAGGTGACAGCCACCGTGTGCACTGGCCAGCTCTGGCATATCTGTTTAAAACTAAGAGAGGAGTTTATACAACTTCAGGTCAGTGATTTGGTGTCCAAATTCCCAGGTTTAAAGCATCCCAGGTACTTTAATACGCTAACTCTGGAGTGCCATGTTTTACAAACCCTGTTCTAAGATATCAGCAATTCTCATTCCAGAGGTTTCTTGATCTCAGTGGTTCAGAAAGACACTTTTTTTTTTTCCTGATGAGTTATTTTATGAGCAGTGCCTTGACACAAAAAGTTGGCTGAAAAGGTTTTTATCTTGTCCTAAAGCTGGTGTAGCAGGTCCCTGAACTAACAAGCTCACCATACAACTTGCAGAGACAAAGCATTTACGCATAAGAGATGAGCTGATAGTGGTTTTTCTGTAAGAAATCCATTCTGCAATAGTGGGAATGTTGGTGTGCATAGCACCTCACTGTGCTGGCTGTCACACTGTAATAAAGATAAAGGAAGGAAAGAAATGCAAGGGAAAAAAGATATGGAAGATGAATTTCTGTGAGAAAATCTCTTCCATTCTTAACTCCCAAAAATATTCCAAGTTGGCTGTTTCTGAGTTACCAAAGGTATAGTTAATCAATGTGTTCCTGCCTCCTGTGAATATAAATCATTAGATCAGCATTTGTAAAAGCACACAGTATTATAGATGTTCATGCAGGAAAATATATTAGACAAAAGTAAAGATGCTCCAATGATTTACAAAAGCTTCTCATCTTAGGTTAATTTGTGCCTGGTAACAACAACCCCTATACCAGAAACAAGTCATTGAAATGCTGACTTGAAATTTCTCTCTGGTATCTCCAGGAGGTACTTTTTATGCTTAAATAAAAGGTGACCCACAGGAGAAAAGGACACAGGTTCCATTTAGCACAGGAAAGCCTTAGAAGAATGCAGTATACCAGAGAGAGGAAAGTGAATTTACATGCAATAAAACAAATTAATTTGAAAGCAAAGGATAAACTCAATTAAAAAATCATTCCTGCTTTGCCCACAAAGCCACAAACCTGGATTATTTTTTAGACTACTACAGCTGCAATGCAATGCAACAGGAAGCATTTCCCAAGGCTTTACTCTTTTAAAAAAGTCCATTAAAATGTTCTTTAAACATTTAAAAACAAATGTTAATGCTGAAATTGTGTCTTGGGAGAAGAGCATGTCCCTGAGCAATGTGCAGCTCGCAGAGGGCTGAACTGGGGAACAGAGGCAGCTGAGGCAGGGCAGAGTTAACAGCTCTGCTGCCAGCTTTGCTTCACATCCTGCCTCTGCTGAGGGAAACTGCTCTGAAAACAGGATAGAGGTAAAAAATCACGGGCCATGGTTCAGAAACTGCTCTGATTTACAGCACTTATGGAACAAAGAACTTCACCGTCCATCCATAAATCAATTACTTCAATTCATATTTCAAATTCAAAATAGAAAAAGTTTCATAAAATTCTCTTTTCTTGTCTGGGTATGTGTCTACAGAACTACAGGCTTAAATCAGGCCAGAAAATACTTTATGTTTTCTAAAAGAGCAGAGGTTCACAGAATCAAGATAACTGATTATTTCTTGCAGCTGAACTTTCTGTAAGGAATCTTCATTGTACTTTCATCGTAATTCCAGGTTTCACTCAGGTTCTACAAGTTTAATTCAGGGGTTTCAATGTTAGTGCCAAGAAGAAAACAAGAGGTTCCCTTTGTGAGAAATTTGTTGAGCATGAAATTACTTTGGTGTCTTTTTTTTCAACAAGTGGGTTTCCCTTGTTATCCTTATGAGTTACAAACCGAAAACCCCTCAAAGCTTAGCACTGGTGTGAGTGGTTTCCCTTCCTCCCCTGAGCACAGCAAGGAGGGATTATTTGTGCAGACTGGAAGTTTGCTAGGACAGAGAGGCACCCAGCCAACAATCAGCAGAGCAATTCCCACACAGGCCTTGAGGAGCTGGAGGAGAGCAGACCTTGTCAAGCCCAGAGCTGGACACTCTTTTGATCCCTGACAGGAGGTGCTTGATCCACCTGTGGGCTTCCCCTCAGGGCTCTGCTGCACCAAGGGCCATGCTGGCGCAGCAAAGACAGAAAACAAACCTTCTGGTGTCACTGTCACGGCCAGGAGCCACCAGCTGTGCTGCTGAGGAACTTCCAGGGATCCTGCTCCAGAGCCTGTCCCCAGCCCAGGCACTGAGCCCCTGCAAACCCCAGGGTCCCACCAAGTAATGCTGGGAATAAACCTGTGCAAAACAAAGGCGTGGTTTGGGAATGAAGGCACAGCAGTTAAGGAAAGTCCCCTGTGCAGCCATGCAGGAGGGACTCAGGCAGACTCACTCCTACCCCAGACTGTCCCTGCTGAGGTTGGAGCCCCTTCCCAGCTCCAACAGGTCCTGCTTGGCTCCCTACACACAGCCTCCATCAGACCAGGATTCCTTCCTCATTCCAGCCCAGGTGGCCCATGAGTCTCAGACATCTCATTTCATAAAGCCATTTATTCCCAGAATAAATGGCTTTATGGAATAAAGACCAGCCTGAGCTGGTGCCTCCCAGGAGGGATCCAAGCCAAGAAGCCCCTGGGCTTTCTTCCCCCCACAGTCCAAGTGCCAAAGTCTCTCTCACTGTCTCTCACTCTCCCTCCCGAGCTCTCGGCTCCTGCCACACTTCTGGCTGTGCCCAGTTCCCTGTGCCCTTGTTGTGCACAGAGCCCCTTTCCCGGGGCTCCAACCATCCCACCCTGAGCTGCCCCCGGAGTTTTGCACAGAATGAATTCCTCACCACCATCACACCACTTTCCACTGCACCTCCTGAATTCTGCAATGAGGCTGGCATTGGAATATGAAGAATTAATAAAAAATTGTGAAGAACCTGTTTGCAGTCCTTCAGTGCAGGAATACAAATTAGCCCCTTTCATTTGCTTTTCACTCATTTGCATCTGAATTTCAGATCTATCAATAAGAATGGAACTGGCTATCTTTTGAATGCAAGCTTTTGCTGAATACGTTAAGTTCTCTCATCTCCCGAAATGGAAGCTGTTTGTGCCACGGGTCCGACCTGTGCATTGGCTGCTACACACATCTATTGGGCAGGCAGGGAGATTTGGGGCCCAGCCCTCCCAGGGGCTAATTAGGAGATTCACAGGACCTGGAGCAGCTCAAGACCTGGGATTTCCAGGACTGGCAAAGGCAGGAGAAGGGGACAAGAGCAACTTATCCCTCCACTGCACTGCCTACACTTCAGTTTTGGCGCTCTGAGAATACCCCTGTAAAGGTTTATAATCCATAAAACAGAAAGAAAAGAGGTGAACAGACACTCTGGGAGACTTTTCTCCAGACAAGTATTTTTGTGAGAGACAGAGAGCAAAACTCTTACAATAGATTAGCAGCTGCATGTGAGAGCTTTATTGAGTGCCATCCAAAAAAGTCCAGAACTTACAGTGAAAAATGTCTGATATTTTAGAGAAAGGCAAGCATGGTTACCTGGGAAAACTAGGGAAATTGCACAGGTACCTTCTCCAAGAGCAGCAAAGAGAAAAGAGTGTTCTTCTGCCCCAACATTGCTACCTGAAATGCAAGGACTTACAGAGCACCATCGTAGTTAGCCGAAAAGGCAAACATGTTTTAAATTCCTCATTTTGGAAACCTGAAGGGGTCACTTTTATTGCCTCAGTTGTCACCAAAACCCTTCTGTTCCTGTCAAACTTCCCCAGCATCCTCTGCCACAGCTTTAGGCACCAGAGGCCTCTGTTTCTGTTGCCATCCTCTTAAAAAGCCACAAACCAGCAGTGGCACATCTGGCTTGTCCCCACTGGAGTCACGGATTTCTCTGCATCCTCATCTCTCCCAGAGCCAGCAGCAGCCCTGGCGGGGTGGCAGAGCTCACCAGGCACAGGGAGCATTACTGCAGCACACAGGGCCCCTTGGCAGCATTGTGCATGGCAGGGGGAAGGGAAATTCCACCAGGATACACTCCAATTTCTCCTCCTGCCATTGTCCACATTTCTAAGCAATGCTCTAGTAGCACCAGTCTTCCTTTTCCCCTTCCTTTAATGATGCCATCTGCTGTGAATTTGTGCTCTGGGAAACCTCAAGGAGCACAAAGTCTGTCCTGCATCACTTGGCTTAAGGAGACCAAGGGCCTGGTGTTGCTGTCCTGCAAATGATAGGAAATCCTGCCATTGATGGGAATGGTTCCTGTGATGGGCTCAGCTCCACCAGCAGAATCCCCACTGACACAGAGCTTTAGGCTGGCTTCTCCGTTCTGGTTTTGGGATAGACCATCACTCTACCTCAAGCCCTAGACCTGAATTTAGAAGAGGTTTGCATTATCTTGCTGGTTTTGCTGTCATTATCTTTCAGATATAAATGGTCTGTCTGCAAGAGATTCAGTCAATTCATGACTTGATCTTAAAGGACTTTTCCAACTTTAACAGTTCTGTGATTCTGCGTTAGGATTAGGCCAAGCAGTCAATATAAATAATAATATATCCGAGTTTTCAATACCTCCTCTAGGAATCCAAAGCTACAGTGAATTAGTGTATATTGGCCAGTGCTGTTAATTTAGGGGTTTGGGCTCTCATTAAAGCATGAACAATGATTGCATATTTTAGTATCATTTAGATGGTCAATGCACTCCACACACTTTCCCAGCACACAAATTAAGAAGTGAGAGCAGAAAGCAGGGAGCAGGAGAGCTGAAATGCTTTTTGCAGTGGGTTCATTTCACAAAGGACTTTTCCTGAACTCAACAGGAACAGAACTATCACAGAGCTCCATCCTCTGCAGTACCATTTAACAAACACCTTTGCTTTGTACCTTGGATTTGCCAGCAGCAGCTTTGGTAAAAGTTTAGGATTAGAACAGATACTGAATTACTGAGTTACACTCGGATGTGACTTCAGTCCCAAACAGGAAGAAAGGGACACATTTCCCTGTGAAATATATTTTCTCATTTCCCTGCTGTGAAGTGAAGAGCTGCATCACCTGCCAAATATGGGCTGACCTGCAGCTTCTTCAGATGAAGAGAAAGGGTTTATTCACACCAGCAGGGGGTTTTCAGTGGCTGTGATTAAAACATGAGCTATGGCAGAAATCAATGTTCCACTTACACAACCTCTGAAGAGAAAAAAAGTTCCACCTCAATTTATGAAATATCTTTGTTAAATCACAACCACTCCCACATAGAAACAAATCCACACAGAAGTGTGAGAGAAGGGAGTCACACAGCTTACAACAGCTTTCCTCATCTCTTTAAGATTCCCTGTGTTGGAGGTCTGTATTTTCAGGCTCTCCGGGTTTCCTTTAAGTACATTAAAGTGGAAATTTGCTCCCCTCATTTTATTTTGATTTAAAGATGGATTTTTCCTGACAAGAGCTAAGCTGTAACTAAATTTATCGAAAGACTCATTGTACATTCACTAGAACAGTAATAATATCATTTGCATCATCTCACAACACATGAAGATAATACAATGGAAGTGTTCCAGAAAAGGATTGTAACTCTAGGGATGGACATAAAAGGTCTTAAAGTTAATTAAGCCTGGTCTACAAGCCTTGTTGGATAAGGGCAGGAAATAGAGAAGAATGAACTGACATTTGAATGAGACATTCTAAAAAGGGAGAAAAATACAGAACACTAAACAAAATCTATCCAGGCACACCCTGTTTTTTTAGCCTCTTGCCCAGACAGAAAACAAGAGATTTATGTATATGTGCATGCTTTCTTTATCTGCCACAAAATTAATTTTCAGAGGAAATACTAATGCATTCAGTTACCCCAGAGAATACCCTGGACAAAGGAATGAGCATACACAGCCAGCCAAGCAGGATTTCTCTGCTGCAGATTTCTGTTAATGCAGTAAATATCAATTACAGTGACCTGGCCGCAATGCTCATCTTCCACAGATACTTTTGCTCCTGAGCTTTTCTTATAGAAAAACACAGAGAAAGAAAAGTCTTATCTGCTGTAAATGCAACTACATTTTACTTTTTTTAAAAAATCATATTTATTGCAAGTGGTTCCTCAAAGGACAGGGACTGTTCCTTAATGAGGAGGGCTCAGCTGGAGCTCTGTGCTAGGAGGCCTCTCTGATATTAAGGATTTATGTAGAAGCAAAAGAGAACTGGAGAAAGCTCTTCAATACATTATTCTTATATGTATCTTATATTTTTTCAGCTTGGAAGAACTCTGAAACACCCTGGGGCAGCTTCAGCCAAGCTCTGTAGAGCTGAGCCAACCAGGGGAAGCACCAAAGCAGACCCAGTCTGGAAAGTGCTCACAATTCATTGTAGGGAGCAAAGCTTCTGGTCAGAGAGGCTGGAGAAATCTTTTCAGTGACCTCCAAAACACCCAAACTATTCCACTTCTGCTCTGGAATGAACAAACAATTGTTGGAGGATTCTGTTGTCCTCCTGCTCCCCAAAAATCAAACAGCATTGGAGCGTGGGGGTGGTGGGGATGCGGGGGCTCAGTGAGGCTCCTGCACCTCTCCCTGTCCCACTGAGCCACCTCAGTTTGGGATAAGCAAAAGGAAATTGGCTCACAGGTAGCAAGAAAAAAAGCTGAATCTACAGCCAGGTAGATATCACTCACTGACACTGAGAGAGCCCCTTTCCACAGGGAGTACACCTGATCATCCCTGGAATTTGCTTTTGGATGCAAGGAAGGGAATAAGTTCTTTGCCAGCCTGCACCACTGGCACTTCATCACTATTTTCAGCATCTGTCTTTATCATAATTAATCCAGATGGGAGGTATCTTCCTCTTTATCTTGGACAAGGAATTCAGAGAGGGAAATGGCTGCAGTTCCAAACTATGTGTGCAGGGTTATCCCACCCATCTTATCAGCTCACTTCAGGGCAGAAGGGCTGCAATTATGTCTGAGTTAACCCCCAGAATGACTCTGGCTTCAACAGCATTTGACAACTGTCACCACAAGGTATGTGGCCAAGAGCAAATTTTCTGTCATTTGACAGTTTGTCACCTCTGCAATATCTGCAGAGTAAATAAATCATACCAGTCATAGCTTTGTGGGATTTCTGATCTTAATAAATGGAATTCTAAACCCAAGAGCACAGAATCTATGTGACAGTGAAGATGAGATGAGAATATTCTGTACCCCAAACTCTGCCTGTGGGTTTGAGCACATTCCCTAGACACCAGAACACCCCTGCTCCGCACTCAGCCCTCATAAACCAGCTCCCAGGGACCAGAGGCTGTAAAGAGCTACAGCAGAGTAGACAACATGGGATCCATGCTGTCAACAACTAAGGGAAAGCCAAGATTTTCTGTTTATGATAAAGTTTTATTTGCTATGAAACAAAATTTTAAAATGTGTTTAATAATTTAATCACAAATGTGCTTCAAAATATTTCAGCAGCTATGTTTATACTGGGCACTATGCTTAAGCACATTTTATCCCTCATAGTTTGGACTGACATATCTGTACGTGAAGTAAAAGGCTTTATGCATGGAAACACTGGAAAATGCCACTTATTGAAAGGACTTTAATCCATTTGGGGAATCCAGGGAAAGTAAAGCATTATATGACTATAGGAGAAAGGCCAGAGTAGGAATCCTCAATCAGCACCAGAACATTTCAGTGCTTCATGCCTTGTACCTGTCTCATTCCAAACTGGTTCTCATCACCTCTTGAGTGTCTCTACAGCTTCTGTGGTGACAATTAATAGTGTCATGAGAAAGGAGCAGAGCCAGGGGTTCTGCACCTGGCATGAGACACCATCTGCATGCTGCCCGTGGGGAAGGAGGAAGGTTGCTGCAGTTCACCTCAGACTGAGTGTGGCTCTGACAGACCTCCACCTGTGTTTCTCTTCTGAGCAGAAGTCAGCAGATTTACCAAGACTAGGGATTTTTTGCTGGACCGGGATGGCCACAGAAAAACAGTCATCCCTTAAAACAACAATTAGCTGCATCACCAATCTTGTGAGAAGAAAGTCTTTAGTCAAAAAACTGCTCATTTTAATGGCTTCAAAGCATTGTTTTACCTCCATCACATCTGTCATCCACAGTTGTCATTCAATAATTATTAATTTAGCTAGTCCAAAAATAGTCCTTCCTTAAAGCCCATGAACTGTCCAGTAACTGAAAAATTAGCATATACCTAATTTGCTTTTCAATTACCAGATTTACAAGAAAGAAACTCAGATAAAAACCAGATTACCACACATTGACAGGAAAATTATTGTTATTAAAAATGAGAAAAGGAATCAAACCTTGTGCACATGACCTGGAGGAGCAGCCCCTCTGGGGTGGCTCATTTTCCTAGATAAGATTTTTGACATGATACAGAAAAATAAGTCCTAGATTTTCTCAGCCTACATGGAAGCTGCACACTTTTGTACAGATTCTCCAGGTCTTCTTTTATTAGATCATAAGGGATTGTAAGGGATTCATTTCCACAAACAGAGAGGTTTCAGATCCACAGACATATTTAAATTAATAAATCCACAAAAGTCTACAGATACCAAAGTAATGCAGGACCACCAGGCACAATCTGCCAGCCCATGCCTCTTAAATCCCAGGAAAAGTGATTCTTTGAGGTCTTCTTGAATTGCAACAGAAGTCAAATTCAGAGCTGATTCTGAGCTATGCAGGTGTAATGTAAAGGGAAAACAAGATCTAAACCAAGCAAATGTGTATCTGTGAACAGGAAATTGGATCAGAACCTACATCAGAAAACACATTCAATAAATAATTATATGCATTCTTTATCAGATACAAGTCATGTAGGAGCATAGACAGCATCCTCCAAACTGCAAATATACTTTTGAAAGTTTTTAGAAAATGTATATTAAGACAAAATTAACTAGAAATTGAGAGAAACCAGCAGAGATTTACAATCCTTCTACCTTTAAGCTTTTGGGCCTTGGTGCTTCACTGTCTGACAGGACTCTGTCAACTCAATCAGATTTATCAGCAAGGAGCAAAGGGGATCTTCCTCCCTCATTCATTCTGTTTCCAACCAAAATCTTCTTGGACCACACATTTCTGATTTTCAGCTTGCACTCTGCCTTCTCTCATGATTCACTGCAGCAGTTTAAACCAGCAGGTCCTCACTAAAATGCAAGCAGGGCTGTCAGGATCTCTGGGAGGACTTTTGGGTAGATTCATTTTTGTTGCTCACCCATCTTTAGGGCACAAGCTTTCACTCACTAGCTTGTAGAGTGGCTTTGCTTCTTTGGAAAAAAAAAAAAAATAAAAGGAAAAAACCCACCAAACCAGGTCTTGCCTCCTCCCAATTTCTTCCCAGTTCTGTATCTGAGATAACAGAAGGACTTGGAGCACAATGTGGCTGCCTGCATTCCACCAAGGCAATAAACCTTTGCATACAAAGCAAGTATTTACTGGTCTTTTATAGCCAAATTTCTTCATTTCCAATAGAGAAACCTGTCCTACCTGAGCTGTCCAGCCACCCATGAGATAAAGTTGTATTTTGCATTATCCAAGAGAAAATTTCTGGTGAGATGAACAGATGGAGGAAAACAATCATTAATAAATTTCATCCAGACCTACCAGAAACTTGAAGCTCAAATCACAAAGCGATTTATATTAGAATTATCTTTTTCCTGGAAAGAAAATATGAGGAGCCAAAATCAGAAGTTCTGAGTTATGCCCTCACCTGTGTCTATACACTGCTGCAGCATCAACACCAAGAATGGAGCAGCACCAATTGCAGCACGAGCACTTTCACAACACTGATATTTCTAAAGTAGCACTTTAGTCTGCTAAAGGTATTGCTGAAGCATCTGTTTATTCAAAGGTACTGTGCAAGTAGAAAACATAATTTTCCAGTCAGTTTTCAGGCAGGCATTTGCCCTCCAGACTGTTTAGTCACCAGTGGAAATCACTTCTCATGTGCACAAAATCAACACAAGGACAATCCAAAATCCAGTCCCAGGTAGTCAGGCACAAGGTTGAAATCAGCTCAATAATCTGGAAAGGAACAGGCAGCAGAGTGTTCTCAGGAAGGGTCTGTTCTGATCATTGTGCCTTGCTGGGGACATGTGACCAACACAGAGAAACACTGAGTTCTGTCCTGCCACAAATCACATCCGAAAATGCAAAAAAAATTACTCCTCTGAGTCAAAAGTTGCATGATCTCCTTAGCCAGCTGGTTTCAATGTCCAAGGCTTGAGGACCTCCCCAGTTCCTGTTGTCGCTGGGTGCCCTCAGCTCCTGTCCCATGGGAGCCCCGGCAGCGTGGCAGGAGCACGGAGGGGAACGGGAGAGAGGTAACAAACACAGCTGGGGATAGCTGGGGACACCTGGGGCACCTGGGACACCTGGGGACATAGCTGGGGATAGCTGGGGACACCTGGAAACACCTGGGACACAGCTAGGGACACAGCTGGGGACAGCTGCTGCTGCCCCCCCGGGTGCTGGGAGCTGGGCACAGCCATGGCAGCAGTTCTGAGGGAACTGGGACAGTTCCCAAACCTGGGAGCACTGCCACTTCTGGCCGGTCCCTGTCACACCCCACAAAAACACCCCAGTGCTCTGCGTGCCCCTGGGGCAGGGATGGACGATGTTTTTATCTGCCCGCAGGGCTTGTCAGAGACACGGGGAGCTTTATCAGGGCAGGCCTGCGAAGCCCTTCATGGCTCCTGGAAGTATTGTTATTTTCTTTAATAATGTTCAGCCTGCTCACCAAAACTAAAAAACTGCAATGGGAAAAGATAATTTATCCCACTCCCGTGTTTGTTGTGTTCACTTTCTGTTCCTTAGAGCTTGCTGCATTCACAGGTTTACTTTTGGTCTTACCCATCCTGTAGATGAGAAATTAATGTTAAAATGGATTCTGTATGGCCAGGCTACTCAGTCATTGTGGTCCCTGAGACCAGGTCAGGTTCTGCTCTCTGCATCTGCCATGAGTTCATTGAGCACAGCAATTTTGGAGGTGTTTAGATAGTGTATCAAAGTATATTTTTTCTATCAAAAAAATAATTTTTCAGTGCTGTCTACTCCAAGAAAAACTGATTTTTTTGTGTGGGGTTTTTCATATTAATTTACATCATTCAGATTCCAGTAAGAGAAAATAATCTTTCATTTTCAGCTTTTGTCACAATCAGTTATGTAAATTATCTCAACAACACGGACACGACCCTTTCAAAATGTGTTGGTTTTCTTGTGTATGGCAGCCACTTTAAGCAAATTTCTCTCCCAGGATGTTCATTATCATTCTAGCACTATTTGGGTTTCTTTGGATGCTGAAAAATTCTTAAAGATAAGCATAAGGTTTTAGTATGATTGACCAGGAAAATACATCATTTCAGAGGCAACTGTCCCTCATTTCCTAAAGTGTCTGTACAAAAGTCTGGTTTAACTTTTCTTTAACATACAAGCATAGAAAAAATTCCTTTGCCAACTAAACTAACCTTGAAAAAGAATTAATATGCACTTTTAGAGTTAGAAGTAAATTAGGTGAGAGTCAAATACCAGAAAAAGAGTAAAAAGAAAAAAAAAGTTCATAAGATTATTTCATCCAGTGGGGTTTCATTACATGGAGACTGTATTTATATCAGCTGTTCATCACCTTTACAGTTGATTACTTGCAAAAACAACCTGTAAAATGCAAACTTTTAATTAATACAGTATTGTCTGTATCTCCACCCGACATTTTTTAATAATTACTCCCAGCCTGGAAGAAGAAACTGCTCTATATGAGTCATGTGTGACATAAATCATTTTGAATACCAGAATTTCTCAGTTAACTGTCTAGAGTACCCTGCAGACCAAGAGTTATTTGCTAAAATAATTCAACACATAAAATTAATAATATGGGTGGGAGAACCCATCATTTGCTGTAAGAAAATTTAAGAGCAAAGCAAGAAACTCAGCTGCTTGAATAAACCATTCCCTGCTAACTTTCAGGAACATTTATGGTCCGTGGTTAGACGAAAAGAGGCCGGAACAGTTGGGCTAATCAGTCAGGAGAGAATAACGGGGGCTGTGTGAGGGCAGAGCAGGGCAGGGACTCGTGGCAGCACCAGGAGATCCAGCTGCATCCCCAAGCTCTGCTGGAAGCTGAGGGGTCCTTCCTTGAAAGGATGCAGCTGATCCCCTCCCCTCATCCTGGCTGCCCCAGCAGACACCACAAGAAAGGAAAAGCTGATCCCTACTGGAGAAAAGGAAAATCTGATCCCTACCTGTTCATAATTCCCTGTTATCCCTCAGAAATCTTCTTGCTTCTGATTCCATGGGAATGTCCCCTTCTGCTGCTGCCTCTGGCACTTGGGGTGAGAGCTGCTGGGAAGGAAAAGCATCACGGCCAGAAAAGGGAGCATTTGGGGCACCTTGTCCAGAGCTGGCATGCAGGGAAAGTGGTCTTCCCAGCAGGACAGAGCCCTCTGACACCCCAGCACTGCTGACGGGGCCCTGCTTTGTGTGTGCTGCCAGGGAAGGGCATTCCTGGCATCCTGAGGAGTCCAGTGATGCACTGACAGCCCAGGCTGCAGCTGCCCTATGGAGAACAGGCACGGTGGCAGGGGAGAGAATCCTCAGGGCCAGCCCATCCTGCAGCCAGGCCTGCAGCCCTGGAGAAGAGCAAGCCGAATGCTCCAGTGTGCCTGGGCATTTTCCCAAAATGAGCAGCTTGAAAGATGCCAAAGGTGAAGCAGAAATCAGCTTTTGCAGGAGACTCTCCCACCTCAGCTCCATGTTTGAGCTGCAGAGCCAGGGGGCAGCCGAGGACCTGCAAACTAAAAAGAGCCCTTCACTTCCCTGGGAGGCTGGACAGATATTAGCAAGGAACCCATTAATCAGGAGTTAGAGGAACTGAAGCTTCCTTAAAACCTGCAAACACCAAGATGGACGTGCTGAGTGAAAGGGGTAACTAAAGGTTCAGCTGAAATGCACATGAATGTAAATAGATTCAGTCAGCACTTTCTGGTTTAAAACTTGGAAGCAGCAGCTCAGCACTACAGAGAGCTCCTCTCAGCACAGGAACAAGAGAAAAAGGTTCTTTAAAGACTTCAGTCTGTTATTTGGCAAAACAACAGTCTGTGCTGGTTGGCATTGTCCAATGGCTTCCTTTGGTGATCATGTTTTGTAGTTTTATGGATAAAACTCAGACTTATACAATCACAACAGAATCGTATCACTGCCTTCCATTTTCCAGTTATAAAATGTTCATCTACATAAATGAAGTACAGAGAGGCAACTAAATCATACTCATTTTTCTAAAATTATTCAAAGTCAAGCTAAGGGCATAGAATAGAAAAGAAAAAAAAAAAAAAGAAAAAAGCTAAATCAAAAAGCTTTGCTTGAATCCAGAAAACTGCATCAAACACAGCTTATCTATCAAAAAACAACTTCAAAGGCACCTTATTCGGTCACTTCCCACACAGCCACAAAGAAGGAACATTCCTCAGCTTGTGTACAACAATGTGGGAGAGAGAAAAGAACAGCAAAGCAGCATTTCATGGTAAATAAAATCTTTTTTACTGACATTGATGCTGCACCATGGGATAGCACTGATTGCCTGGTTACCAAAGAGTAATTTTGGTAATGTCTCAGCACCTTCCTGACAAAAATATTAATTTAATCTCGCATCTAGCAGCCTGTGTGATGTCAACTTCTCATCACAATTAGCGGGTTTATTTTTGATGTGCATGCTGACAGCTCCTAAAAGCTAATGGAAAGTCATTTATGTGCAATTTAAAGTCTGATTACTTGAGTGTTAAAGTTCCCTGACAGTCCTTTATATCAGGAATGGGAAATTTAGTAAGAAAATTAATCCACTTTGATACATTAAAATAACTCCTCTGATATGAAAGTCAGGCCAAAGTTTGCTAATATTAACACAGGATGCAAAAATATTGTTTCACCTAAAAATCATTTCACAAGTTATCATTTTACAGATGTTAAAGTCTGGGAACAGGGGATAAAGGAACTTTATGTGAGTCTCCAAAAGCTTTGGAAGACAAGGAATTGAATCAATAGTTGAGCCCTTAAAGAAAGATAATTTGCTGTATTGTACTTGGACTTGAAANAAATCAATATTTTCCATAGTAGTATTGACTACTGCATTTTGTGGCAAGGCATGTCAAAACACTGTGTTTGGGTTTGACAAGTCTGAACATTTCATTTCAAGTGGAGTTAAGTCAAGCTCAGCCCTGGTCCTGTGCACAACAGGGACCTCAGCTCTGAATCTGCTCCTTAGAGCAGTGGCAATCATTCAGGGGGCTGCTGCCTCTTACACCCGCATTCAAAACTCACTTTTTATTTAATTGAAATACTTTGTGTTGGTCTTTAGAGTTTGCATCCCGCTAAAATTATTTCATGGAAGGAAGAAGCCTTCAAATTTTGATGCTGAGGCAAATGAAAAGAAACAAAGTGATATAATTTCCCTATAGAAGGAATTGCCATTTGCACTTCTGCTCCCTCTGATGAATCTGATCCTATTGTTTTTTATATTTTTGCATTACTATATTACTTTCTAGGCTACAGAAGAAGATGAGCCACCTTATTCTACTTTTCTCACTGTCATTGGCTTCAGTATTTGCTGAGGGAGGAAGTCAGAAATCAACCCAAAACCTTTGTTCAAATTATGTCAGCCACAAACGCCAGAAGAGAGACTGGATATGGAACCAAATGCACATCAAAGAAGAGATTGATACACCTTTGCCACACCATGTTGGCAAGGTAAGCAGCAACCTCTGAGCAGTGGCTAAAAATAGCAAATGAGGATCTTGAAAAGCAGCATTTGTTTGCAGTCTAGGCAGGAGAAACTAAAAGGAAATAGAAATGGGACTTAATACCTACACATTAACACGTTAAAAATCTTCAAAATGTGGACAGAGTAAATGAACAAGAGTGCCAGAGGAATTTTAATTCCTTTGAAGAATACAAGGAAATTTAAGGGAACAGCAGGTCTGGAGATTCCAAAAGCAGGAGCAGCCACATTACCTGCAGGTGCATGGTTAGGAGGGAAGTCTGGGGCCTGATGCATGTCAGGATTTTTCTGGCAGCACAAGATTCTTTCTGAAACCTCTGAGATCAGCAAATAAAAACATTTGTATTGAAAAACACAGTTTACATCTCTCAGCTTGTACACAACTGCTATGTTTCAAAATACTGTTACACAATCAAAAGATACTGCTGCACAAAGCGAAAGCAAATAATTTTTTAAAATACTAACAAGGTTGACCTGCTTGCAAACTAATTTTCCTCAGGGAAGTGTTCATAAAAAACCTATTATCAACTGCACATTGCCCAGGGGAAGTTCTCCCAGTCCAGTCTTTCAAAGGGATGCACTGTGACACTTTGCAGATAAATGCAGTCAGGCATTTCCCTGCCCTGCACTGCACTCACATCTGTCAGGGCTGTCTCAGCAAAGGCCTTGATGGCTGCTCTGGGCTGCCAGAAAGCACCATGGAGAAAGCACAGGCTTCTCTCAGCTACCACAGGGCATCTCTGCTTCATTTCAGACCAATTCAGCCCCAGATTGAGGAGCAGCTTCTATTCCTGGAGCTATTCTAAATAAGAGTAACTCCTTTTGTCCAACTCGGGGTGTTCCAGCAGCACGAGCTCCTGCTGGCCCCTGCCGTGGCTGCCCCAAGCCCTCCATAAACCCTCTAAAGAAAGGCCCCAGCAGCAGCCAGGCAGGCTGGGTGACAGCTGCAGGAATGTGCTGACACATCTGGATTTTATCTTGCACCACCTTGGTGTTTTCCTTTACTCTGGTGCTTGTCCCGAGCATCAGAGAAGGCATTCTGAGAAGTTTACACTTTTTACACTGAACGGGTACATAAAAATTGAGAAAGAAAGCACAGACATCCATCCCATCCTTGAGACAACAGTGGGGTCGTTTCTTATGTGGCATCTGCAGAGTTGATAACTGCTCTCCAGCAGTTCCAGCAGCCAGAAGCACGACTGAGGAATGGGGGGTGGAAATATTAATGACACATTTGGAAAGAGAAAACTGAAATTTAAACAGCTCAACAATAAATGACAACTACAGGATAAATCAAATCCTGAACCCCTACAGGTGACATTTATGATAACATCAGTAACAAAAGGCTGGAAATACTTGACCAAACCCAGCAATCCTTGATAATTAGCTGGTGTAAATAAGAATGTTGATACAGTGCATGCAAAATTGTGATTTAAACCTTTCAGCAGTGGCCTGTATGTGTGAGGGTATAGAAAGGGAAACATCATTAGATTATCTGCAGATCAAGTCATGTGCAAAAGCCTTTAGAATTGGATTAAATTATATTTTAAAACTGATTAATGCTCATTCCTCTTATCATGTCCCTTTCTTGCTGCATACAACCTTAAATTTTAAAATCTATGGGGTGGAAATGTAACCCTCCTGTCATAGCATGAGCCTGAAGACTGCCTATTAAAGGATTGCATGTGACTGAGCACAGAAAGCTGTCAGATATGGCAGAAACAGAGGTTAATGTTGAATAAAGTCAAGAGCTGTGACTACAGATCTCCTCCTGGAATCCTGTGCAACTAAGCAAAAACCCCTGGTAGGTCCAGAAAGATGCAAACAAGAGTAACTCAAACTGAGCAATGGCTTGTGTTATTTCAGATATAATTAAGTTAGCTATTTGCAAGTGCTGACTGCATGAGTAATTTATACCTTTAGGAAATATGAGGTATGATTTTAAAGAAGCTTTGCTCTGTATAAGCAAGCAAGTTTCAGTGTGGGTGCAAGTAACACTCCATAAGCCCAGCTGCTGTGGTGCTGCTCAGTTCTGACAGCAGAACTCCTGAGGGTGGTTCTGCTTCCCAGCAGGGTCAGGAATTCCTGACTGTGAATCCTCTGGGTGAAACTGCAGCATCCACACCCCGCCTCTGTCTCTCTGAATCCCACTTTCCTCGCAGATCACCTCCAGCGTAAGGAACAGCAACGCCAAGTACATCATCGAGGGTGAATATGCCAACACCATATTCAAGGTGGAGGAGACCAGTGGGGACGTCTACGCCTTCGAGAGGCTGGACAGGGAGAAGAAGGCAGAGTATGAGCTGACAGCCCTCATCATTGACAGAACAAACAATAAGTCCCTGGAAAGACCCTCCAAATTCATCATCAAGGTGTATGATATCAACGACAACGCCCCCGTGTTTGTCCAGAAGGTGTTCAATGGGTCTGTCCCCGAAATGTCACCAGTAGGTATGTCCTCTGCCACGCATCTCCCTCCATGGCTGGCCTTAGAAAGCACCACCTCTATTAACATGCACCCTGTAAATCCTTTTCTAGGAACCTCAGTCACCAAAGTGACAGCTGTAGATGCTGATGACCCCACAGTGTCAGGTCATGCCACAGTGACCTACGAGGTCACCACAGGAGGTGAATATTTCACCATTGATGACTCTGGTAAGTCAGACACACAAATGTCCTTACACTTTGTCCATATCCTACCCTTTGAAGAAAACATAGTTTACAGCATTCTGGAAAAGAGGAATAATAATTGTAAAATATCATTTTAAACACAATTTAGAAAGGCTTTTTCATTCACACTCCACAGTGTCAGTGTCTGCATCTGGAAATGAACTAATAAAATCAGGATATCACCTGTCATAAACAAAATGAGACAATAAAAGTTCTCTTTATTTTCTAGTTAAAGAAAGTAAAATGGAAAGACTGACTGGGAGGTAAGATGAGTTTATGTTTTCAGTTCAGCATAGATACTGTTCCAGTGACCAAACAGGAAAAGGGAATAAATTCTGAAGCAGTATTCAGTAATCAATAATCATTTGCTTTCCTAAACTGTTTAGCTTAAATTTTGCCCAGTTTTAAAACCAATGTCAGTATCTCTTGTAACCACATAGGTGTGCTAGAGCAAAGAATGCAGGTGAAGAGGTTAAAGATCCATTAAAAGGAATATTCTGCATGAGCTCTCCTAAATATTCCATCATGCAGAAAAATTTCTAACATTTCTTTAAAAATACAACTGTAAAATTGCTACTTAAAGATGAATGTGTGGAGATTAAAAAGATAAAAATTTGCCATCAAAATTTAGGAGATGTTTGATGTTCTGCAAAATCTAATTGTATCCAATATTATTTTTTCACAGGTGTGATTTATACAAAAGAACCCAATTTAGACAGAGAGACCAAGTCAACATATGAGATTGTTGTTCAAGCCAAAGATGCTCCGGGTTTTTCTGGGGATTCCAGCACAGCCACCGTGATCATCACTTTGTCTGACATCAACGACAACTTCCCCGTGTTCAAACACCGTGAGTGCCCCACAGCCTCTGAACCACCCTGAAACCAAGGGCTGACACAAACACGAGTCTAGCTCGCAGTCCAGCACAACTCAGCTTCCCTTAAAAATTGCCAAAAGAACTTCACATCTTCAGAAGCTCTTCTGTGTTTCAACCAGAGACACTTTTCCTGGGCAGTGCACACCTAGAGCAGAAAACAAAAATCAGTATCAATTTTATCCCTTTGCTAAAGATCTTGAGAATGTGGGATATTATTCATACTTTTACACATCTTAGAGATAAATTCTCACTGAAATATTTTTATGTGCATCTGTCAAGTAATAACAGTTTTAACTAAGTTTTAACTTCCATGTACACACTCCTTATGTATTTCTTTTTTTTTTTTTTAACAGCATCATTTCACTTTAAAGTTCCTGAAAACATTTCAGTGGGAGGAGAAGTTGGCAGAGTCAAAGTAGAAGATATTGATGAACCACAGCACAGAAATACAAGATACAGCTTTATCCAAGGAGAGTTTCGGGACACCTTTGACATTGTAGCAAATCCATACACAAATGAAGGAATCATTAGGCCAAAGAAGGTACTTTCTCCTATAACAAAGATGATTATTGTGTTTTTCCATGTGTAACAAGTGATTTTTTGGTTTAGGACTAGCAGCAAGAAAAAATGGAAATGCAAGAAAGTCAGCATGAAATGTACTGATCCTGAACAGCAACTCTACAAGCTCTGGGAGAAGAAGAGCTGGTGATTTCTAGTCCTTTTCAACCTCCAGACCTGAAATAGTCCAGATTTACTGCAGAGTGCAGTGGGATCTGTGTCAGATATTCAGGTTACACACTTTGGGTTCCTCTCAAACTTCAAGTGATTAGATGCTTCAAAGAGGCAGTGATTTAAGAGTTGAACCAACTGGCCAAGTCACTGAATCCTTCCCTTCTGCAGCCCATGTGAAACCAAAGCAGAAAATGTGAACAAGTCCACCTGACCTCTTTTCTAAAAGTTAAAAAAAAACCAAAAAAAAAAACAAATGCACTTTGGCATTTGCTCCAATCTTAGCCACAGCTCCCTTACTTCCCTCAAGGTGTTTTCAGAGCTTTCCTACTGATTTTTTATAAGTCTTTAAGACTCTCCAAAGCCTTTATTAAGTTCTTTGATTCTTTGTTTTTTTAAATTCTCAAACCCACTTGATTTGTACCACGGGTCTGCTGCAGAGCATTGCCAAATCAAGATTTCATTGATTTCATTGATTTGCTGTTAAAATAAATTATCTTAAAAAAAA
>VWZN01012595.1:195676-218397 GCA_013396955.1 Regulus satrapa | reverse complement strand
CCACCTCTTTCCTGGCTGGAACCAGGACACTTTGTCACTGCCTGGACTCTCTGATAAAACACACAAGGTATTAATTTTACCTTTAGGTTATTTTTTTAAATACCTCTGCAACATAATCAGACACAATTTTTATACTTTATACATCTAATGCATATCAGGTTGAAGATTTCAAAATCCAAGCATATCTTTCAGGCATGGCAAACCCAATGGTATTTCAAGAATGACAGTCACACTTCAGAGTAGGGTGAGGACTTCAGGAAACACCATCTTAGACATTTCAACAAGCCATATGTCTCTAAAAATAAGGCTTTATTTGTGCCTTCATTGCACAAAATTTGAAGAGGCAGAACTGGTCTTTTTGAAGACCCACAAAGAAATTTCTCACCTGAAAAAACTTGAAGAGGACTGTCCTGGGATGTCTTTGTCCTGCCCCTTACTGAAAGGTTACACAGGACACACAGCCCAGCACAAATGCTCCATGTTTTATCACTGGAGGCAATGTACACTGAGAACTGTGACTTCTTCCATCCTTGTAGGTGATTGTCAGGATTTCAGCTGTTGACAAGGATGAAACATCACCCAGAGGTTTCTTCAGATACTCACTGGCCACAGAAGACAGCAACTTCTCCCTGATTGAGAACTATGGTAGTGTATCCCTGCATTCCCCCTCCTCAGCTCCCCAGAGTGGGACCTAAGGAAGAAAAGCTCTAGCGCTGACCTATGGTTGTCTAGCTGAGCTAAGTAACTCTTTGTTTTTAAAGGCTTAACATACTGAAAAAAAAGTATATTTAGTGAAATCAAAGTTTCGCTGGCTTCCCAAAAGGCTGGCACTGTCTAAGGGGCAGAGGCACCAGTTGACTGATAATCTGTAAAGACAGTCTGGTAGAGATTAGCACCTGATGGAGTGTCCTTCCTGCTTCCAGACAACACCGCTAACATCACAGTCAGATACGGGCAGTTCAATCGGGAGCTTGCCAAGTTCCACTACCTGCCCGTCCTCATCTCGGACAACGGCGACCCCGACCTGACCAGCACCAACACTCTGCTCATCAGCGTCTGCAAGTGCAATGAGAAAGGCAACTTCACTTTCTGTGAGGAGAGAGCAAAGCAGGTCGGTGTCAGCATACAAGCACTGGTAGCAATTTTTATCTGCATCTTCACAATCATTGGTGAGTATCTGACATTTGGAATGTTCTCTACACTACAGTGTCAGGATTGTTTTGTTCTTTCTTCCACTGAGATCTAGAAAAGTTTTGTGGCTATGAAATGGTCATGAAGCCAGAAATGCTGTACTTATTTGATTCATCTCACCTGCCCTCTCTTAGAGCAGCTTCAGCTGCAAAGGTGTTCACTCCTCTAGACAGGCTGAGCCACTGGAGAGGCTATTGCACACGTGTATAATCTACTTGACTTACTGGTACCAGCCTCATACACAGCTATAAAACAGGAAATTTGTGCTGGGGCAATAATGACAGGATTCCTGTTTCCTATGGCAAAACTAGTCTGGATACCCTTCAAGTAGTGCAGTGAACATAAACACATTTGTAACAAATCAGCAGACCAGTACCTGTTTGCTGCATTTGAAATCGATCAGAGAAGGCCAAATACTTTTTTCTTGCCTGAGAACTGGCCTGCTTTGTAAGTACCACATAAGTAGCATCTGATGCTTGGCATTATGATATTTACCAGTGTAAGGCAGTAGTTGATTCAATGACCTTGTGACACCATGCATTTTTACTTGTGATTCCAGCTCAAGAGTCAGGTGGACAATCCCCGTCAGGACTGAACTCCTTCAACTAATCCTACAGTTAATTAGAAATTGTAACAATTTTTTAAAAATAAATATATGTTCAAAAATNAAAAGAAAAGAAAACAAAAAACCACTTCTCACAATGTTACGTATCTTAAATGCAATTTGTTTCTCTATTCACACGCACTCATCTATGTTTCTTTTGCAGTAATTGTGTTGTTGATTCTGCTGAGAAAGAGGCACAAGAAGGATCTGAGTGGGCTCGGGAGGAACGTGGCGGAGATCCACGAGCAGCTGGTCACCTATGACGAGGAAGGCGGCGGCGAGATGGACACCACCAGCTACGACGTGTCCGTGCTCAACTCTGTCCGCAAGAACGGCCTCAAGGCAGAAGCTGCTCCCTCTCCGTATGCACAGGTCCAGAAACCTGCTGGGAACATACCCCCTGGAGCTGGGGGCATGGAGATGATGATTGAGGTGAAGAAGGATGAGGCTGACAATGACAGGGACCTACTGCCTTACGACACTCTGCACATCTATGGCTATGAAGGCGCCGAGTCCATCGCAGAGTCCCTCAGCTCCCTGGGCTCAGGCTCCTCAGACTCAGACATTGATTATGACTTTCTCAATGACTGGGGACCCAGGTTCAAGATGTTAGCTGAGCTGTATGGATCAGAACCAAGTGAAGATTTTGTGTATTAAGCTCAAACTAGCCATAAATTTTCTCCCTCCCGCTACAGATAGACACCAAGAGACTGCCAGTGGCCAAAGAGGAACTCACAGCTCTTCCCTCAAGCTGTAGTAGGATTACAAACAGGCATGGAGAAACCTGCAATAGGGTTAAAAAGACACACAGAGATCACCCACATTAACTTCCCCCAGCATTACTGTCCTTGCTAACGTCCATTTTTTGCACCAAAATTCCTGCTCAGTGACCTGCTCAAGTCTTCCAGGACACAACTCCATCTTCCCCACTTCCCCTGGTTTTGTCCCCAGTTTCTCCCTCACTCCTCTTCCCCTGTGCTGTTTCCATACTCACGCATCCAAGGTCACCTGCTGCTGGGAGAGAGAGGTTCAGTGGCATTGGGAAGGGATGGTTTAACCCCCCTGGATCTCCAGCTGGCTGCTTGCGTGCCCCTCTTGCAACATCTTTATTGATATTCCACACTTATGCTTACTCAGTAGAGGAGAGAAGGAACATATGGTCTATCACTTAGTATTAGAAATTATTCCATCACTTTCAAAAATAAGCATTATTTTTTTCCTTCTTTCCATTCTATTAATTATTTTTGCTTTATAGCCTTCTACATCTATGAGTTACTCAAAATAAAATTAGATAGGATTTTTAGACACATAATCTGGTTTCATCTGTCATTTTTAGCAGCCTGATGACAATTTCAGGGACATTTCTGGCATGCTAGAATTTGCTCTAGCTAGCAGCAAAATTGTTTTTCCTCTCTGTAAATAGGATCTCAGTGTTACTCAATGGAATGTATCCTGCGGGGCAGGAAATGTGGCGATCAGGGGAATGTTAAGACTCTAACACTGTAAATCTCTTTAGATGGAAACATAGGTCTCTCTAGATTTATAAAGTGGTTGGTTAGGGGGCTTATCCAGTATTATTAAAGCAATAGCATTTTTTCAGGGACAAAAAAAAAATGAAGAGCCTCATTACTGTGAAACTGTTGTGCTTTTTTTCTTAGCAGGTACTGTAAAAGGAGTATTTTCCACCCAGGAAAATACTGTAGGCTCCCAAACCAGAATGCTACACACCCACACACTCAGCTGCATAAAAGCACCATAAATGTAAGGCAGGTTTGGAGCCGCAGCCACCACATCCCTGGAAAGGGACTGTGTTCAGTTTCCCACATGGTGAAGAGCCACAGAACAATCAGAATGAAAGTTCCCACCTTGGAAATGACCCAGCCAAATAGAGTTTGGAAAAAGCAGGTCCCTTAGGACCACAGCCTGTCTCTGGCTTCCAGCAGTGCAGAGTCCTGTTGCCTCCAACAGGAACAGAGCCCTACTACACAGATCCTCCACTGTGCAGGACCTGTGCTGGAGCTGTATGTATTAGTTTAGTTGATTTGATTATTTAAATCTGGTAGCTAACCAAATAGTACTAAATCTTTTTCCTTTTGTTGTTGTTGTTGTTGTTGTTGGGTTTTTTTAATCTTAAACCAGTATGGTGGAACCTTGCAGATTTGCTTTGCACTTGTTCATGTCATCTCTAATTATCTCTAATTCACATTCCCTTCCCCCAGAATATTTTCTTGGTGGGAAACAGCAATACACAATAATGGTCTCACACTGCTCCTCACTGCTGTAAAAAGTTGTCCAATGCAATATTTGGCTGGACACTAATGCAACATCAACAACATAATCACTCAAATTTTCAAATATTAACTAAAGGAAAACTGAGGAGAATTCTTTCCATTGGTCAAATCAGCTTTGGACCCCACCCTCTGTATTTAAAATGTATATTTTGGAGTGACAACCTTGGTTTTATTTTGAATGGGTTCATTCCCTTTTGCTTAATCCAGCCAGCAGCATGTGCTATAGGGGTTCCACGTTTTTGTATTATAAAGAATGCTAACTAATAATACTTACAGTTTAAGGATTTTGTCAGTACCTGTGGTATTGGCTATCAGCAGGTAAAGTTAGTTAGGAAATTATTTAGTGCAGTAAATTAAGTACTTTGGTAGGTATCAGCCAGATTGTATTACCTGGAATTCTGTTTTTAAGCCTGATTTTTTAGAAGTTATTTTAAGGAACACTGTATCCATTTCCAATGTATATGATGTTTGCACTGGACAGTTTCTTTTTATATTCCTGTACTGTATTATGTTGTTTTTTACTACATAAAAGCCAATCTCAAGTTTGAATTTTCTGCCATTAATGAGCCCCACTGGGATGACAATATCAGGCTTTGTTCCACAGTGACCTCAACCATAAAAACACTCGACAGGAACCCAGCCTAGGCACCAACTCACCAAAGAACTTTCTGTAAAAGCAGTTTTCACTCTCTCCTGGCCCAGCTGTGGGTGCAGAAAAGACTCAGCAGTGCAGCTGGGGAGGTTGGATGCTATGGGGGCCCCCGCACAACCCACCCCATGGCCCAGCAGGGTCTGGGATTTCAGCAGCCAGGCACCAGGGTGGCCTGGAGCCACCCTGAGCTGCTGCCCTTTTCTGCCCTCAGATGGGGAAGAGTGGCAGCCGTGGCTCAGCACGACCCAGGGGGATCCGGGAGGGAATCAGAGGGAGCTGAGCCCCCCGCCCAGCCCGGGCCAGCCCCCTCGCTGCTCCCCAGACTGGCAGCAGGGTCACCCTGGGGTGCAGAGCCCTCCAGCTTCCTCAGGACTCACACAACAACACACATCGGAGCCAGGATAAATAAAACCACCCCTGATTCTGCAGCTCTAGGCAGCATAGCTCCTCACCTTCTCTTTTTGCTGCTGCTAATGAGTACCCCAGTATATTCCCAAGATTATTCTAGCACTTTTTTTAAAAAAATCACATCCATTTTCACCAGATACAGCACTTATAATTTACAAAGCCTGGAATAAAGAAAAAAAGTTAAATTCCTTCACTGCTAATTGCCATGAGCAAATGCCAGATCAAACACACTTTAGCACAAGTTGTATTAAAAACACAATAGATGTGCTAATTATGTTATAATGAAATGCATTTTTCCATAGAAAAAATTTGATTAAACAGCTACTTGCAACTTGTGGGAGAGAATCTCACAAAGGTTTTCATTATTCATTTAATTAATATGCACTTTAATCTCTTATCCCTAAAAATATATCATAAATTATTATTTTATTACCTTCAGATCCAGAAGTTCATGCCATTTAATAAAGGGGTTTTTTTTGCTCCCACCCCATTAGAACTTCTTATGAAGAAATGGCTTGTGATGAGAATCCTTGATACGTATCAAAGCAGCAATGAAAAGCTGTTTGAATGTGATCATCTGGCACACAGTGGCACATCCCAGGTACGACAAGGTCCTGGGAGCAAAGGTCCCCTTATCAAGGAAAATTTACACCAGCCAGTGGAGGAAAGAACAATTCTCTGATTTATTATCCTATTGCAGTCCAGTGCTACTGCAACAGCAAACCCAGTGAAGACAGAGAGACTGCTTATCAAAGGAAAACCAAATAATAATTTCTGAGCTCCTGTTGCTTAAGTGCATTCTTCCCTTTCCTCCTTTCATCAACAAGGGCTTGGAGCAGCCCCAGGAGGGCTGGCAATGACACCTGTCCCGCACAGGTATTGGCACCCTGGCAGGATTGGCTGCAGGGGAAAGCCTGCAAAGCCTCACTGGTTGTTGGAGCTCTGAGTTCAGGGTACAGATCCACCTCTATACATTTATTTTACATCTTTTCACTCCCAAGCTTATGTCACATGCAGGGGAAATGCTCTGGTGGCAGTGAATATGGTGATTTACTCTCTTACGTGGCTAGAAATAATAGTTACAGTTATTTTCATTACATTTCAGCTGGGGTTAGGACAAGAATAAATAGAATCTTTTCTGACCTATTCACTCTCTTTTTTTTTTTTTTTTTTTTTATTTTCTTTTTTTTCTTTTTTTTAAATAAATGTTTCAGGTTCAAGACAGTAAGAAATAAAACTCTGTTGACTTTGCTTCACTGGAAACTTTCTGGAATGAAATACATCACCAAAGGGATATCTTACCTATTGAAATCTTCCCATTTTCCAATCTCAGTGTACCACAAGCCATCAAGTCCTACCAGGAAATGAATAAGAGTCTGATCAGATCACAGTGGAACATGTAGTCTGTAGAAAAAAACATGACAGAAAACAATACAGCGAAGACATTCTTTCAGGCTGCATCAGAAAAAAGGAAAATAAAACAAGACCAGAAAAACTCCTTTATGAGCAATAAACATGCATGGGCCTTTGCTGACCTTTGTCACCTTCCTGACTTTGTTCCTGTTGGCCTAACAGAAAAGAGAAAACAGCATTTCCTTGTGTTTATCCTCAGTGAAGAGCTGTCCCACCTGCTTCCCCTCAAGGCTCTCCTAATTTTTTTGCCAGTGAACCCCTTCATCAATGCCACAATCAGTCAGAAATCTCTGCAACGCTTTAATTCCTCCATTTTAAAAGCACCTCCACCTGAAAGCCACTCTTGCTGCGGGCGAGGTCACCAGAATAACCAGAACAAAGCAGGGCAGAGCTCCCCAGGCAAACACGTCCAGCAAACACAGCCCCAAAAAGTCAGAAACAGCTGGGCTTTCAACGCTCCCGGGAGCTCCTCTGGCAGCCTCGGGAGCCACAGCTGGCCTGCAGCACTTCTCCAAAGCAGAGCATTCCCAAATGGGGAGGGTCCAAGCTGCCCCAGGTACCCCTCTGCTCTGCCCAGGGACAGCGCCTGGCACCACGAGCTGCTCTCAGCTGAGCACTGCAAAGAGCCTGAAACGCCATTCCCAGCTCCAGCATTCAAAAATGCTTTTTCTAAACACCTGTATGGGCTTCCCTCCTCCCCGTGAAATGGAAAACCTGATGAACCTAAAAATGCCAGAGGCCTGAGCAGCACTCGGTGCGTCCTACAGCACTGATGTGTGGAATGCAGCGCTCCAGGGAACTTGAGCCTTGTCCCTGCTCTCAGCTCCGGGACACTGCTCTCCATCTCTGGTCCTGGAACGCTTCCCTTTATCCCGTGTCTCCGCTCCCGGGACACTGGCATTGTTTCCCTTATTCCTCCACTCCTCCTCCTTTATCCCGACTCAGTTCGCGGCCCCGCAATGACCGATGGTGGCCGCCAGGTGGTGCCAGATGGCAGCGCTGGGCACGGCCGCGCCCGGAGCTCCCCGACGGATCCCCAATGGATCCCAGATGGATCCCCGACGGATCCCCTATTGAACCCAGATGGATCACCGATGGATCCCAGATGGATCCCAGATGCATCCCCTATTGATCCCCGATGGACCGCAGATGGACCTCAGATGGACCCCCGATTGATCCCAGATTGATCCCAGATTGATTCCCCAATAGATCCCCTATGGATCCCTCGTGGATCTGTGATTGATCCCCTATTGATCCCAAATGGATCCCCAATTCCCCCCAGATTGATCCCCAAATTGATCCCAGATTGATTCCCCAATAGATCCCCTATGGATCCCTTGTGGATCTGTGATTGATCCATCATTGATCCCCGATGGATCCCTGCTGGATAGCCCCTGCATTCCCACTGGATCCCCACTGTATGCCTGCTGGATCTCTGCTGGATCCCCCCGGGATGCCCGCTGCATTCCCACTGCTGCCCGCTGGATGCTCACTCTGCTTCCCTTTGTGTCACCTCACACTGACCATGATCAGTGAAATTAATAATGCCCCAAAGGTCATTCCATCTGTTTAATTCTTTAGCACTGACTCCAAAAAATTCTCAGACATTTGTGGAAGCCAGGGAGGCTGCAAGGCTTGGATTTCTGAAGGGAAAGGCAGTGATTCGTTCAGGCAGCTCTGAAGGGCATGAAGGGCAAGGGAAGGGCTCTGGGCAGAGGATGCAAGCTCCAGATGTCTCCTTTAATCAAACCTCGGTCCAGACCTTCCTCCCTGGGGCACATTTCCGTTTGCCAAAAGAAGTCAGCACCAAATCCTGCTACTTGTCACATGACACTGCAATCTGGTTTTGCTGATGAAATGTCCAACCCTACTTCTCTAGAATATTCTCTTTCCAAACCAAAATACAACTACTAAATGGGATTTTCTGAAACAACACCAAATCATTTTTACCTTTGGTGACTCTCGGTTCTGTTTTGCCTTGAATGAGAACATTTGTTTACAAGCACACACCTTATCCACTGGTTATAATTTGTAAATTATTTCTATGTTAGAACAATGCAGCAAAACTTTCCCAAGTAGCCACAGAAACAAACCAGTAAAAACAATATACCAGGAACCTTCCACTGATCACCTAAAAGTTGGAAGTATTCACAGAAATCCTGTCACACAATCAGATTAATAACTATCTGCAAGTCAAAGACTCCTTGCAAGTGGATGCAGTTCAGCAATTTAATCAGCCTCCATTCTCTCTCCTGCCCCTCCTCTGGACAGATTACTGCAACCCTGCTGATCCAGCAACCCTGTCAAGCTCTGTGGAGAGAGTGGGAGAGGCAGGCTCTGCCTTTGGGATCCAGTTCCACCTGTAGATCACCAGGACCAACTCCAGCTGATCAGCCACAAAGAACAGCAAACACCCAGGTCAGTTTAAGATCTGTTTATGACATTTCACTGGGCTAAGGTAATGACAAAGGTTACAAATTTAGTGATTGTGCACACTGAGAAACAGTCCCAAACAGCCCTGGACAGCAAGGAGGAGGATGAGAAGGGAGGAGGAANCGAATTCCCTGTGAGCAGAGCCAGCCTTGAGGGACACGACTCCTCCATTGCTCAGCAGCAGCTGAGCCACTTCAGCCTTCTCAGCTCACACCTCTGCTGCCCCACGGCTCCCAGCCTGCCCCCTGCTTCTCTCTGCCACACAGAGTCCCAGGGAAGTGGCTCTGACCAGGTCCCACCCCGCCAGGCCTCCTCTCCAGAGCAGCAGCTGACAGCAGGGAGGGCTCCCCAGAGCCGCTGTCCCGGCACAGGTGACAGCACAGGTGAGACCTCCAGCCTGGCCAGCAGCTCCTGCTCTGGCAGGCAGCACGGTCTTGATACCAGGGCTCTGCACACACTCTGTGCAGCTGGGATTTGCCATGCCTTGGAGCACAGCCTTCCTGGAGGAGGAACTCCTGCTGGAACAGGAGAGAGGATGGACAGTGACAGATGAGGTGAGTGTGTAACACAGCTGGGGAGGACAAGAAGTTCTGCCCTCTATCAAGCAGCTGGGCAGGAGCCATCCACATGGGCGCTGGAACTTCCCAAGTGTCACTGCTGGCTGCTCCAGCTCCGGGGTCAGGTGCGCTCCACTCATGCAGCATTTTGCCGTTGCGGACACGGGGCAGACACAAGCAGGGCCCTGCTCTCTGTGGATTTCTGAGCCTGGAAATGACATGAGCTCTGCAATTGCAGCCAGGTGAGGATCCAGAGCAGCAAAACCCCCAGCTTTTGGGACCAGTGCAGCCAGGACAAGGCTCTGATGGCCATGGCCAGTCCTGCTGCCTCCTAGAACTCAACAGCAACCACCAGCACAAGCAGAAGGCCAGGCTAGCAGGGATCCACCATGAAACTCAACAGTGTGGATGAGCTGGAAGCAAGGAATACACCTGAAAGCCAAGGGATAGACACCAGGAAGTGAAAAATTCCAGGCAGCATGCTGGAATAATTTTGTCACTCTGTTTACTTGGCAGTGCCCACTTATCCCTGGCCTGAGAAACCACAACTTGAACAGCCTCAGATCTGCCTCTCAGGGCCTGTCTGGATCTTCAAAACTGCTGCTCAAGCCAGGCAGAGAAATCACTTGGAGGAAGTGCAAAGCATTAAACTCTTCCTGAGGAGCCACAGAGAGCAGCCAGCCTCCTCTTCTTCCTTTACTAGAAGAGCTTCGAGTGAGCTGGAAAAATTAGTGATTCTCTACAATCCTGGTAAAACTACCTCCATAATTAATTCTTTCCTACAAATAGGTGATTAAGCATTAATCCTAATCAGAACTGGTCTTCTTGGACATAATCACCACTTCTGGATCTGTGTGCACGCTGACAGCAGCCCTTGGCCAGGCCGCCTGTGGGCAGGGCTGTGTGTGAGCCCTCTGCTGTCCCCTCAGTCACTCCCGAGGAAGTGAAAGCCCCACACAGCCTGTCAGGAAAGGGGGATCTGGCAGAACAGTAAATGGTGACCAAAGGGACTATGCCAAGCTTGCTGCCTTTGGTATTTTAGGAGGATATTAGGACCCATAAACACCATGCTCTGAAGCCTGTTTGCAAGAGCAGAACTCCGGGCTCGTACCCTCGCTGTGACACACGCTTCCTTTCCATCTCAGGTACATCACGTAGGCCAAGTTCTACTTTTTCACATCAAGTGTTCAAAGTGGGATTCTCTTCTGAGAGGTCCTTCCCCTTCCTGCACCACAGGAGCCACACAGACACACTTCAAAGGTTAATTAACATGCACCAAAGCATCCTGAATAAGGAATATTCCCCTCTGTTTACTCATTTTACAGATGAAAGTTTTAGTACCACTAAAATAAATAATAAATAATAAAGGACATTAAATAATTTTAAAGAAATTTCCAGGCACAGGAGAATTTTGCAAAAGATCTAAAAAAAGTTGAAAGTAACCCTTAACACCCTCCCCTGCCCATATTTACAGCATTATTCCACTGCAATTAACAGAGGACTGTAGCACAACACAGGAGGGGAACCTGCACCTCACAGGTAACCTTGACCAAGGGGGAGGGTAACAGTTTACATCAGGGAGTGTGAAAACAAGGCAGTCACACACACATCTGGAAGTTAGTCTTACTGTCTTAGGCATTTATAATCCATGGCATAGCCACAAAGAGTATTTACTGGGTGAAGAAAATACTAGTGAAAAATACAGCTTTAGTGTCATTTTTATGGGATGCTAAACTTATGAACAACACACCTCACATGGCTCTGTATGGGATGGAAAAATATTAAATTTTAGTCAAGGGATTCAAGTTTCAGTGCCTTCTCACAACTTGGATTCTGCCTCTAAGAGTCATGTTTATCTTAGTCATTTATAGCACTCACATCAGACCTTTAGTGCAGCTGCCCACATCACCCTTTTTCAAACCACAACACTCATCTGGTTTTTTTGTATAACTAAGATTATATTTCTTTTTCATTTCTACCCACCTTGGATTTTTTCAACAACCAGGCTGAAAGGCCTTCTGTGATTTTCTTGCCCTCCTCTGAGCACTGCACAAATACTTCATCCTGCAGTCTCTTCGTGAACTCAAAAATATGACCTGGCTATACTGCTGTTCAGCTGCCCATTTTCTCACACAGGGCAGTCTGCAAAGAGTTCACACAACCATAGGCTTCTGGAATAAATAGAAATAGATTTTTTTTTTTTACAGTTATAAATATAGTTATAAATATAAAAATTTAAGAGCTCTACACAGCTCTGATCTGAACAAGGCTCCACCACTAGGAGAGCACAGTTTCACACCAGGATGTTTGGACAGCACAGCACATTGCAAGCACCAAATGAAGATTTGAAAGCTGAGTTATAGGGCCCTGAATGTAGTCAGCCCAGAAATCCTGGTGGAAGTTGAATTACAGAGATCCTGCTGTATGCAGCTCTGCTGGGCAAGCTATTCCAGTCCTTTCAAGAATGCTTTGCTGCAAGGGGAACAGACTGAACTACAGTAGCAGGTTTGCAACATAGAGAAAATTGCAGCAGTTAATTTTATTCCTTCCAATAAACTCATTTAAAAATATTTTTTTCTGCTGATACATCTATCACTTGCTCTTATCTCTAGATAGCACAACTGCTTTTTTTCTGCCATTTTCTTTCCAGTTCAGCTTGGAGAAGCTTCATTCAATATTAAATAAGTGTATTTTTTTCACATATTTCATTTATTCGAGGAAACTGAATGTTTCCTACTGAATGATGTGCATGGGATTGCACTGCACCCAGGAAACTCTTCTCCTGCTAAGTAACAACAAGCTGCAACCCTTACCCTACAAAGGAGTCTGAGAAAAGGAAAGTCTCACCATATATTTCCACAGAATCAGCCAAAGGAAGGAACAAGATAGAAAAAGTGGGGGACATCCATAGAAACACATTTTCCAGCCATGCCATCAGGCAGAGGGAAGCCAAAAAAGAATGAGTCCTCTCTTCTGAGAACACACTTTGGGCTTGCTCAGCTTAGAGTTTGTTATTCCTCCATCCCACCTTCCCAAAGTGGGAACCATTCTGTCCACACAGGCCCCTAGCACCTTTCTCCTCCCTTACACCCCCTCCTTTTTTTCCAAACAAGAGCCCAAACCCCTCTTCTTGTTGTACTCTACCCATCTCAATGAACGTCATGAGGTTCCTATCTGAATTAATTCAATCTGCTTTGTTTTTCTACATTCTACAGAAGGAGATACTCTACAGCTGAAAAACAGCGCAGGGGAGAGCCACGGGGAAACCCAGCCCTCTTTGGCCATCAGATCCCCAGAGTCAGTGGCAGCAGCACCTGAGCAGAGCCTCCCAGAACAGATTTGACCTGCAGACAGCAGATTTTTTTCAGCATCCACCAGCTTTAATGTTCTAATTGGCTCATCTTCAAAGGCAAAACTCAATCTAAGCCAATTTGTATACAAACCTTCTCATCAATGGTCTGCATTTATCCTCAGCCTCTAATGCCATGTTTCAGTATTAAGATGTTTTGTTTAATCCCACCTCTAGCTACAGCAGCTCTAGGATGCTGATCTTTCTCATAGGTAATCCTGTTTTTCACTTCACAACCTAGTGCTCTGCCAAGAAAAAAAAATTAAAAAAAATTTTAAGAAGTAGATNTATCTGAATTTTTCTTAACTTAGCAAAATACAGCAAAAATATATTATTCATATATTATGTCTTGTGTCTTGATACATCTTTTCTTTTTTTCATTAGCAATTAATTCCACCCAACGGCAGGAAGATAATTTTCCTAAACAGATCACTTCAGTGAGGATTTCTCGGTGACTTAATGTGGCTTAGCTGTCTTTATGTAATAAAACTTGAAAAATTGGATGTCAGACAGAAAGGGGTGCTTTTCCTGTGCCTTGTGTAAGCTTCTAAAACCACGTGTAATCCCACACAACAAAGCCTGGTTTCTCTCTCTCTGGTGCCCATTTCAAGCCCTCCCAGGGAACCACCATGCATTTCCCAAATCCAAATTCATGTACAGAGCCCCTTGAGGGTGGGTGGGCTCTGTAAATAGATCTCTTCACAGCAGCACTAATCCCTTTCCAGCAGTAAATTCCCCTTCTCTACCCCCAGCTCCCACAGGGCTGTCTGTGTCTGCACCATTCACCTGCAGCCAAACTTTGGTCTCAGGCGAGGCTGAGATCTACACCCAGCCCCTTGTGTGGGGCAACTAAAGGCAAAAGAAAGGAAGAACACGTACAGAAAGCCCTAAGTGGATGCGACATGCTTTCGCTTTGCTGCCAGTTCACGCTGTCAGATACAAAGTGATTTTGAAAGCAACAGCAAAGCAGTGTAATAACAGCATCCTCAGCGTGGCTCCCAAATCCATCCTGGCAGCCCCACGGGTTCTGTACATTGATCACTGCAGCCAAAGCTGCACTTAGCTCCAGACAAAACACCATCAGAAAGCAGGGTGGTAAATAATGCATTTCCCCGGGGCTTTTGGCTGAATATGTCATCATTCCTCTCCTTTCAGACCCTGAGAAACAGCAGAGCGTGAGCTGCGCTCTCCCTGCATCACCTGGGGCTGAGCTCAGCCCCAGAGAACCAGCATCAGTCGGGGCTGCCAGGACCTTGGTGCCCCAGCACAGCTGGAGGTTTCCCTGCTGGGCTCTGGGCAGTGCTGGCTCCCAGCCTGTTATAAATGGTTATTAAATAGTTGGCTTTTCGCAAATATTAAAATGAAAAGTAGTATGTGTAGTGCTAGATTAATATGATTGTTTAGTTCTGCTATTAACAAAGAAATTAGAAGCGTTGTAAAAATCTTTGTTACAGGATTTTGGGTTTTTAAACAGTAAATCTCTCTTACATTCTTGAGAGAAAGCTCATCAGGACAGAAAGACAGAAAGTCTGGAGAGAAGAATTTATGACCGAAGAAGGAGACAAACTGGTGCCATTTGGGGAAGGGGGGTTGTTCTTGAATAATGCATAAAGGTGTATGAATATGTAGCAAGTCAATGCATTTTAAAAACGTATCTTTATATTACGTTGAGGTGTGCTCTTTTGGCAGCATGCCAAGAGACACCCAACTAGCTGTCTTTTGCCTTATTATGATACTCCTTAATTATTTTATTATTAATAAACCTTAAAACTATAAAAGAGAAGTGAACCTCGTTTTTCACACAGTCCTTGTGTTTATTTCCCAGGAGATCCACAAGCAAGGACCACAGCCACTGCCGGGGCACTGCACGCAGCATGAGCTCCACGAGTACATCAGAAACAAGGCCTTCCCTCCTTTTAAAAGCAACAACTCTCTTCATGCATCTCTTTTTCCTCAAGGACATATTCTCTCTACATATTTACAGAGAGCTTCTAAATTTTTTTGTTGAATATCAAGCCCAACACTGAATTTTTTATCATCATTTGCCAAGCCAGGTGCACACGTGTCAGCTGGCATTGGGTTTCATGCTGCCAGAAGAACCACAGTTAGAGGGGTGATACCAGCTATTCCTGGGCAGCTTTCATGGGAATACCCCCAATCCAATCTCACATCTCAGAGCAGAGGGGAGACATATCCATTTTAAGGTGTGATCACTGGAAACTGGCTGGAAAAACTGACGTTGCACCCCCTGCATTTATGTTAGTATTTGTTGTATTTATAAGAGAGAAAAAGGTATTTTCCTCGCCAGGACTGTGAATGCATCTGGAATTTACAAATCCAATGTTCTCTCTCCTTCTTAAAACTTGGGCATTTAAGCCAAATATTTCTGGTGGGTGATAAAAAATGCTACAATTCTTTGATATATATTTACACTATATTTCAAAATCTGACAATAGAGATCATGTAGACCCATTATATATATATATATATATATATGTTTGCAGTTCTAAGATTTAGTAGCTATATGGTTTTCACCTTGACCTTTATTCAGAGAAAAAATGTGTAATCAAACTTTTGGCCACAGATATTTGGAGATGGACCTGTAATGAATTTATTACGTATAAAATACCAGATTTTAGCATTGTTTATATGTTACTGTTACTGGTGGTATCCAAGTGCCCCAGAATAAGCAAGACTTGACCTTATTATATTCCAGCACCTGAAAAATTGTGTTGGATGTTTTCTTTGTTATTTTTTTAGGCTCTCAAGCTCATTCCCAGTGTCTTACACAGTATCTGGAAGCAGAAGGCAGCACAGGTTAAGTCCTTTTCCTCTGCAGTAATGGGTTGAGTAAAGGTGACTTTCAGAAATAGTAAAATGAGTTCTGAATGTTTTATTGGCAGAAGCAGGGACTACTGTGAGATAGTTTTAGATGAGCATGGAAATCTGCTGCTCATGCTGTATTTTATTTGGTTTTGTTCCCTCTGCATGTTCAAATTGTTTAGCAGATTTCACCTGCTGGGAAGAGATCCAGGTGAGGCATTGGAATCTAATCCATGCTGCAGAACATAACATGAGTAAATGAACATATTCATATACAAAACAAAAACATGAGTAAATGTCATATTCCTGGTGATTCTGGGCACATCAGCACTGGATGACATCCTTTTTCTGATGCTGGATGATCCAAAAGGAGCAATACAGTCATTGGGACAACAGCTTTTTTCCCTTAAGATGCTTACATTGTTGCATAGCAGACCTGAAAAACTAACTCTCTCTATATATATAATTTAGCTAAAAATTTAAGAAACAAAGTAATATTTTAACAAGTCACAAAACCAAGGCTCAATTCTGAAGCTTCTTAGGGTAAACTGAATACTTTAGTATTTAACAGGTGCTCATTTTGTAGACCTTGGGAGTGGTTAATTTGTTAGAGATGTGAAGCAAAGTAGCATCAGAGTTCATGGATGAGAATCTGCACATTGGTTCATGCTATACTTTAATCTTGAATGACAGATAGTTAATATAAGGACTTTTAACAACCAGAATAAATGAGCCTCTTTCATTCTAAAATATTAACCTATTCCAAATAATAAAGTACAAAGCATACACTGGAATGAAAATGAAATTTAAACAACAACAAAACAAAACCAAACAAACCCCCCTCAAAAACACAAAAATACAAAAAACCTCCAAACACAAATTTGGTCACTTTTCAAGCTAATAACCAACCAGATTTAAAAACAAAACAAAACAAAACAAAACAAAACAAAACAAAACAAAACAAAACAAAAAACTAGTTGTCCTTTACTTTCCCCATTCCCTGTTTGACACTCAGCACATTTTCTGTTAAGCTTGGACCAAATCTGGGTTAGTAAGAATGGCATGCTCTTTGGTTCACCTTGTGCTGCCAAGTAATGAAAGCAAGAGTGGCAGGGACACATCTCCAGTGCTTGTGTTTGTACCGTTCAATTGTTTCTATTGGGCTTCTGATAAAAGTCAATTGTCCTTTTAAGTACTAAGGAATAAAAAAGCAGCTGCCCTAACTACAAATCACCAACTCAGGCAGGCTGTGGCTTCCTTCCCCCTCAATTCCTTTCTCTTTTCCTGGATACTCCATCATCATTTCCCTCTGCAGACAGTTGTGCTGGCTCTGGCTCCCTTCTACCTTGGAGTGCTCCATGCACTACTGCTCCTTTATCATTTTACCAGCAATTTTGGGAACATGGTGTTCTGTCCCAAGCATGCACAAAAGCTGATCAGAAGTTGTTGCAGTCTGAGGGCTGCACCACTCCAGCCTCTCTGAGTTGATTTTGGTATCTCTTTATCAGTTTGCGCCACCCTGTTTGCTCTTCCCACTGCATTAAGCACTTGCCCAAGCTGCCCAAGTTTTACCCCAACCTTTTGGTGTTGCAAACCAACAGGGTCTGTTCCTTCTTTGCTCTGTTCCTTTTGTCCCCAAGCCTGCCTTGCGTTTCCCTGCAAAGGAGCTGCACGAGACAGTGGTTTCCTACCTCTCCACATCAAGTTCTTTTCTATCACTGGTTTCTGCATCTATGGGCAATTCCCCTGGGGCAGGAGCCTTCCCATGGCCTTATTCTACCCTCCCTTTTGCCAGCCCTATAACATTTAAACCAAGCTGAGGTTGCACAAGTGTTTAATGAACTTTAAGGTTCCTCCCCAAGCATTTTGATCTCCAGTCTGCATCTCTTTCTTAATACCATGAAAAAGTTCACAGATCCAGTGAGGAACTTTTCACCTCTACTTATTTATAAAATTTCTACCACCTTCAGAGGTTCTGCAGATTCACAAACACTTCATAAATAAACCATTAATAAAATGGAGAGATACTGACTTCTGCATTTATTGGTAAAACAAACAATGAATTATGGGATTTGTACTTCAAGGTGAATGAAGTATTTCTTGTTAGCACACAATGGTGTCAGAGAGATAAAATCAATGTTGGGTCACAATTACATTTTGGGCTGCTGCCATGGTGCCTTTTCCTCATTTGTACTTCTGGATTAGAAGAACAAAGGCATGGCTGGATTTCTCATTCTTGCTTGCACTAACACTACTGCAGGGCTGCCTTCTCTGCCCTCTATCAAAAGCCTCTTTTAAAAACCTTCCTGAGAGTAAATGACAAATACTTTAATGCAGTGTAAAAAATAAGAACTAAATCATAAAACTTCTAACCTCTAGGAGGGTTACATTGACCAGCAATCTTTTAAATAATCAATAAACTACTCTGCGCTGTGGAGTTTCCTTTCATTTCCCTTTTTCTTTGCTCCTTCCTGTGGCATCTGATGCATGCCCCAAGCTCTGCCAATACATTTTGCACACTCTGCACCAAAAAACAGATTTTAAGCCTGGTCTCCCACAGGGCTATGGATACCCCTCACCTTAGGAACAGGTATATCCATGTTTCATGGGGTACAGGTGGATGTGATCATCCAAACACAGGATTTCCAGCACCATCAAGTGCGACATCCATGTCAAAGAGTGGACCTTCAACATATAAAATATTTTTAACTATTCTGACATGCATATTTACTGTTATTGCTGGTGGTAGTGGTGTTACCTAATTTTAAATGCTGTGTATGACATAATTCAGTATTTCTTTCTATATATTTCAGTATATTTATAGTTCCATATCTCCAGGGACACATATGTTACTATTTGTTAGCAATCCATTGGCCATCCTTAATTCCAAAAGTGACAAATTCATTCAAGGACCCATGGAAAAAAATACTGAGACTCTACATTCACCATCAGATGCTCTAAGGTCTTTGAAAGGTCAACACAAAATAAATTGCGTAATTAGCTATAAATTTAATTAAGGAGTCAGAGAATGAGTGGGAAAAGAACTGAGATGAAATTTTCCATTTTACATCCTTAAAAATTGGCATCAGGAAGATTGAATGCATTTAGGGGAAATATTGGCTTTTCAATAACAATCTTGGACTAAATTAATTCTTAGCATATATACTGATTTTTTTAAAAAAGGTACAGCAGGCACCAACAGAATAGCTCACCATTTTCCTCAAAGGTCTGTGAGTAGGTGAATAAATAAGAAACTAAATCTGGTAACAGAGCCCAAGAGCACCTTTTGTTCCAGAGAATAAGACAGTTGGCAAGTTAAAAATCAGAAAAATAGCCTCAGAGAATTTGGGCATGACATAAAATTCCTACAGAATCCTTTCCTGCCATGGCAGTTATAGAGAGCCTCTTCATTCCAGGTCTCGTTCCTTTACATGGCAGGTAAAAGAACAGGACTTACTCCTTTGGGTCTTCAGGCTGCTGTGAAATATTTGTTACTGATATGCTTCATCTGTATTAATAAATTTAAATTACTTTTCCTCTTGACAGAATTTATGCCTAAAGAACAAAAAACCACTTGATTTAAAACTCTAGAAAATATTATTCAACATAAATTTGGCTGTCCTATATATGCCAGCTGAAAAATGTTCTACAGTAAATGTATATATTTCAGATTCCACCCTTTTCATTAAAATAGCTTTCAGCATGGAAGAAATTCCTTTCTTAGTAAGTCTACAATAAGTCCAAACTCAGAAAATATTTAAAATCTGGCAAACATCTGTTCATTTGGGTTTTTTCATAAAATTTGGAAACTTCTCCTTCAAAGGACTTTTGTGTTACATTTCAGAGCCCAGGGGGCTGTGAAAGCAGGAGATGCTTCCTATCAAACTCCAGGGCCCCTTTTCCTGACCTCTTTTGCTCTCAGCAGCAGGCACAATTTTACTCAGCCAGCTCCACCACACCATGGAGACTCCAGCAAGGAATTCCCTGAGCCCAGGGCCTGGTGTAAGCCGCTTTTCCAGCAGTGCCTGAGCACTGGGAATGCCCAGCACGGGACAGGATAAGCCAGCCCGAGGAAACACAAGAGCAGAAAGCTCTGCAGACTCTACAGCAATGATGACATCTCACTGCTCCCAGATTTTCCATGCAGAAAAGATTTTCCTGCTCCCTTCATTGATTTTGCTCATCCTGAGGCATTTTATCTACAACTAATTGTATAATCCAGCTGACATTTATTTCCTTGCCATCTTTTCCACAAAGCAAAATAAAGACATGGTGAACAGTATCCCCCAAACATCTGGCTATGAATACATAAAAATTCTCAGTCAAAAGTGATCTCATTATAGCAAGAAAATTTATTTTGCCTTACAAAAATTGGCTACCAGACTGCAGCTTCCACTCAGCTCCGAGGATCCCAAGGCAATCCCCAGGAGATGGGAAGCTGAGCCAAGGTCTGTCACTGCGCTGACGGCAGCTTTATTATTGAAGCCCCTCGACTGGAGAAAATGTAAAATCATCCAAGAATAGAATTATCTGTCTTCAGCAAGGGTTCCTCACTGGTTTGTTTTTTTTCCTTATCAGTAAATTGAGCAACAGCCACTGCAGACAGCAACTCTGTGCGGCTCCATCCATAAGGAATACCATTCCAAACTTTACCTAAATATGCTTGGGCTCCCAGTCAGTCACACTCTCAACTTCTGTAGACTGGGAAATAAATGAAAGATGGCAGAATTTATACTGGAACCAGTCAGGTTCACCAGACACTGCCTTGGTGACTCCTGTCCCAAGAAGGACAAACTAATCCAAAGTCAATAGATAGGAGCAGCAGGATTACTGAATATTTTTTGTTTTTGTTCCAGCTCTCCCAAATACCATCCATAAGCCAACTCCTATGTGTTAAATAATGTATTTGTAGCAAATTTTCTTTAATACAAATCCATTTTACTGAAACAGAAAAGCAGATGCTACCAGAAAAAACAACTCAGGATGTAAACTACCCACGGTATTCCCTTGACACAACACAGCACTGCTGCACTGGGTGTGCAAACACGAGTCCAGCCTGAGTCCCACTCCACAGCCAGGTTCCACTCAGCTGCACATCTAAAGGAGCAAACCAGGAAAGACTAAAAGCTGAAAAACACACCGGGAAAAGGTTAAAAAGTTATCCCATCTCCACATGCATGTGATGCAGATTTGGAAATCAGTGGGGTGGGTGAAGCCCACACCATTCCAGTCCATTGCAGCAAGTACTGCTGGTAACCAGAGGCTCCCGTGAGCTGTGGGCATGTTCCTGCAGGCTCTGATGGATCCTGTTGGGCACTGTGTGCCTGACCCAGAAACAAATGTTCTCTGTTTCAGAAGCAGTTGCAACTCCCACTGCAGCAAAAGACAAGACTCTCACAGAAAGGGCTCTAAAGCTAAGCTGAGAGAGATTTCTTCAAAATTGCAAACACTGAGCAATTCCCCTGCTTCCAAAGTCAGTTATTAAGGTACTTTACACAATTTGTGAGCTTATTTAATTGTCTGAGCATGGATATTTCAGTCAAACTTAAGACCCTGTCAGGGCTAAACTTCGTACTGATACTGTGAGTAAATGTGAGGTGCCATTGAACAAAGATGCCATCACCAAAATTTGCAGAAGTACTAAACATTACTAAACATTAGGAATTCCCGAACTTTTAAGGGGAGAAAATATTTTTATATCCTTAAGTGCAGCATTACACACATATATAATTCTTGACAGGCAGAATGAGGCCAAGAGGCACATATCTGAAACCCAACACATAGAAAATCAGATTTTCTGATGCATGGACAGATTCACAGCTTCATTCCATAACCAAACAACAAAGACCCCTAAAAGAAAGCCATAAAGTTTCCACATATTGAAACTATAAACCACGAGTCTTTCAAGGAGTCAAACATTCTGAGGGGTTGAAGAAATTTATTGCAAAGTAATTTCTGCAGTAGCATTTTAAGGGTTTTTAGGGCACAGCGGTATTATAGTTTTGGAAACAGGCATGAGTTTCTCTGAGCCATAAGGAAACACACCTGTGAATTCCCATAAACATTCATTTCAATTGCCTTAGACTCCCTTAATGCTCACCTGGATTTAAAAAGAAAAGAAAAACGAAAAGAAAGGTGATCAGTGACAGCAGGAAGCTTTTTTTAGGGAGTTCACGTTTTATATTGACCCCAAATTTTATTAGTTTCACATCGACCCCACACTTCAGCCCTGCATCCATCACTGCTAAACCAAGGAGAAGCTGAAGAGCCTAAACACTGACAGCAAAGCTGTTCTCATTGCCAGACCTCGCTCTCCAGGCTTCACCAGGGCACAGGGAAGCCAAGAAGGCTGTCCGCACAGCCGGACCGCAGAGCGAGCGAGTGCGTGGGCGACAGAAACTGCCCGGGGAATTTGGATCGTAAAAAACCCCAAGCTGCTGACACGACACTCAGAAAAGGGGACTCGCCTCATACATTCTTTACCTGAAAGCTAATGATGCTCTTCTTAGAGGTAAACAACCAGTTATGAAAGCTCACACTCTTCACACCTGCTGCAGCCCTGTTCCCTGTGTATCCAGCACTAGGGCATTTATCAAACACCTTGAGAAATGTCCTCAAGATCTCTGGTAGCAGGTAGATCTTACTGCTCTAAAGTGCATTTAGCTCTCGCTCGGACTACACGACTAGGAATATCCTCCGCACTGCCGGATAATCCCGTCCAGGCCCGTGGGTTTACTCCAGGCAGTCCCTCCCTTTCAGCCGAAGTGCTGGGCTGGACTCGGCTTTCCGGAGCCGTTGTCCGCCTACAGCTCCTCATGCAGGCAGCGAATCCCCGCAGCGGCCCCGGTAACGCCGCTCGCCGCTGCGGGCGCTGCTGCAGGAGGGATGAGCGGCGGGGTCAGCCCCGGCATGTGCGGCCCCGGGCCCCCCCGCGCTGCTCCCGGCATGTGCGGCCCTGCCCGCGGGGCGGGGGTCACCCGCCCCCCTGCCCCCAGCCCGG
>VWZN01012595.1:174208-195553 GCA_013396955.1 Regulus satrapa | reverse complement strand
CGGGCTGTGAGGGACCGATCCTGGCCAGGTGGGGCGGGCTGTGAGGGACCGATCCCGGCCGGGGCGGGCTGTGAGGGACCGATCCCGGCCGGGGCGGGCTGTGAGGGTGGCCCGTGGGTTGCCGCCCTGCCGCGGGTGCGGGGAGCCCAGAGCCCGAAAGTTCGTGCGGGCCGGGCCCCTCCCGAAAAGGCAGCAGCCCCTGCCCGGCCGTGCCCGCGATGGGAGCGCGGCGGGCAGGGCAGGAGAGGGCAGCGCCGAGACCCCGAGCCGGAGTCTGTGACAGAGCGAGCAACTCTCGGGAGTCAGGCTTTAAATCCTTCTGCAGTCGCAAACGAGCTCATCTTTTAAGAAATCTAAAGATTTGGTTATTTAGGGCACGTTTTACTCGTGTGCATTTTGTTGCCTGTAAATATAAATCTTTGAAGAGCAAGTTATAAATATTAAAGCCTAAGTGCATAGGGGGAGTATGTGTATCAAATTTTAGACTAAATTTATTCCAACCCAGTTTGGCGCACACATGCCCGATGCATTCAAGCTGCACTCACACAAATCACGGAAGTTATTCAGCTTTACAGTGGTAGGTGCCTGTCTCAGAGACTGGTGAATGACTTAACAATAATTAGCATATTTATATAACACGTTGTTTATAGGTGGGGTTTGGAATCTGAGAGGCATTCATATCATGTCCTGAACAGGAGGGATTCCTGGAAGTATGAAGCAATGGCTTGTTTGGCGTTTTCCCCCATTCGAGCTACATCTGTGTGTGCACTCAGACTCTGAGATGTGCCCAGAGAGAGCAGGTGAACCTTAACTCAACGTGTTTTCAACTCACATCTGGTACCAAACAAAGCCAAACTGCTGCTAAGGACCTTTCTCTTCATTTTCCCCTTTGTAGTTATTTTCTTCCATCTTCCTTTCATCTCTGGAAGCTCCATCAGTATTGGGGTAGACAGCAACTATTCCCATCTCCGTAAGTAGTATCTTTTTCTTTTTTTTTTTTAAACTGCATTATTGGCATGCTTTGCAGTCATGCACAGCTGCAGGAATATTATATTTAAAGTTCTTTAGCAGATAAACATCAAGTAAAAAGCAAAGAGCTTCCTGACTGAGAAAAAACTGAGTTAGCAAAAATGTCCTTAACCTTGCCATCTTTAAGCAGACCAAACTCACAGAAACGACAGAACTGTCTGAAATAAAGGATCATAAAATTTAGTGTCAGGTACAAATACTTCCATATTTTATTACAAAAAGAAATCCCCCTGTGGGAGCATTTTCTCCCACAACAGCAAACTAGCAAATTGACAAATGGAGCACACTGGCATCAGTCAAAATTTATATCGGTTTGGCACTCACTAGTGAAACAAATGTGGCTAAAAATTACTTCCAGTCATTGAGATAAAACAATTCCTGACATTTGACTTCCTTCTGTTCTCCTTTTTATGACTGCCTTTTGTAGTCATTATATGAAGGTTTTTTGAAAAGGAAATACAGAATTATAGGAGCAAATTATCCTCGTGTCACTGGTCCTATTTTGGCAGAAAACCACCTGCATGCAGGGAAGCAGGGCAGCATGTCCAGTGTCTTGGATGGAAGAATCATAATGAGAAAAATACACACACAACAATTAAACCCACCAAGAGCCCCTTTGGAGCAAGGGCTGCAGATCAAGAAAAGCTGTTCTGGAATGTTATAACTAGTCTGTGACTTTGTGGGCTGTTCATGCCCACCATGGCTGAGAAATCATACAATTAAAGGTGCAGTTTTAAAGGAAGAACAGAAGTTCCCTTCATTTACTTTGGAACATACAAGGAGGAACACAAAGTCAGCTACAGTCATTCACAGACTAGAAATCACACCCATTTAATGTTTGCTGTCACAACCTATCATGAAAGCAAACTTGGAGAAATTATTCATAGAGTCAGAACCAGCTTCTGGCCACAGTAGGGATTTTAAGATCTATCCCTAAGAGAACTTTGGTAATTGAAAGCAGAGTTTGGTTGGTAAAGGTGAAGACAGTGCAAAACCAAATAAATGGCAAGTGCTGTCTTTCAGATTGCTTGGTAATCCCTTAAACTCCTCCAAAAAACCACATTAAAGATGGGCTGAAGATCAACTGCAAAATCAGTAGCTGCTGCCTAATAGATGCACAAGTGGCATCACCCAAGTCACAAAAAATACATAATAGTCCAAAACCATGGACATTGGTGTAGCTGCATTGGCAGTCTCCTCGTTTGTTAGTGAGCTGCCTGTGAGCTTGGCAAGAAAATCCCTGTGCTATGCTGGTGGTGTTACAGGTCAATATTGCAAAAAGAATGATGAGATTAATTTCTGCCAGAAATTCTGGGTTTCCATAAAGCACAAAGTGATGTTTTCCCAGCACTTCATTGCAGGACAGCTTTGTATTGCATTGGGTTTAGACCAGTGGAGTTCTGTAACAGAACAGCTGCAGCAAACAGTTCAGAGGAGTCTGAGGATTGTTCTCATCTCCATGCAGGTGCCTACAGAATTAAATGCTTTAGACCATGGTTTTCCTTCAGCCTTAACTGAGTCCAGCTTAGCCAGGCTGACAGTCTGGCCCTCTCCACAAGCACTCTCAACTTTAATTTCTGTAGTGCCTAGACTCTGAAACATTCCAGTGACAGGAACAGAAAATATTAACACAGTAGCAGGTGGGCATTAGCCAGAAATGAAACCGTGGCTCATGGGATGCTTTTACAGCAAATGTGGAGAGACTGGAGTTATCCCAGGCTGTTTGGAGGTACCACAGGAAGGAGACTCCACAGTGGCCCCAGGAGATCTACAGAGCTCGGGTAGGCCAGGTACGAGACCTGTTTGCTCTCCAAAGACTGAATTTCCTAAGCAAGGGCAGAGGCCCAGGAGCAGGACTGCAGCTCTGCCCGTACAGAGTCAGCTGTGCCTGGAGAATCCTGCTCTAGTCCAGGACAAAGGGGAAAAGTCATCCCAGCAAAGTGCAGGCAAGAGAATACTCAGGGATGGAGCCCAGTGATTTCAAGCACACAGAGCCAAGGTGGGCTGACAGGGTCAGCGTTTAACAGAACTTCCTTGTCAGAAATAGAATTTGTTCTGACTTTCTTGCCTTAGATGTTTCTTTGTGAGAGAAACATTGGATTTTCTTTGCAAAGTGTTTCTAGGTTTCAGTCACCTGTGTTTGGATGGTCGCTTGGTTTTCAGAATAAAAAGTCGGATTTATCTCTATAAAATAATGACAATTAATATAAATTATTAATCAGCAGTCATGAACTTCAGTCAGTGTTTCAAATGCTTAAATGAAGGGGTCCAAAAACTGTCAGAGAACTAAAAAGACAGAAAAATAGTTCTATGCAAACTACTTTTTCTTTCTGCATGTGTCTGCCTCCTCCACCTCCTTCCCATCACTTCTGAGATTTATCCCTAGGGAATTGGTTGTAGACACAAGTAAAAGCAATCAAACCAACTGATTATTCAATCAATTATCCAGATCACCAATACATATCTGGTATTATCAAAAGATATTTATTTCCAGCTATTTAGTTATAATTTTCCAGCTCCATAGTTATGTGTTCAAATATTAAGTATTTATGATAGTCCCATTCACTGTATCCCTGCTTTTATATCTAAGAGCATAAGGAATGTCCAGAGATACGTAAAATGTTCATTTGCATGCATGAATGACAAAACCAAAGCTGTAAAATATAGAGACGGCATTTTCAAATCCAGCACTAAGATTCCTGTCTTAGAATCTTCAGAGAGTCTACAAACTTATCCTAACTAAACAGAATTTTCTCACCTAATCAAGAAGGAACAGAAGCATTCCTACTGTGGCTGTCGGCACGTGAAACCCACCTAGGACAGGCCAGGGACACCTCCCACAAGGGAAGAGTGCAGAAAATCCTGCTCCGGGAATCAGTGGAGCCACCTTGGAGGCTGTCCCTCAGCCCCTGGCTCGGGGACAGCAGAAGAGCACAGCTGGCTGCCAGCTGTGCTGCCGCTGACTCCAGCATTAGAGCTGCACTCTGAGAAGCCTGGACTGGATGAACTTCTGCTCCTAAACAAGGAAATCTTTCTGCACACAACAAGAATAAAAAGCTCTCTCCACTGCTGAAGACTTGGGACTCTGCAGCTCTTGATGGCAAATCCTGTCTTTTTCCCAATCCAAACTCAGCCAGTTTCGGGCAGTTGTCTAAGGCACAAACACAGTTCCTGGGAGTACAACATCAGCAGGAACATAATGCACATTCCCAGGCATGGGTGGAGCCCAGTGCCTCAGTCCAAGCCAGAGAAGAGACTGGGTGATTTGGGATCTGTGCAAGCACCTTCAGGAGTTCTCCTGGCTTTGAAACATGCAGAAAGACAGGAGATTGCTTCCAGCTTTGGTAGGAGCTGCTGGCCTGGAGAGGTGCAGGATGCCAGGAGTTTAAGAGAGAGCCTGACAGATCTGCAGCCAGACTTGTGCACAGCACAGCAGGACATCCCCTTGCTCTTGATCACTTAAGGAGTGTCAGTGATCAAAGTACCAACATCCACCACCCATTATCAGTTTCTCTGTCAAAAGTGCCAGATACCAAATGGCTCTGTGGTGCCAGACAATGAGGGACGTGCACTGCAGTTGCCCCCTCTTCTCGTCAGTGTACATTTAATTTAAAATTTAATTTAAAACCACAATTTAATCCCCAGAACTATCTGCTCTTTTCTTCCTTCACTCTGTTTCTTCTCTTAAGTGTGGATGTTTTTCTGAAGGTGCTGAAGAGATTCCTATCTCCTTTGCCTTAGGGACATACCCAAAATCTCCCTACAGTTTTCCACATGGCACTTCATATTTTAATGACTCCAGCTGTACAGGAGAGAAGGATGCTCTAATACCTCCAGAACCACACCTTGGAATCCTTTGTTCCTCTCCCCTACTAAGTAATAGCCAGCATCTTTCTGCCATCAATTTATTTCATGATGGCTTGAAATCATCTGCTACGTGAAGAATAATTTCTTCACCGTTACTTTATTAGGCTGGAATCTGCACTGAGAAGGGTTCCATTTCTCCCCAAGCCTGACAGTTTCTCATCCTCTTGTATGAGGATGTAGGCTGACAACTCCAAGTCATTCATTTCCATTGTACCTACTGACTTACTGCTTTCATTTCAAACAGCTTCTCCCAACTCACTGCTCTACTCGAAATAATAGATTAGGAAATAATAGATGCATAGCTCCCATGCAAAACCTGCACTGCAAACACAGAGAGTCTAGTCCAAACCTGCTCCCCAGCAAATAAATAAAATGATGCTTCAGTTTCGGAGGGGATCTCATCAAGCTGCTACAATTCCTGTCAAGAAACCTCACAGAGGAGAGTAGGGGGGGCGTTTGGTTTAGATCCTGTTTGAGCTGTGTGTTCAGGCACATGCCCAGCTACCTTCATGCACAGCATCTCTCCAGGAGAGCTGGACTCCTCTGTAAAGCTTCCTCACGCTCTCTGTGCTCGGATGCTTTGGAGACTTGGCCTCTAGCTCAGAGCTGGCAGAAGTGATTCGGCTGCCTTAGACAGCATTTATGCAAACAGGGATTTTACCTCCAAGACTTAATACATTTCTTGATGGAACTTCCTGAAATACCTCTGAGAGGGTTTTTGGGTTTTTGTTTGTTTGTTTGTTTGTTTGTTTGTTTGTTTTTTAAATGACACTATATGACATAGGAAAGCCTACAGTCCTCAAGAACATGTGTGAAGATAATTCACTAAAGGACATTCCAGCCAGAGTCCCCTGATCTCTGTCTACTCTTAATGCAGATTGTTCTTTTATTGACAATTTTTTCCTCTGGGCTCTTTGATTCTAAGTTTCTTATCTTTTAATTGCTCTTTTTAGTTGCAAGCATGTTAATCTCTCTGTTCCATCTTTAAAATGAGGATTGTCTGATTGTCTTTCAGCAATTGTTTTTTTCCTTCATTGACAAGTAATCTTTATTAGTTTAATGGTTTAAGAAAAGCAGCTCTGTAAGCATCTGATTTTTACAGGTTTTCAGCCTCCTAGCTTTATTTTGATTTAGCTGCAAAATTGCTACAAGATTATTTCTACTTAAAAGCCCCAACTAAAATTGAAGCTTAATCACTCTAGGTTCTGCACAAAACAGCTGGCCTTGTCCTTTCAGATGACAGGTATCTAGAAAACACAAAAGGTGGATGGAGGAAAAAAAGGCTGGCAGAATAGTTAATTGCTTTAAATTCCACAGGAACTTAAGGAGAAAGCCTGGTTCTCCTGGCTGCTGGGTTGGTGTCTGTCCATTACCTGGCACTGACTCTTGCTAACAAGAGAGGAATTCTCTGAATTCAGTTTCCACTTACTGAGGACCTGAAGTGTTTTTTATGGTTAGAGGACAAATGCAGCCAGGTCTTCATTCCACTGGGGAAGGGATTTCTACGGCAAGGCCTCAGGATTTAAAGAGATGAGCTTTACAAAAGAGATCCCTGCTCCTCTCAGGGAGAGAGTAATTGTGAGCTCTTTAGTTCCAGTTGAAAGACCAGTTCTTTACTAGATTGAATTTTGCATCTAATCTGCACTTTAACATCTCTTTTTATTAGCAGAAATCACTATTTTGGTTATTTCCAAGCTGAACTGCTGAGGTACAGACTGGCTGTTTTCACTCTCCAAACACACTCAGCACACGAGTCCTTGGCCCAAACAATTGGCAAGAAGTGCCAAGCTTTATGGAGGAAGTTGGTCACAGAAAGCCCAACACAGAAGACCAGAGCTTCTAGAAATTTGCAAATCAGGTTTCCTCACTGTCACCTCAATGTATTGCCCTGAAACTTGCTCCAAGGTCAGTGGTTACACAGGGAACCACAGGGTCCTCACTGGCTGGACAGCAGAGGAAGGGTAAAGCCCTGCTGCCTTGACCAGACAACTAAAGCTCTGAGAGTTAAATTTTACTGGGGCTATTTTTTTTTTTTTATTTCATGAAAAAATTGCTGCTTTTTCGCAGCAGCCATGTTGACAAGTAGCCCAACAATATCTAGTCACTGGACACTGTAATTCCAGCTCTGCCTTAGAGACACATCCAGAGAGGAATGTGAATCCAAAGTGATTTCTGATTTGGCCTGAACTTGGAGCTAACAGTACATTGCAAAGAGGAGCAAAAAGGAGGAGCTATGTGGGGTGATTTGAAGAGTACATCAAGCTCATTTGAAGAGTACATCAAACTGCACTAATGATTACTTTCCTCACAGTAAACACGTTTGTGGAATCAGATGTTCCTTCAGAAAGAATGTGGGACATTCAGTAGTAGACTGAAAACAGTTCCAGTGCATCCTGCTGGGTGCTCTGGCTGTACAGCACATCTCTGAGCAGCAATCCGAACCAGAAATGCCCAGATGTTTAGGGAGAGCACAAAATCAGAATATCACCAATACTTTTAAACTACATAGACAGTTTTATAAAATACTTTCCTTTTAGAACAGCACAATCCTCAATGGAAACATAAGTGGAAACTGCTTGCCACTTGATCGTATCAATCTAAAAGATCTAAAAACCTGATATATATCTAAAATAGGAAAAAAATCCCTACATTCAGAGCTTTATTTCTGTGCTTCTGATTTAAAAAACAAAAAACAAACAAAAAAATACCCCAAAAACAAACAACAAACCCCACTACTGAATGAAGCAAGCTGCAAATTGGAAATTATCCTAAAGTTGGAGACGTAAGATATCCAACTCCTCAGGAGAGCTGAAACATCCGTAGAGGTAAAACCATTTTCAAATTTTGATTCCCAAACACACCCAAGGACAACATGGTAAAATGTAGGGATAAAGGTGGTATCAAGGTACTGTAGTAGTACAGAAATGACATCCTGTGTCCCTCCTCTGGTTTAAGGTTATTGTACATTTCTTTTGTTGCCATCAATGCAAAACCACTGAGGAACTGGTGGGCGCAAGAAGTCACCAGAGAGATAAGAATTGTCTTTCTTATATTGTGTTTGGTGCAGGTTTCTGTGTCCTGCTCCTCTAGATCACAGATACAGAGCATTAAACCTGGGCCATGAGAGGTTCATTCTTTATCATTCAGTGGCTGAGGTGACAACTGGGTACCCACTTCAACAGAGATAGAATTCAGGGGGCTAAAAAAATTTGTATTACTGACACAGGAAAATTAGCTGCAAATTATTACCTTTTATTACTGCATTTTAATATTGATGCAGATTAGTTTTCAACTTGTGGATCAATTTTTTGTGTCACCTTTATATAATACTGCCCCTTAGCCTAAATTTGACAGGGCCATTTTTATGTTCCTAGGTTACCAATTTTCACTTGCTAAATCCATAAAACATGTGCAGATTTAGAATCTAAACCCTGCACCCCATTGCATGGCCCTCTGTGATGGGAACAGGTGAAGAACCAGAAAGGGTTTCTCTGAGACAGGCTTCTTAGTTCCCTGTCATCCAAAGGAAAAACAGGTTTCAAATCAATTTGAGTTTTAAAATATGCTTTGAAGACAGAATATCTTGTGGCAGCATGTACTGGGACAGAAGGATCACTTTGGGAATTAATGTGTTTTTTCACCAGTGAAACAGTCTCGAAAGAATTTTCATTGCAGAGAACTGAAAGCTCATTATTTGCTCAGTCAGTTTGTGATGCTTCTGTCTCTGCCTGCTGGCTGTGCCTCGTTCTTCCTCAAAAGAACATTGACATATTTTTAGTCTTCATCATTTTGGAGATTATTTTACAGCTGCCTTTCAGAACAGATGGGAGATTCATATCATCTGGACTCACAAAATATGTAATTTGCACTTGCTACAGCTGGGATAGGTTTGTACACCCATTTTTTTAACCATCATTGTACCTCACTGCTTCTCAGTCCAAAGGAAATTGGATCTGCCCATACAATGTTTTTACATTCGATTGTACTGTTTACAATCGGAATGGTTCTCCTTGGGGCTAATGAAGCATCACCATGGGTTTCTCTTGTTCTCATAAAGGCCAGATCCCCAGCAGCTGGCAGAACACAAAGCACAGCATTGCCTCGTGGGAGATGAGGTGTGTGCATTAGAGTGACCTTCAAAGTGGAGCCACTAAAGTGGTGAAAGGGAAAGCAGGAAGCAGGAATTTTATGTTGCAGAAGCTGTAGAGAACATTTCTGTGTCCAAAAAGGGGTGACATCACAGCCAGTGGTAGAGGAGAATTGTGTTGAACTGGTTAAAACAGGTGCAGTGAAGAAACAAAAGGGTATAAACTGGAGCAAGTTCATAGAGATTTAAAATAACTAGGGCAACTTTTAACTATATCAGGAATTAGGCAGATTTATGGAAGACAGGAGATAAAACCAGGACCAATTCTCTAATAAATTTCCTAATAAATTATTTTTTTCCCTTTGCATCATTTTCCTTTTTGACATTTGCAATGACTGTGCAACCAGTCCAACACCAATAAAAGTTGTTCCTGTTTACACAAGGACTACCCTTAGCACCACAAATTATTGCTTAGGTGCTGCTATAATTTTTTTTTATCATTATATCTATAATTTTTTTCACTCTCAATAAACCAAATAAAAACGATGCCCTCGAAAAGCCCCACAAATAAACAAACAAAATAACCCACGGAATTCCTTCCCATTTTGAAATTGTCTTGAGATGCCTGCCAGAAATGCAGGAGCCGTTGGGAGGTGCCCCCAATGTTCTGAGGATGCCCCGCGTTGCTGGGAGGTGGCAGAGCTGCCGGGCCCGGGCTGGGATCTGCCGGGCCAGGCGTTGTCCGTGCTGCTGGCGTTCGGGATCTGGAGACAGTTCACAACTGCCATCTTCCCCCCAGCAGCTGCGCAGGAAATCAGGAGCCATTACCCAGCGTGCAGGATTCCACAGCTGTAAAGAGAGACACAAGGTTCGAATGACAAACACGGGAGAGCTAACAAACCTCGTGTAGCAGCAGTGCCTGCATCCCTGAGCTGGTGTGCTCCAGAGCTCACGCTCTTCTAGCTGGGCTTCAACCTTTGTTTGTCCCTGGAATCTTTGTGATTGCTCACATAAAGTGGCCTGGATACAACCTGAATTCATAATATTCTGCTGAAAATTAAAGCTGGTTTCCAAAGGATCTTTCTGCACAAAGTTCTCCTTCCAAACTGAAAAATAATTAATTTGATCATTAATTTTCTGTCTGTTTTACTTCTCTTTCTCTTCATTGGAAGACTCTACAGGTGTCAGTGCACACTGAGATCCACTTGTCAGACAATTATTTGCTTCTATGTACCATCCAAACAAGATCACCTTCAATAGCTCTTTTGGTGAAATGGGAAAAAAATTATAAAAGAATATATTCTTTGAATAATGTAGGAAGATTTTACATCTCTTTTCCTGGAGAATTTTCTGACTTCCTGGTCTCCATAATTTTGTTTTGTATAGTATGTTAATAGATTTGAAACCTAAGAAACTGGAATATATTTACATGATAAGTTCTTTTTTCCATTATTTGGTTTAGATGTTTCAATGGGACACTGAAATTCCATGGGATATTTTGTATTGTGAAGTGTAAAATGCACAAGAAAACCCTATACATTCCCTTTCACAGAGATGCCCCAATTCCTTTTTAAACTTTGTGTCATGCAGCTGCTGTTTGAATGCTGATGGACATGAAAAGCCAAACTGCTGCTGCTTTTGGCCTGGGAAGGGGTGGCCCTCCTCAGATGGGACAAGTGACACCAGTCCCACCCACACTCCCATTTCTCCAGTACATGTATTTTGTACAGGGGAATATTAGCATGACCTGAAACTGCTTTTCTGGCTGTGACCATCTCTCCTTTGAGAGGAGAAAGTGTCTGTTCAGTGCTGTCTGTGTGCATAAAGATAAAAGGAACCCCAATGCACTGTCAAAGGACAAGAGAAAATAACATTGTTCCCCTCTCTAGGCAGAGAGGAGTGACTGAGTTTTCTATGCAGCCCCCCAAAATCAACACTAGCCCTGTGTCACATCTTCAATTATTTAACTGAGGGGCCTGTAAAACATTTGGCTTCAGGCCCTCCTGGACAGAATCTCATGTCTCTGCAAACCAACCCTGAGTTTATGTCTTCCTAAATTCACCCAAGGTTTTTTAAAGAGTATTGAAAAAATCCTGCCCCACTCTATCAGACTCAGTTCCTACCCTTAATTGTCAAACTGGAAAGGGACCTTGACAGAGATATACTTTACCACTAAGGAGGTCTTAGTCCAGTCCTTCAGGTTTATGGAAGATAACAGATCTCTTTTTTTCCCCATTTTACCATTTTGTGTGTTCAGCTGGGGCGAAGATGCATTGTTTTGGTTTGAATGTTCAAGCATGTCAGGCAGCCAGAAGGCTCAGAGACACTGCAGCCTTGTGATTTCTCTGATGTGCTTCCCTTAGACCTCATCTGGCTCAAAGCCAAGTTCATCCTGGAAACAACAGGGCAGGAAGTATTTGTTTGAGACCCGTTTTCAGGTCTGACAAAGCAGAGTGCTCTCATCTCACTGGACCTTTCAAAAGCAGCAAGATTGACTTTGAGAAGGAACTGCTTGTTACACAATCACCTATTGTTTCTGCTCCTTTCATATGAACAGAGCTTTCTGCTGAGTCAAAAAGAACCACACTGTGGTGGTGACAGACTCTGCCTCTTACACTGGCTATCCTGTCACTAGAAGGGGGACTGTAGCAGAGTCCGCATGTCCTTGAAAGTCTGCTCAAGTGAGTTACCCTTCCCTTTCCTGAATCACGCCCCCACATTCTGTGCACGTGAGTCCATCTGCTCACCAACTCACTGTCTGCAGCAATAGGCAGCTCTGAACAATAGGTTTCATCTGGTTTTGCTGTTACAAGGACATGGATATTTAGAGGCTTATTTATTCATCTGTCTAAATCATTTGTATGGGATGCTGAGTTCAAGGACAATGTGTGGTTCAGGCAGCAGTGGAAATGGAAGATGTGGTCAAGCTCAGAGTGCATTAAGCTAATGTATTATGAAAGCTTCTGCTCTGAAATGCCAGTTGAGGAAGAAGGAGGAAAAAAAGCCTGAGAAACATAGTTGCCATTGCCAGAAACAATTACGGTACTGGCAGCTTTGCAGAGCAGTGGCTCCGGGCTGGGCCTCTGCATCTGGAAGTGGAATGTGAATAACCAAACCACCTCACAGGTGATGTAAGTAATGCTTGGCCAGGGGAGAGGGAAGAATTACTGCCAGGTCAGAGATATCAGTGTATTTCAAGGAGTCACAGGGTACTTTTTATTCAGAGTGCAGACAGTTTTAGCCATTTGTTTAAAACCAGATTTGTTGCAAAGGAGTTGAAGGAGGTGTTGGAAGAGCTCTGATGAACACAAGGGTGCTGCAGTCTCAGCAGCTGCTGTTTACAAGCAAGCTTGGAGGTGTAACCACCTCAGCTTCTTCAGCTCCTGCCTTGTTATGTTTACACGTTAATGTCAAGCTACAGTTTTAACACAGAACCCTTCCTTTTAGCACACCCGCTTTGTGACTAGCAACATCTAAGAGACAAACTACTTTTAGACCTCTATTCTACACTCTACAAATAGCATTTATCACATGCTGTCACTCATTAGAAGTACTTGGAGACTTGTGGATTTCAGTTACCATGACATTTTACAGAGAAGTGGCCTCCATTGTGCCGAAGGACCAGATATTACAATGGCAGAGTGGACTGTAAAGACACTTCAGGTGAAAGTAACCCAAATAATGAGATTCAGGAGTGAGCCTAGTGCACCCCATCCTCGAATGGGCATGAGATACATGGAGGAAAAATGCAAAGTAAAACCCTCTGGACATGCAGAGTGTGGACAGCAGGCCCTGACCGTTCAGCACCACCCGCTCCCAGGCTGCCCAGAGCAGTTCCAGCCCCACACAACAGTCTAACAACAGAGCAGCGTCCAGGTCAGCACCATGGAGCACAGAAGATTATGACCTTATATTGAGAATTCCGAAGGTTTACAGTTAATGTGCATGGGAGGAACATAAGACCTGAATTTAGGGACGATCTCAAGTTCTCACGCTCTGAATTTGTAACCTAATCAGCAGAGATTACAGCTAGACATGGGGTTGTGGTTTTTCCTCTGAGAAAACGTATTGGGTGTGGCTGTGGAAGGTTTAATGGGAACACACCAGTTTGGATGATCTTGCATTTTGCCAGGATCCCATGATAACCTTTAATCAATTTACACTGCACATAAGAAGAATGTGTTATTTTCTGCCCTTCTATAAAGGTGTGCATAAAGTAGTGACTGGCAACAATCTTCCTAATATATGTAATTTTTTTTTTCTAAATGCAAAGCTGTCACTTCAGTGCTAATAAAAAACTACAGGAATGACAGCTGACAAAATGTGAGTCAAGTACTCACAGGTTTGTTCTGAACACACTAGAGTCATTAAGAGCTCCAAACCAACAGAGCATTTTCAGTAGTTACAGTAGTGCACAGAACTCAGAAACTGCCTGGGGAAAAAAATCCTTTTTTGTCAGTTGCAAGGACTGATGATCTTCAGTCTTCACACACTGACTCTTCCCAAGTGACCCTGGGAGCAGAGTGTCACCAGTGAGGCCCCAGCTGCTGTCACCCCGCGGGCACAGAAATGCTCCAGGCCAGGCGGCTGCCAAAGCCCCTGGGCAAGACCTGCCAGCAGAGCAGCCGCCAAACAGAGCTCCCCAGGAGGAGAGAATTACCCCTGGAACAGCATTCCCTCAGGGCCAGCCTGCCCAGAGCAGCACTGCTGCCAGGAGGGCAGGACACAGCCAGGCAGAATCCAAAGGCTGCCAGGCAGATTTCCACAGGAGCTGTGTCCACATCCGGAAGTCATCAATGAACAAGTGGCTAAATGAGCACATGGAAAAAGTACTCCTATATAGAAGCCCCATCTTTGTGACTAATGTATAGGTAATATTGTCAGGTACATATTACATAACTCGTATCTTGGGGATGAATATATATCAAAATATACATCATGTATATGTATCATATTTATTACTTTTCCTCCTATCTATGTGCAGGATAGAGGCACTCCACTTGAATTATTCACTGTTCTTATTTCTAACTTTCTAATTATTTCTAACTGACATCTAAATATTTAGCCCATAAGGTAGAAAACACCTTGGTTCCTTCAGAATAGTTTGGTATTTGGCATATTTGATATACCTGTTTCATCCTAATGTATTTTAGGATGTTTAGGACTTCCTGGCAGCATCCAAGCACCTTGTGTTGCCCTCTGGAGGCAACAGTCATTTTAAAGAACTAAGTCCTTGAGCCATAAAACATGAATGAAAATACGTGAGTTTTACATGTTAGTTATCATTATTCTTTCTCATCTTAAGTTGTTTAATTTACTTTACAGTTAACAGTATCTTGATGCAGAAATTTAATTTTATTTTGGCCAACAAAGACTTCATCTACTTCATATGAAACCCATAAATAATAAAAAACCAGGTACCAAGAAGGGAGTATAGTTTCCTCATAGCATGTTTTTCTGTTGAATAAGTATTAATAGATACCTTTAGAACTTGTGTCAGTCATATCACTTATCCATTATTTGTGTGTCCTTGGCCAAATTTTCATGCTGCTTAAGGACACTGATTAAACATGCAAATAGATCTATCACCTAGATAGATAGCTTGTTTATTTATTTTAAGGTTTTCAGAGACATGGGGATTGTCACCTTTTCTTAACTGAAAAGGATTTTATATAGATAAAAGCAGGAATAGATGGATAGATAGATAGATAGATAGATAGATAGATAGATAGATAGATAGATAGATAGATAGATAGATAGTTGACATTTACTTTCACATGTTACTTCAATAACCTAAAAATCTTTTGATAAATGGTTTTAAATGACTTTAAACTTGTTTTCTAACAACAGGCAAGTGCAGCACTTTATTAAGTTACAGCTATCAGACTGTCAGTACTGAAACCCTATGACCATCATCTCCCCACATTGTTGCCTCCCCCCACACTCACACGCACAAATTCCCAGTGGAAATTGGAACCTTCTGTTAAGTAGCTGTTTCTTCAAGGACAAAAAGTGATACAATATTTTCTGAATCCCAGCGCTGGTAGCCAGCAGGGCTCCCACTGTTCTCTGTGTTTGTGACTCATATTAGCAGGGTGCAGCAGGACCTCTTATTCACTGTAGTTATGATGAATTTACTGCAAAGGAGAAGGAAAAAGACAGCTGTTGTTTAGGCTTTTTTTAAACCCAAACAAAACCTGCAGTCCAAATCTCTGCCACACAATATGGTGTTCCTTGACTGCAAGTGCCTCAGTGAATGCTAAGCAGATGTTATGAAATTAATTTCCTGTGGGCTGGAAGTTAGTAATTCTCATAAAAAATCATAATGTAAATCTACTGTATAGATAGGTTAACGTTTCCATTTTCAGTGTGTTACAAATAAATAATTTTTATACTGTAAAATCTTGCAGAATAAAGCCACGTTCCACCTTTGGAGCTGTCTGTGAAAACAGCCGTTGTCAAAATTCTTCTTTATTACCAGCCAGGAAGGACAGCTTTGTATTTGAACAGAAGGCTGAATCAGCTCCTCAGATTTTCCCTGCAGCTTATCAGGAAGTTTTCTGTGAAGCTCAGGAATTCCAAGTGAGAGTAACCCCCAGCAAAAGGGGAAAAACTATCAAGATAGATCAACTATCTTGACTAGCATCTGCTCTTGCTGACAGCTTGACCCTGACTCAGTAGGTTTGAGATTATTTCATCAGCCTAAAAATGTGTGAGCATAAGAAGCCCACACCTTTTCCTCTACGGAGAGGGATGTGTCCCTAAGTGCCATTGAGATCACAGTCCCTGCTTCTCATGGAAGGATTGGACACACAAATATTGCACAGCACCCACCAGGCCAGTGGATGAGCCCTCCAAGTACTACTACCAGACTGTGTTCTATCTAATTAGCAAAGCAATTTTGTGATAGAATCAATTAATTGCAGTGCCAGACAGATGGTGATAGAGCCACACAGTACAGCTCTTAAATTGATTATCTGGAATATTTAGCAAAGTCATGAAGCCTTTCAATGCAGATAACATCCTTCACTGTGTTATTTTGGTCTGCTCTATTTCAATTTTGTTCCAGTTCTTTCCCTACCTCTGGCTTTCCAGAAACCCAGCCTTCAGTAAGGCTGAAACAGCACTTATAAAACTGCTTGTGTTATAAACAGTAATGGCAACTGGTTTGTATGCAGCATCTTAAAGAACTCCTTTCTCTTTTGGAATCCTGTTGAAAACTCTGTACAGTAATTTTACTTTCAAACATACATGAAACTTCTGTGCTTCTGAAAAAATGTTCACCCCCCAGTAAATGCCTACAAGCAGGACTGAGATACTTTTTGTTCCCTCTCACAGGCAAATCTGTTATTAGCTTTTGAGATCATGGAATTTTTGGTGGACTACAGCTGTACAGGGATTCCCAGGGAAACTGACCATGTGCACCTTTATTTGGGAAAACCCCTAGCAATTCAGTCTCAGTTATCAACTAACAGAACAGACTAGCCACTCAGAGAACTGGGATAAAATATAGCCACCAAAGCACTGGGATATATTTCCTGTTGCCCCAAGAGAATTCCCCCATCAGTCTGAAAACTGATCATTCATTTCTGTCATTGCTGGATATTTTAAATGTTAATCACAGAAACATGGTAGGGTTTTGCTTTGGACTGGACTAGATCCTCTCTTATGGTTCTTAGGTTTAAACTACAGCTGTGATTAGGTTATTCAGGTCTTTAAACAAAACCCTAAATTCAGATTCTAGAATCCCAAAGCATGGAAAGTTGTGCTCTGTGCAGGTTTGAAAACAAAAAGCTTTCCTACTGTATAATTGGAAGGTTAGAAGGTTATTGGTTCCATTTTTGGTCTAAGAAAAGCTTTTTTTCTTTAAACAGAGAAATAAATGGCCAGGTTCCTCAGTCTGTTTCTTGTGCCTACAGTGCATTCACTGCAGGGGCTTCTGGATTGGTCTGTCACTAAGGAATATTCATGAGATCGGCTTCTTAAAAACACCGGCAGCTCATCAGCCATGGAAGGAGATGAATGACAGAGGGGAAGGGAAATTACTTTCAAAAACCTCCTGCCCACGGTACCATTAATGCCTAATCCAATATCCTGAATTCCTGTTCCTGGGCCTCGGAGGGAATCAAGCCCTTTGTTCTGGCATTGATAAAATCAGATTCAGTGGGCTCTACACCAGTGACCAGGAGATCTTAGCACTCACAAGACACTGCTTTGTATCAGCCATGCAGGATCTCAGAAATGAGAAGGGCAAGGCAAAAAGAGATGCTATGGAAGGAGTTCAGAACTAAATACTGAGGAAAGGGGAATCCAAAGCTGGCAGCTCTTTCTCAGCCATACCACACCAATTTTACTGCCACAAAACTCCTGAAAATCTTAGGGCATGGCTGTGAGAATGAAGCCATGGGGTTTTGAGGAGATCCACCGCTGTTGTGGACAGGAATGATGCCACAGGATATTGAGATCCACCACTGTTGTGGGCAGTCTGGTCACACTGGGGCTCTTGGCAATGCTGTTTGAAAAATCCTGAGCAAATGGCAGAGACAGGCCATGTGTTCTGTTTGAGACAGGGAGAGAGATTCCCCAGGGCTTACACACAGAATGGTGTTTGTAAAGCAAAGAGGATTCACAGTGTTTTACACATCCTTTCAGACCTAGGCATGTCCAGAAAAAGCTTTGGAACCAGCCACACTGAGATGAATTTTCAGGGAAGGAGCAGAGGAAAAACTTGGGTCCTCAAAATCAGCATTCACAGTTACCTACTGAGAGTAAGAGTGGACTTCCCAGGGAGGCTGTATTCCAGGACAGATTTCCATCATATGTGCAGCATATTGCTGCAAGGTGGAAAACATCTGTGCCATTGCCACAAACCAGGCTGGCAGGAAGAGCCTGAACAAGCGGTAGATCAAACAAGAAGAATGTGGGAGGAGGGAATCTTTGTTCTTTTTGTAGCACCTCACACATGCAGTTTCCCAACCATGGCTCCTGGGCATTATAGCTGTGTAAGAATATTGGTCCCAGTGTGCGGAGCCATGGCTCCAAAACTCCTGAAAGGCTGTTTAGGGCATCACAGTAACCATCAACAGCCTGAGAAGGCAGGTGGGTGGTTCATGGAGAGGATTCCAATGCAGCCCTCAGTGTGTGCTTCCCACAGCTGATGTGCACACACAAACACACACAGCTCTGCTCAGGAGGGGCTTCATGCAGGAAGAATAAATCAAATATAGCTTGATACTTCCCATTTTATTAGCAATTAAACACTGCATAGAAAAAAATATTTTGTCATTAATATTTTACTTCAAGCTCACATTAGCAGGAGGTTTCTGTTTGTCCCAAGAGCTACATCTGCACAGCCAAGCCTCTCTGGGCTTTAGGATTCATAACCTCCACCCCTCACCAGCAGCTTTATAGAAAGTCATGGATATAATCCTGCCTACGGAAAGTCCTCTCGAGGTGAAAAAGATGAAGGGGGAAAAGAAAAAACCATCATCATGCAATTCAGGGGCAGCTTAGGAAAGAAAGAAAGAAAATAATCATGCTGACTAATTCAGAAAGAAAAAATAATGTCAAAATAAAAAATTTCATATGGCAGGATAAGTCGCCAGAAATTAGGGGTTTTTTACCCTCCACAGCTGTCCTGGCTGTCAGAAACAAAATCATTACTTCCCACCTTACTCTCAGAGCTTAATTTTAGCATTTAGGAAGCAAAGCCCTGACATAAAAGTATTGCATTTAATGTGCACCTACCATGAAATTCAGCCTAATGGGAAAGGACATGAACTATTTCAAGTGCATTGCAAGTATGAATATATTTCCTTATTCCTTTCTGGCTCAGTCAACCAGAATCTCCAGATGAAAAAATACATTCTTATCTTTTTCTTCCTTTCCCTTTCTCTTTCCTGTGCTCTCTTTTCTGATTGAGGGTGGTTTTTGCTGCTAAATCCTCTTGGATGGGAAGTAGAACCACTTCTAGGACTTAACAAAAGCATTGTCCTCTGTGCATTCAGGGGAAGCTGCCTTGAGAAGTAATGCATGGATTTGTTCTACTTGAGAAAACAAGCTAAAATTTCCCTGGCTGGAAGAGGAAATCAAATGTATGACCTTTGCTCCACGTTTCTCAGAAAAGTGGTGCTGACCTGTAGCACTTAAGATGTTCTTGCCTTCATCTCCCCTTTGTCTCCTCCCCCACCACTCTTTTAGCATGAAGCTAAAGCACACAAATGTTTGAGCTGTCTTTTAGTGTCTCAGTTTACTTATCTCATTTTCTTTAGCCTGTATCTTCTAAATAGAGACTTTCCTGAAACCACAAGAAAGTAGATTGAAAGGGTAAAACTCTGCTTCGGGTTTAAACATACATTTTCATGGGAACAGAAGAATGCACCCCACTGAAGCCAGAGAGAATCACAACTTGTGTTCATTGCTCCCCAGTCCCAAGGGTTATATAAGTGGAAGCTTTCAAAGAAATTCTATTTCATGTAACTTGACACTTCTCATTTTATTAGTAGAGTAACTAAACACTTCACAAAAGCTTAAAATTATTCTGTCGTGAAGATTTTACATAAAGCTCACATTAGCAGGAGGTTTCTGTTTGTTCCAAGAGCAGCATCTCCACAGCCAAGCCCCCAGATTGCCTCTCTGGGCAGCACTTCAGGCCTTGGGGATTAATAAACTCCATCCTCCATCCCTCTCCAGCAGCTTTATAGAAAGGCATGTGTATAATCCTGCCCATGGAAAATCCTCTCTAGGTAATCCTGCCTGGAGTCTACCAGGATGGTGAAGAGAATCAAAAATCAAAGCTGTTGAGGAAACTATGTTTGAACACTCTCCAAACTTGGGTTTTGGACAGTTCTTGTTCAAAAAGCTGATTTCAACAGAGGCACAATACTGTTATTTAAACATCTACTGCATAAACATAGCAGAATTTGAAATATTAAATATTGAAAACATTAAGTGTTAACCTAATGACTGCATTCTTTGTTTCCATTCATTTCATTGCCCACCCTTTTAGAGGTGGTCCAGCTAAAGAAAAGGAATTTGCAATTTCACAGTTCTCTTGCAAATTCATACCCAGACCTCTCCTGGTCCTTGCCAGCAGTTCCAGGGAAGGCCCACAGACCTTCTCCAGATTGTCAGAGACTGGCAGGTTCTCAGGAAGGGCATTTCAGAGATGTTCAACCTCCCTGCAGGTGCATCCAGGCTCTTCTTACCATCCAAAGAGAGCAAGAAATTCCTGAAACATGCTCCAAAGTGAAGTTCCAAAAGTGAGGGAATATTTGCTCTTAATGTGTGGGATGCTGTCACACGCCACTGGAATAGATGGGTAAGCACAGTTTTAAGGAACCACTGAAGGATACACAAATAGAAGGATTATCAGAGGCACAGACAGGAAAGAACCCCTATTCAAGAGGTCCAGAATACCCCGTGCCTGCCAATTTCCTTCCGAGAAACCATTTCAGCTTCCTTTAACTTCACTCAGCAAATCCATGTAACTGTGCTTGTCAGCTTGGCAAATTGCTGTATCATAGTACCCTAGCACTTCCATGAAACAACAAAATTCTATTCCTTACATTCATGTATACTTTTTTTATACAATCCTCTATTAGGAAAAATACTCAATTATCCCAAAGAAAAATATACAGGGATGGGGGAAAAGTAAAAAACAAGCCAATCAGCATCCAGTTTGAAGGCAACTTAATAAATCCGTTCTGACAAACATGATGACTAATTCAGGCTTCTTTAAGTATCACATTGTTTGTTGTACTGATAGCTTAAGCAGTCTTTGTCAGGCAGTTAAGTTCTGAATTCACTGTAATTTATTTCTTCTTCATTTGCATAGTCACAGGCTGGGACCCCCTGACAGGTTTTGGTTCTTTGGAGCATTCATGACATTTATCAGAGTAGGAGAATTCAAATTGCTGTGGAAATCACCATCTACTGTTTCCCTGCTACAACAAATTGCCTATAAAAATCCTGCTGCTGGACTGGTGTCCTGGTTTAGGGCAAATTTGGGAGAGAACCTCTGGATGGACACTCTCTCTAGAAAGACCCGAGAGGTCCCCTCCCCCAGCTGGTTCAGGAACAAGTCCTCCTCGGAGAGAAGTGAAAAATGTTTATTTAACAGGCAAAGCACTTCCCAGCATAAAAAATGAACAATACTAAAGAACAAAACCTCTCACTGCTCTGAAGAGATGACCAATTCAGAGTTCCCTCTGTGGGCTGTGGCTCAGCTCACTCGGTCTTTATCAGTCCCTCCAGTGCTGGAAAATACCACGGCCCCGGTGGAGCACAGGTGGAAGCTCCCGGGGCTCTTCTGGGATTTCAGGGCAGAGAAGGTTCAAACAGTTCCAGGGAAAAAGAAAAAA
>VWZN01012595.1:158545-174145 GCA_013396955.1 Regulus satrapa | reverse complement strand
AAAAAAAAAAACCAGTCTGGAGAACGTGTCTTCCTCAGCTAGCCAAAAACTAAGAGAAAGCAAAGGAGAGCCCTCTCCCACTGTCCACACTGCAGATAACACAGCCCGTGCGTGCAGGAAAGCGAACCACTCTGATCTTTGTGTTTTGAAAGCAAGGGCCTCAGACATTCCAGTGCTTCTTCTTCTCCCCCCTTCACTTTCAGATCCAGTTTTAAAGGTGCAAAACTTATTTCTGGGCTAAACAGACAAATGGGGATACAATTCAACAGCATTCAGCATACAACTCAGGACAACTGGTTATAAATTTCCTAGATTACCTTAGTCTGGATTATCAGCACTAATGACAACAATATTCTCTTATTTGACAATGTTCATTTCTCCTTGCTAAGGATTCATTTGGAAGACTGCTTCTTCCAGTGGTTATGTTTACTCAGCATATTGTTCCTCTTTTATTTGCTGGCATTGGGTTTTATTTAATGAGTATTTTACTGCCTGCTGAGGGTCAATATTTGTTGATCTTGTCTGATACAGAAAATCCCACTGACACACTACCAACTTCAGTAAGCAGAAATCAACAAAGGAAATAACTGCAATAGCCCTCCAGTAACTGTTAATTACAGCAGAACTTTTAGCTGGTTTTGCATTTCTAATTTGACAGCTTATCTTTTTAGAGGGCTAGAAGGAACAGAGGGTTTAGGAAATAACAACTGAGCACAAAGTCCTGGCCCACAGGAAACAAAAGAGACAAACCTGCGAGGCTGTGGCCCCTTTGCCTCCTCCTGGAAGCACTGACAGTGGCCAAGGGAAAGCAGGAGCCTTAACACAGGAGGAGGAGCAGGGACAAGCAAAGAGTGCAGTGCCAGCTCCTCCTGGAATGGGACAGGCATTGTGATGATGGCTCCCCTTGTCCCATGAACTTCGGAAATGCTCAACTCTGCTAAATACAGCCATTTTCAAGATAGATAGAATGACAGTAAATTGTCTGACAGGATATAAAGAGTGACCAGTTCTGTTTCACAGTGAGAAATTATCAGTCATATTGTTATATTTTGAAATATATTAACATATTTCTCTGAATGGCTGTCATTTTTAAGGGGAGAAGCCAAGATTTAAAAGTTTCTAGCAAGGAAGCCTATAAAGGCTGCTCCATAAACCCACAAATACAGCCAAGAAACTGTTCTTGTTAAAGGAGTTACTTTGCTATGTCTTTTCCTTCATCTGTTAAATGAATCTATGAATTTCAGAAAAAGCTTTCAAACATTCTGGTAATTTTGATTTTAACACTTCTATAATACAAGCTTTGAAAACAAGCTCATCAGCAAGGCAAAACCCTCTCCCACAATCTAAAGGGGTGGAGCAGTGACAGTTTTAGAACATGAATCTCAGTGCCTCCTGAATTGGAAAATCTTTTAGGAATAAAATCAAGGATGCATTTACAGAGCAAAAACTGAGGACTAGCTTCAGTATCTTCATAAAAACCAGCAGACTCCAGGTTTTGGCACATTATTTTTACAAAATATGAGTTAGTGGAAAACACTGTATGCTGTAGAACTGAGAATAAAATGTAGAATACAGAGTGAACAGAATGAATAGAAAAGAGCCAGCAGGGCCAGGGAGTATAACACCTCCTTGAAATCCTAAATTCAAATCTGCCTTGAACCATAACTGAATTAATGTGTCTGGTTTCATCTGTGTGGTTTTCAGAAGAGGCTTGTTCCTATCATTGCAAGAGAAGTTGTTTGTAGTTGTCAGGCTTTGTTTCCCAGAGGGGAGTGACAAATAAATGCATATTACATATAAATACATAAACAGGGCAGGAGAATAGTGTACGGAGTGGTAGACAAGAAAATATTCTGATGCCTCTTATTAAGCATCACTGATCACTCCCATTAACAAGAGCAACTCACAGAACCTGTAAATGATGTTTAGAAATTAAAGAAACCCTGAGGACACCCTCTCTGAGGAGGGAAGTGAAAGTAGCTGCCTCAATCCTTGTGGGATAGCCAAGGAAATGCACAAAGCAGGGATATGGGAAAGGAAGACCAAAGAGTTGAGGATCTAACTCAGATAATGCTCCTGACACTCCTTCCCCACCTGTGCAATGCACACTTGTGAGTTAGGCCGGAAAAAGCGTCTGGGAATTAAGCACCCTTTCAGTGCAGCTACAGGGGTAATAACAACCTTTCTTTTCCCTGGATTCCCAGTTGTTTGGCCCTGGGAGTGCCAGATTAATCTGAATTCCTCTTTGGGGTTGGAGCTGCTTGGTGCCCACGGGGAGCTGTGCCACCTCATCGTGGTGACATTTGTGCCTCTGCTCCATAAAAAGGCCTGGGACCTGCCCGTGTCTGCTCCAGGAGCCAGATCCAGGTGCTGATCCTGCTTCCAGAGTAAAATGGCTTTGGGAAAGGCTTCTGTTCCCACACTGGCCATGAAGGGTGGAGGCAGAACTCAGGGAATGGAGCTCAGATGGGGATGCAGGCACGGCTGAGGCTGGCACCGCTCCCTGTGTGACTCCACGTCTGCCACCAGGAACAAACAGAGTCATTCTGGGGATTCTCCAGCAAAGAGAAATGTCAGAACTGACACAATGTTTGCAGTAATAAGCTGTGTTGGCAAAATTCTTAGATGTCACCCGAATGTAAATGAACCCCGGTGACTCAAGGAAGCAATCTCCCAAAGAAAGACACAGAACTTATTTGCATTTTGCACTAGATTACAAATATCACTGTTCTTTCTTTTCCTCTCAGTCTGAAACTGCTGGCTCAGTGTCAGCAGTGTAGAGATGCATTTCTCCTTCTTGTTTTATAACTCATTTAATACCAAGAGGAAAAAGTGTGGATCCCTGAGCTTCTCAGGTGGCTCTTCTGCACACACACTTTGCTGAAGGATTCCTGGTTCTCAGTACTGCGAATATTTTATACAGCAGAGCAGAAACACATAGAAGTGAATAATTGGTGCAGAAACACAGAGATCAGCGAATGAAAATATAAGACAGATTAATCAATTCAATAAAATACAGAGAGGTCAATCCACAAGCTTCTGCTGGGCTCTAAAAATTTTCTTGCTCTAAATATCACACTGGAGACAGAGGCAGCAGGGCTTTGCAAAGCGCTACAGAACGCCCCTTTCTGGAAATTCTCTGTGCAACATGAGCTAACAAGAAGGACAGACAGTTCACCTGAAAAAAATGCATGAATCAGACAGACATAATACAACATTTTAGTTTTTGTTGCCTGGAGAAAGGAGACATCATCAGAATAAAAACAAAATACCCAAAGATAGTACAGGGGTCTCATTTACATTTCTCACTTTTGAAGGAATATAAAGAAATATATGAAAAATCTAACAGACATAACTGTCATATTTTCACGATAAAGAATAAATAGCAAAGTAGACCCACTGCAGAAGAGATGAAAGCATCAAAAAAAGAAAATTTAAAAAAAAAAAGGAAATTGTTTCCATAGCAAGTCTCTTTATTCCATCTTTCTATCTTCACACAACCCATGTAATATTCATTCTAAGTAATTGCTCAGCTTAAGGAAACAGCGTGCTGGCAATTCATCCCTCTCCTCAGGTCACAGCAAGTGCAGGAAAAATATGCAGAAATAGGATGTGACTGAATACAGCGTGTGACAGAGATCATGTGCCACAAAAAGGGCCATTGGGGTTTAAATTAAATCACAAGGGATTCCAGGGACGGGCAGAGTAAAGTCACCAGCCAAAAGGACAATCCCTCAGAAATGCCTCCAGTCAGAGCCCCACTCACAACTGGAGGTGTTGTTCATGGTCCCACTGTGCCTGAAGCCCTGCCAGCATCAGCACAGCAGCCTTTCCCCACCACACTGCATCCTAACAGAGGCTAGTGTGCCATTTCAGGAGTGAACAAGCCAAAAAAAGCCTTCATATGCTAAAATCCTGCACGTTCAGGTTACTGCTTGGTGCTCGAGCAGCTGCCTTGTCTCATGAGCTAAGCATCCTCGTGGATCCAGTGTGGGCAGGGGCTGGGCTGCTCCTGGACACTGAGATCATCTCTTCCTTCTGAAAAGGCAGAGAGCACCTGGATCCCAAGTTCCTGGTACATCCTCTGTTCTACTGGGACAGAAAAAGCTCTGTTGGCTCTGCAGGTGATAATTTCCTTTAGTGTAGTTCAGCAAGGGCCACCTCCTCCTGTCCTCCTACTGTGTGGGGATCTGCTGAACAGGGGAGCTGACACAATGCAAAATAAGCCCACAGATGTTCCTCCTGGAAGCCAGCAGAAGCCATTTGAGTGGTTATACAGGAAAGCACGGCGCTCTGCTCCATGCTCCTCAGGAAAAGGGGCACCTGCAGCCCCAGAGCTCTGTGGGGACACACCTCTGCTCCCAGCACACTCCTCCAGGAGGTTTTGTCCTGGCAGAGGGAAGGGCTGGGCCAGTAGCCCCCTCCCTCTCCCACAGGCAAACTGGCATCTCACAAATGGAAATAAAACAAGCCTTGCAGTCAACATTCCTCCTACCACGTTATGGAAACTTGAAAATCCTGCTGCATTTTGTTAATGCATCAGTCATTGTTCATTCCTCTTTTTCTCAGTCACAGGGATTTTCTAGGGCTGACATGTACCTGGTTCTCTTTACAGAGCTTTTAGGTAACCAAACGCTGACAAAGGCAACATGGGGAGTAAGCACACACCTAGTTGGGCTGTCTGCAGCCTTTCTCCAGGCAGGGTTTATCTCCAAGGGACACAGGAGAGGAACAGGAGCAGTAAGTTTCCTTTCTGAACCCCAGAGCTCATGGAACACCCTCAGCACTCCCTGAATCACCAAGGCTGACACACCTCAAGGCTGCAGGCTCAGGTATTGACAGCTCATATTGTTGCAACCAGGCATCTGTTTGTGCCCTCAGCCCTGCTTTCCTTGGCCCAGCCCAGAAATCTGGGGTTTCAGGAAACTCTGAAGCAGCTGCTACTTAGAAAAACCTGTGATTCATTCCCAGAAGGACTTAACAGGATAGTATTAACAAATGGGACAGTGCATATGAATCCATCAGTTGTTGTAATAATCCAAACAGCAGGGTGTTTCTTGTCTCCTGTGCTGTCAGCACAAGGGAAATCACTGTGAAAATCCCTGCTCTAGGTGCTATTCAGAACAAACTGCAGCAGGCCAGCATGCACTGGCTGAACCTGTAAAGCTGTAAATGTAGCCCGTTGAAACGCAGTGATCATCCTTGTTAACATTTCTAGCATATTTCTTCAATTAATACCAATGCAGGAGCCATCCAGAAGGCAGGAGAAGTTCAAACAGGATTTTGTTGTTGCAGAGAGTTCATACCTTCCTTGGCCAAGCATTAAAGTCTGTCCTTTGTCTTCAACAGCTAAAAGAGGCTTAAAACAAATCAACACCAGCAAACAGAAACCAAAACCATACAGAAACAACCAAAAACCGACCCAGAGAAGCCACCAAACCATAAACACCTGGCTCCAAATCACATTTCCTTTCCAGCTTGCCGTGGAAGGCAGGACCCTCCCTTCCCCATGTCAGGAACCCACATCTCTGTAGCACAATTTACAGACACCACCACCACCCTCACTGGGACCCCTCAAAAGAACCTTGTGGTGCACAAGTCAAGAATGAGGAGTTGAAAGAACTCCTTGATACATGCAAAGATTTGAAGCCTTTCCCATTCTCAGGGTTTTCCTCAAGCTTCAGGACAGCAGGAACTTGGGTTTTTAAACAAATATATAAATAACAAAAACAATAAAAAAGTATCCACTTCCCATTGCCATTCTAGGAGGACATTTTGCTAGTACAATTATATTTAGGATATACTGTGAAGTTCATGGGTTTGTAACTTTGAAGGAGCAGGTAAAGAGCCAGTTCTCAGAGGTAACACAGATTTAAACATTTCTTTGAGGCAACAGGTCATCCCAAATTCACATCTTCGCCACAGCAGATCCACACTGATTTTCATTTTTTTATAATTAATGAGGCTCATCTCAGCTGTTTTACTATTTCACCTTCCAGTTACAATACCCACAAGGAGTCCATTAAAGCAAAGAGCTCTGAAGAGAAAGCAGCCACCTTTTCTAGACTGATTTTTCATGCAGTCTCAGCAAGCTGTCATTGCACCGCTCGTGCTTTAGGCAGCTGGGGTTCAAGGCTCCCACAATGTCTGAGCATTCCTTGGCTCTCTCATTCAGCCAACCTTCCTTCACTGGTGACCTGCTGGAGGCCTTGGATTTCATTCCTGCCAGCCTCTGCTCAGGGGACCTCTGAGATTGCCAGGCTAAAGGGAATTCCTGCTCTGGGAGTTGTTCTTGGTCCCTCCAGGAGCCACAGAGCCTTTGCACAGGGCCAGGCCCTTCCTGCTGGGACTCCACTGCTGCTGCACGGGATTTTTCCCTGAGTCTTTCCCAATAAGGTCATTCTGGAGACAGTGTCCAGCACAGACCTCATACCCCACTGCCCTGGGGATGGGTTTGATAGTGCTCTAGTAACCCTGGAGCACCATTTTCCCCTTTTATTCCTTTCAGTGCTCCATCACTCCCGTGAACAAGCCTTTTTCAGAACATCACTCACTTTTCTGCAGCTCACACACCTGTGTTTCTACAGTGTCCTATAAAATAGGAGCTATTTTCATGCTGTCAGTTTCTTCACCAAAAAACTCTTTGTCTACTAATACAGAGAATAGAAGATTTCAGCTTGTTTTTAATCAGAATGTCTCTTAATCTGATTGTTCACGCACCAGAAACTGAAGAGGTTCATCCATTTCCACCAGAACTGAAGAGCAGTGTATCCAGAAACTCTGGGTGCCCCCAAGAGCTGGAGAATACAATTTACAAATCTAAGTTTATCAATCTCTTTAAGATGGAGTTTATCCACCTCCTGATGCAAACTCTTGAGATTGCCCTCATGTTGAAGGACATTCTGATTCTCCTGTAATGCAAGAGTGCCTTCATGAAGGGAAGAAGAATGTTTAGGTAATTTGGATAGAACTCCATAACTGGCCATACCATGTGGATCCTCTCAGCCTCATTAAGCACCTAATAAGGTAACAGTGATCTGCTGCATGGAGTTAAAATGAATAATTAAGGTGGGTTAGAGGAAACCGAAGAAGGGATTCAATTTTTTTGATGATTTTTTTTCAAATTTGTTAATTCACTATGTAAAAACCCTTGCTGTTAGCATTAAAAGATTAAAATCCCTTTGCAAACATGTGTGATCAGGACAACAGGGACAAAAATTATTTCCTTTTCTATTACAAAGTTGTTTCTTTCTCCCTGTGTCTACCATTCACTTGAAAGGGAATACATTATATAGTCAGCTTAGATACCAGTTTCTCTACCAAGAATCCCATAGTTTTGTTCCAAAATTCTCTTTTCCTTTTTTTTTTTTTTTTTCCAAGTGGGTAGATGGGAACAATTTAACAGACATATTTCCACTGTGAGTACTTATAGAAAGCAGCAAATAGGTAGTAACCTTTAGCACAGACTGAACTTCAAGAAGGCGGGAGCTGGATGGTATCCCTGGATACTTCCAGGCAATATCCCTACAAGAGCTTTTATTTAGATAGTTTTATTAGAACCACCCTGCTGGGAATACTTATTTTTTGGGACTGAACCATTTTCTGGTCCCTTTTGTTCAAAAGGCCACAAAACCCAGGCAGCCTTCAACCCAGATGGTATTCCAGGTTAAGGCATTGTCCAGGGTGCTCTGAGGGCAGCACAAGGGTTCTCATCTGTGGGCAGCACCATTCACTCCAAAGGGATTTATAAATCCTTTGCATTGAAAATGAAATCAACTTTCCCATAATGTATAATTATTTAAATTGAGTTTAATCTCCAGAACAGTGGGCTCACAGCAAAAGCCCAAGTTGTTGCTCCAGCCTGACTCTGCAATTCTTAATTATGACTCTCAGTCTCATTGAGTAGCAATGCAGAACAATGCACACTGCAATCCCTGTTCCTTTAGAAATATTCCCTTGTTTAAATCATCTTTGAAACAATAAACAGCTTCCTTTTAAGAACAGTTTGAAAAACCAGTCAACTACCTGGAGAGGAAACAGTGCAGCAAGCAGAGGTGATTCTCAGGGGATCTGTAAATCTCTTTGCATGCCTTCTGTCGGGGGACAGCTCAGAGCCCTGCTGACTTCCCAGGACACCCGGAGCTGCTGGAGATCTTCATGGTAACTCTGCTGAAACAGGCCTTAAAGTGGGGACTGCATTTTCTATTTGAAATATTCATATACACAGACTGCACTTTATATTGAAGGTGAATAAATGTCCTTTCCTAAAGGCTACACTTGGCTTAGGGGGAGTTTTTTGGTTGGTTTTAAAGTCTTTCCCCTGCCACCTCAGATGAAAAGCAGCCATCATTACATTATTTAGAGGAAGGAACAAAGTGGAGCCTGTAACAGGAGCTCTGTGTGCAAGGCAGCAGCATGTTCTGCTGCCCCAGGAGAAACCCCACAGCCTGTCAGCTTTCCCAGCCAGCTTCCCCAGCCCTTCAGGGTGAGTGTCCTCTGCTCTGCCAGCCTGGCTCAGCCCTGCTGGGCACTCAGGGCACACTGGATGGTGTGCATCAAACACCCCTGGACAGCCTTGCAGAGACCCAGGGAATGATCCTTGGCTGTGAAGCCAGCGCTACACTCCCTGGAACCAGTCCTTTCACCAAATGGGTGTTCTACAGGAGCAGCAGGCATCTCCCCCCAAGCTTTTGAATAGTAATGTTTGAGAGTTTAATTTCCACAGATCTTTCAGTGTCCTTGTACTTCCGTGGCTCCTTTAGCAACAGAGAACCCAGGGGATTGAAATTTTCACTAGAATCCATATCTGACTTGCCATTATTGACACCCCTGCATCTCTCTAAGCAGGGGTTCAGATGAACCTGTTCAGATGAAATCTGAAGGAATTAAATAATTTCTTAATGGTAGGAGAAAACCCCTTGATTTATGCAGGCAGATACTGCTGGAGCTTTCACAGATACAAATGATGATGTAAATTCCACTATAGGTTTTGTGTACTCTGCAACACCATCACCATAACTCATGTGGGAGTGCAGAACACTGCTGCAAACCATTTTCATTATTTTTAAAAATTGATGTCACCTTGAGAGAAAGGCCAAGATAGATCACATGTGATACCACCTCCTAAAGGAAGCTCTGAGGATCCCAGCGTTTGTTACCAGGTTTCTATCCCAGTACCCCACTCCTTAAACAACTCCCTGGATCAATATTTCACTCATTATTTTCTAAGCAGTAAAAATCAGTCTTCCTCTATGTGCTTTTTCAGTAAATTACTGAAGACTGGCAAGGAAGCTGGAAAAAGAAATGGGATTAATTTTGATAAAAAAAGCCCTAAATAAGAAGCAGCAGAAGGGCACAGGCACTGTAGGAGGAGTTCTGGGGGTGTGTGTGGAAGGTTGATCTAGTTCCTGAAGCTCAGTTCAACCCCAGCATTTAGTTGGGGGTTTGAGTCCTGTGAGCAGGGTGAGGATTGCTAAAGATGATGACTGATAGAGTCAGCAGAACAATTCATTGGAACACGAGGAAAATACAAAACTCCATCATTTAAAAAGTCATAAATGTCAGCTAGTTTAATAGTGATCAGAAGTGGGTACCTGATTTGGAGATTCATAAATGCATATAGTGCACAAGTCAGGTGCTCACCAGATGTGACTGTTTGAGCTGGCAAAAATTTCATCACTCCTCCCCACTTCCTCTGTGGAGGTTGAGAGAAAAGTTTGTAAGGAAAGGAGCTTCTCTGTGGAAGGGTTTGGATTTTTGGTCTGGGGTTGTTTTTTTAGTTGCCACAATATAAATTATGTTTCCAGCCTGGGCTCCATGTCCCATGAGCGGCCACCTGCCCTCTTAAAGTTACATTAAATACAGTTCAGACAGAGCTCAGCCTCCTAAAGACAAAACATGAGACATCCAGATCACAGTTCAAGCAGACTGATAAGGTAAAATATAAAATAATTTGCCCATTATATTTTTTCAAACCTTAAGAGATATTACTATATTGCAACATTTCCCCCAAAGTTTTATATGAGAAAGTTGTGTGCCAGAAAAACAGTTTCTCACAATAAAAAACCCAAATTCAACCCCTGTTCAAGTCACTTACAAACTAGGTTGGCTCTGAGCTTATGAAGGTAACTTTACTTTAATGGATAAAAGAGAATTCTCATCATACTTATTTCCAAGCCCTAATACAGAGTTTCTGAGAAAAGCAATAGCTTTGGGTCCTGCTTATAAAACTGTATTAGTTTGAAGTTGTTTGAATATGAGAAAACAGGGGAAAAATATTCCTTGTCCATCAGAAAGTGGGCTGTTACACTTGCAGAGTGATTTGTCTCCCTGCAGTGGTATTTATCATGTTGATAAAAGAGACCATGGATCTGAGAATTGGAAGATTTTTCCTTTTAATTTGAAACAGCACCTATACAAGCTGGTGTGACATCAACATAATACCCTAAAGCCACAGCAGCTGAAAAGATTTATTTCCTGAGCCCTTCTGCAGCCACATTCACTTTGCTTCTGACATTCTCAATTTGCAGGCTGCTGGTGATTCAATCTTCCTCATTCTGGCTCTATAATAAGGATATCAATGCACGAAGAGAGAAAGTCATTATCTGATAGGCAGCAGACAGGATGAAGAGGTAGAGTTTGCTGTCTCAGGGGAAAGGCCACCCTCTGCCTTGGAGGAGCTCCTCAAGGTCATGGGCAGCTTTTGTACCTGGAAGGATGGCCCACATTCACTTTCAGCTGTGGGCATCAGATAAAACTGGGCCATCCTTAGCACACAGTCTCAGGTCTGAGTAAGGTTTTCATTTTTTACTATTAATCAGTGAAAATTTTTAATTCTGATTAGAAAATACATACACAGTGAAAAAGTTCAAAGAGTCTGAACTGCAGAGAAACAGAGTCTGAAGTCGCAGGTCCTGCCTGGTGAGTGGCATTTGTGTGGGTTTGGATTACATTGAGGTATCTCTCAGAGCAGTCATGAAGAGGCAAGTTTAGTTAACCATTTGTATAGGAAGATTTACCTCAAATTCAGAAATAATAATATAATCTATTTTGGGAACTGTTAAAATGTCATTGGTGCAGCAACTGACAGGAAAAAATTATTTATTCATTGACTTTGTCAAATAACTACTAAGTGTTGATTCCAGAAGATAAGAAGATAAGAGGTAAAAGTTTGAAATACACCCTACAGAGTTTTTATTGAACATCCATTGTAGCTGAAGAGACAGTTCAGTTTTCTGTGTGGAAAGAAGAAAGCCTGAAGAACAGGAGAACTGTGCTTGAGAGAACCAAACATACTCCTGGGCCTCCTGAACTGCAAATTCCTTTTCCCATACTATTTGCCTGGCTGGTGTAAAATTGCTTTATGGGGAGGGAATTTCCCAAACTGCTCTGGTAATCCACTCATTTCTCAACTGTTCTACAAAAGAGTAAGAGAAGTACAAAAGGACAAATAGCCTCCCCTGTTCTGAGCATCCTCATTGCTTCCTTTTAGTCCCATAAGCTGATGACACCCAGGTATTTATCAAGCCTAACTGAAGTTTCAGCCTTCCTCAGGAGCCAATGGAATAGCTGTGAATCCAACAGATTTTTTTTTTTAGTTAATTTTAAGGTTCAGCTCCTGTGGGCCCTTGTATTCAATGGCCTGGGTAACATCCCTTTCCTCCTGGCTGCAGGGATGCTCCTGTGATCCAAACCCTTTCCCAGCTTGTTCTATACCTCCCTTTTTCCTTTCCTGTGCCACGGAAATGAGCAGTGCAATTTCTGCTGATCTCCAGAGATTTATTTCCCAGGGCAACAGCAAGGGCAGGGTCCAACTGGTCACTCTTGGCCAGACTAAGCCATCTTCAAACAGGAACTGCTCATAAAGGCAGACTCAACAACATTTTGGATCATTCCACTGATTTAGTGTATCTGGGTGCTCTCAGCTCCTTCCTAACATCTGCCACTCACCTTCCCCAGATAAAGAGACAGCACAGTCCAAGGGGCTGAGAAAGCAGGGACATCAGAAATGTGCTTTAAATTGATTCAGTGTTTGAGACGCTTTGTTGTATTTGTAATCCTTCAGTATTTAAAGACTGAAGGATTACAAAGGGTGCCATGCACCTTCCTAAACTGACCTTCCCAGTCCTGTACCCTGTGTTAATGCAGTGCCTTTTACGGTGCTGGAAGGTGCTGATCACCATCCCAAGCAGTTTTACTGACCCAGGGGGTACAAGGAATGATCCTGTTCTGTCCATGTACTGCAGCTCTAGTTCAGCAAATTGGCAACAAGCCCACCCTGCCCTCAGGAATGAGAATCTCAGGCTGGGAGGGGTGAGGGGGTGAATAATTCTAGACACAAAATCTTTCCAGAACAACTCATCAGCAGTCCTTCAGGAGGTGCTCATGCGCTCTTCAGCCTGGGAAACAAAGCCACTTCATGTCTCATCCTCTCCACCAGTCATAGCATGAATTATCATCTCTATTAAGACGATACATTGAAAACCAGGGGAAGAGATTTGGTGATCTTAGGGGAATCCAGCTCTGTAAAATCATCCTAAAGCCCATCAGTTCCAGAGGCCTTTGCAGCCTCACTAGAGCTGATGTCCCTAGATGGGACAAAAGGAACAGAGCAAGACCCCCCCACCACCAAACTCAACTCGGTGTGGAGAGAAGCAACTCATTTATGTGTAGGTGCTTCCCTTCTCTCTCCTCTGAGGTACAAGCAGCTGAAAGGCACTGAGGAAGAGAGAAGCCACTCCTAATAAAGGGCTGAATGTTGGGTGAGCCAAGCTCCCAGGACATGTCTGCACACCAGAACACTTCACCCTGCCAGGGTCCGACCCAGCTGAAACTCCCCTTTACTTATGGCCAAGTTGCAAAGGGGTAATCAAAGACACCTTAGCAGGAGTGAGAAAGAACAACATGTACCCAAAAAGGTCAGGCTGTTCTATACATCCTTCAGTTACTTTCCAATTGGTTTGTTGAGAGGCAGGAGCACTGAGTAAAATTATATATTGTGATATTTAAGGGATTTTTCAAAATGCTTATTTATTGTCTGACACTGAATGGACAGTCCAGGCAATTTTGCACTGGTGCTCACTCTGAAGTCAGTGTTCTGCCAGCCCTGTCCCAGTTGTGCTGTTTCTTGTTACTTACATGGCTCCCATTGTGGATAAAAGCCGTGGTGTATACACTCAACATAATTCATATTTAGAGGATTAGCTATAAAACATTCATATTTATGTATGTATTGTTTATAATTCACAGTTTTATGGGAAAGGATACAATTCACCTCAAAACAAAGGCACTAGCACTCTGTTAGTGGTGTTGTATTTATGGGCTTCACATACATTTGCAGATACTTCTATTCTGAAAGAAAAAAATAGCATTTTTATATGGAGAAATGCATAGTTTATCAAAAGAAGATGGTTTTGGATAAGAGGAGAAAATTTACAATATGGGGTTTTCTTTGCCAAAAGTAATATAAACATCTCTTTTTTCCCCCTCAAAATTCAAACCCAAAGAATTTATATCAACGTAGCATCTCATTACACTGGTTTTGGTTTTCTGGTTTATTTTGTCACAGTGGTAAGTCAGTAGTAAAGTCTGGAGGATCAGACTCACAGTGTCAAACTGAAAATGGTGTCACAGGAGAAGTTTATCAAGTACATTTTGTGTTTGGAGCTGGGCTAAGGGGACTCATTCATTCCTTCTCATAAAAGCAATATTGCACTGTAACTTGTCTATATGAGGGACTGGGTTCAGTTAGATTAAAAGCATAAAAAAACCCAGAAAGATTCACGCTGGTGAGAAACAATAGATAGAACAGACAGGACTTTGGACAGCCAAGGAAGCCCTAAGAATGTGGTGGATAAATGGGGTGTCTTGAACTAAGCCACACCACCTCAATATTAGTACAGGAGAGTAGTTTCTGTATGAAGTCACTTGAAGCTGTTAAACTTCTATAAAGCAAAACAGGTCCAAATATCAGTACTCACACTGGGTGGCACCATAGGACTCTCCCAAATAGTCAGAGTGTGGATATTCCAGCTGGCTTTCATAACTGGAGAGAAGGAAAAAAAAATCCTTAGCCAGGCCCTTCCTGTTTAGAGGATCATTCCAAATTTGTCCCAAGTTTTAAAGACTTGAAAGCATTCACTGCTGCCTCCTTCCTCCCCACTTGACAGCAGTTTATCATTGATCCAATTTCAGTACTATTTAACATTCAATTGATGATCACAAGCCTGACAGTGTGTGGGGCAACCTCACACCCCAGGTTCCTGTTCTCATCACGCTGACAATGAAGTTGATTCTTCTTTTATCTTTGTAAATCAGCCAAAATTACCAATAAATTACCTGCCACTACTTTCAGTTCAGGTGTTAATCCCTGCAGCCAGGATTTAAACTGCCACTGCTGTGATATGTGCATCTCTCAAAGGCAGAATTTGCAAAAATCTGAAAAAACAAGGCTGTGGAAATTACCCCAATGAGGGTGTGCTGGACACAGGACCAACAGAGATAGCTAAAAAATATACAAATGAGAAACATAGTTAAAATTTTGTAACATTTTGGGAATTTGAGTTCTAGCAAAAGGGCCTTACTCCCCAAACATATCCCATGCCCAAAACTTCTTTGCACTGAGTATTAAGTAGGACATTTGTCCATAACCTTCAGTTTAACCCTACAGCATCAGTTTATTTCTCAGAAAATTCAGTCTTGTTTTTTTGGCACAAGACACTTGGTAAAATCTCAGCGCATTTCTTGGCTGTCCATCCTAAATGCCTATAAAGATCCTCAGCCAAGTCAAGTGTTCCAGAAAATTAACAAAGCTCCATTCCGTGCTAATTCCCCTGGTTTCATGTACATGTTTCTCACTGGCTGCCTCAATCTCAAGTCAGGCATGATAACATACACACTGGTTGGGAGCCATTGTCTTCTCCCTAAACTTATAAACTTGACTTTAACTTCTTAACTGCAAAACATCGAGTGGTGTCTCCCAAAGGAAAAGAGCAAAAATTGCTGGGAGCTCTCTGATAATGTATCCGTGTAACCAGCACTGCACTTCCTAAGACACATACTCTCTTCACAGAATACTCAAAAGAGAAAATTTTGTTAGCCCTGATTTCAGCAGGAAATAAATTCTGTATTTGTTCAACTGGCACATTGTCAGATATAAAAATATACCCAGGCCAGATTCAGCAGCCAAGCTTGGCACGTGGCATCTCCAGCAATTTTTTTGCATCAATAAAATTTTGGTTTACTGATGCTGAGGAGCTAACAAGAGGTTTTGTTTTAATTTGGGGTGAGGGTGATTCTATCTACAAAAATCCTTTTTCCTACAATTTCTTCTCTTTACCTTCCCTCCCTCAGGAATGCAATCTCCCATAAATACATCTCTGGGCAATTAATTCCCATGTACACTCATATATTACATTAATTCCCATCTATAATCATATATTATAAACAATCAACTATCAGTTGATTCTCTAAGGGAATATTATTGTTTAACTTTAGATACTCTGTGGCTCGTCTCAAAAGGATGTTTGACTTGGCAATAAATTACTGGAGTCATTCTTCTTTAAGAAAATTGATTGTTGAACTGAAATAATAAATTTATAA
>VWZN01012595.1:138505-158506 GCA_013396955.1 Regulus satrapa | reverse complement strand
TTTTTTTTTTTTTTTTTTTTTTTTTAACCAGAGTAAAGTGGTGCAACCAAACAGTCCCACTCTGGATGAGTTCTCTTCCTGCACTACAAATCAGTTTCTTGGGATGCTGACTCTCCTCACAAACCAAAGCAAACTCCGTACCACAAAAGCAGCCTCCTGTGATTCATTCTTGCCCAAAATTTTCTCTGCAAAACCTTGGAGCCTTTTTACCCCCTAACAATAGGCAATTCGTCTGCTCCTCTCGGAGCTCACCTTTTGGCATTTGCACTTTTCCTCTTGAGCACGTCGGCTCTTCCAGCATCAGAGCCAGAAGAGCGCGCCCTCGCCCACGGCACGGGAGCAGCCGCCAGGATCGGGGCTGCTCCAGCTCCGGCTCCCGCGGGATACTCCCCGAGGGCGGGAGCCGCTGCCCGTGTCCGCCGGGCTCGGGCTGGTGCCTGGCTTTCCCCCCGAGCAGGAGCTGGTGCGGCCGGTGTCTGAGGCCCCGTGCAAGAAGCCCTGTAACAAATGACACGCGTTTCTCTGTCTCTCTCCGCACAGCAATCGCCTCGAACCAGAGCAGCGCGTCCCGCGCCTTGCCCAGCCCCGGGGAGCACGGCGGTGACACCAACCTGCTGGTGTCGCCGCTNCGTGGCAGGGCGTGGCAGGGCGAGCGAGAGGAGCTGGCCACGGGCGGGTCCGTGCCGGCAGCTGGGCAGGGTCCCGGGCTGGCTTCCCACAGCACAGCCCGGAGCTAATGGCTGACAGAGCCCAGCCGGTGCTGCCAGCGCCTTCCAAACTGCTCATCTCCCTTGGTGTGAGACATGCACTTCACTTCTCTGGTGTATTTTAAAAGTTTGAGAAAAGATAATAAGAGGCAGACAATAAAGCGCAAGTTATAACGGCCGGGTGTCTCCTNGTGCGGCCGGTGTCTGAGGCCCCGTGCAAGAAGCCCTGTAACAAATGACACGCGTTTCTCTGTCTCTCTCCGCACAGCAATCGCCTCGAACCAGAGCAGCGCGTCCCGCGCCTTGCCCAGCCTCGGGGAGCACGGCGGGGACCCCAACCTGCTGGTGTCGCCGCTGCTGGTGGCAGGGGTGGTCATCGGGCTGGTGCTGTTCCTGTCCTGCGCCACTATCGTGGTGGGCAGCCTGCGCAAGGACAGCCGCTCCGGCCAGCCCCGGGCGGGCGGCGGCGCTGCCGACGGTAAGGGAGAGGGGCCCGGGCAGCGCCCGGAGGGGAACGGGGGCGGGAGAAAGAACCGGCAGGTCTCTGGTGTATTTTAAAAGTTTGAGAAAAGATAATAAGAGGCAGACAATAAAGCGCAAGTTATAACGGCCGGGTGTCTCCTGGCATTCTGCCAAAGAAACACACCCTTACTCAAAACACGCTTTGTTAAATGCATCAACTTGTTATATATTCATACACCTTCATGCATTAAATTCATAATCCCCCCCTCCTCCCAACCTGGAGCGGCGCCGATTTGTCTCCCCGCTCCTGGTCAATAAATTCTTTTATTGGGGTTCCAGTTATCTTCTTCCAAATAGGTTAATCCAAGAATGTGAAGAATCTCCTGACTATCTTTTACAAAAGCAATTTTTGGAATAATAATTTTTTAAAAATCTCACTTCTATTTCTAATTTCTTTTTTGGTTTTTGGTTTTTTGTTAATAACAGAACTAAAGGAAATTATACGACAAAGTTTTCTAACATTATACATATAACATTCATTTTAATGATTGCAAAAAGACAACAGTTTAATAGATACTTATAACACTTGGTATGGGATATGATTCATTCTCTGTTATATTTTCACACCCCCCTGTAGCCTTGGTGCAGCATTTGCTGTAATTTCTATTTCATGAAATGACAGAGCTGTTCTCATTTCAGCCAAGTGCATCGGCCTACAACAATCACTGGACAAATGCTATTTGAGTGCAAAAGTGAATATCTGCCTGGAAACAGAACAACAGGGCACTCAAATATCATTGAACTGTCACCATCATTAACAATGTCATTGATGACATCTGTGTCATTGCAAGTCATCATTGTTAGAGAGTCAAAAAGATGCCAATTCCTACTACCTAATCAAAATAAAACCCATAAAACAAAATCGTCACATAACTAAAAACCTTAAAGATAATTTGGGAATATCAAGGAGTTAATTCTAGAGTAGTGTTTATAGCCCTTTGGGGCTTTACTGACAAGAAGCCACTTTGTCGAGAAATGACAGAAGATTATTTCTATTTAAGGAAAAAAAAAAACCTCTTTTAAAAATTACTGTGTAATTCTTCAGACAGTAAAAATTCAAATGATAAATGGTGGAGAATCAAAACCCACATCCTCTGTAAGCAGGCTCCTCTACCTGCAGTTTCTTATGGGGGCAGTTCTGTGCATATCATTGAGGGGTTTTTTATGCAGAAAAGACAATAATAGTGAGCCACATAAAAATGCATTGGCTTAAATCTTGTTTGCACTGAGGTAAATTAAGTATCCATTGAAATCAATTGAACTTCATTTAGTTATTTAGACCAGGAAATTTTCTGTCTAAACTAAACAAATCTCCTAGGATCAGTCTGTCCCCTTGGAGCAAGGAATAATTTCCTTTTGGCCTTTCCAGAAATACTTATCCAGATAATGTCTGTATTTTGGGAATAAAATTTAGAATCCAAAAGAATTGAAATGCAAACTCCCATGGCAACCTAGAGAGGGAAAATAAAATCAAAATCCAGAAAACTAATGTCTACTATTACAGTAATATCAACTTTTCTAATTTTCAGCAGCTACAGTGAGGATTAAATAGTTAAACCCAAACTGGAGTTATTGTTTGACCCAATATTCTGGCATGATAAAATACTGACTATTTCATCTCCTTGAAAAAGCCTAGAGCCAGGCAAAAACAGAAAGGAAAATTTTCAAACTGCTTGCTAGAAATATCAATGCTAGAGAAATTGAAAAGAAAAGCATATTTTGGGAAATATTGAAAAGAATAATTCTAAACTAAACTGTGCCATGCTACATTACATGGACACATGGACACACACACACACACACACACACACACACAAAATTATCCTCTAACACAGAAAATGGCACTAAAATCTTAATATTTGTGAAGCTGGGAAGTTTTTGCATAGAAGTATTAAGAAATCCCTGGAGCAGGCAGCAGGATGATTTTTTTTTTTTTTGCTATTTTCCAGCTTTTCCCATTTTTGTCAGTGTTTATTGAGAAAGAGCATTTTCTCAGCAATCAAACACCTGCCCCTCCTTTTACTCTCCTCCCAGAATGGACAAATTTTCCACGGATGCAGCTGCTGGGAATTTCAGTTACCTCACAAACATCTGAAGATGCACATGGTAGAACCCACCGTCCTTTTCAGCCTTTGAGGGACAAGAAAAGCTTTGGAACTTCTGTCTGCCTTGTAGGGCAGCACCTAAAGGTTCAGTCCCTGTGCCACAGCCTGAAACACCACTGTGTTCATTTCTTCTTAGAGAAATAAGAATAACCTGTGAAATATGATTGTTCCAAAATATCCACAACTGCTCTAGCTGGGGTTTGTTTTGTGATTTATGGCAGTGTTATAAAGAGTGCCAGGGAATCCAGCACGGAGGGGAAGAGCAGCCACTATTCATTCTTGTTTTACAGCTCCAGATGGCTTCTCTCACGGTGGCTCCTCTGCAGAGCTGAGATCCACCTGCAGCGAGGAGTTCCCCCCAGCCTGTGATTTTGACTCCTATCTGGATATACTTTCTCAGGTGAACATCATGTATCCTGATCCACCTCCATGGTAAGCACTTGCCTGAGATTCTCAGGGTTACACTTCTTCACTGGCAAAGCCCACTGCAAAAATTCAGCTCACACAAACTCTGAATACAGACAGACCCTGAATGTAAGTTCAAGTTTTCCTTAGGAGAACACATTTTTACTAAATGAATATGTGGACAGGAATTCTCATTCAGTGATACTCACATTACAATTTATTATAGTGATGACGTACTAATGAAACACTCGAGTAGAATTACCATCATCTTTCTTTGAAAGAAATGCATTTACAAGTCAAGGTTTCAAAGTCAAAAATACATACTTTTCCCAAGAACTTCCAAGTTACATTTATTACTGACCTTAAGAGTGTTCAGATCAGAGGAAACAGGAAAACAAAATTCCAGAAACTATAGAGCAGCTCCTAAATTGTGTGCCCACATTCACAGGGTACAGGAACAGCCTCGTGAGCCACAAGAGCTGCACTTTGGGCCTTGGGCCATGTGCCTCAGGCACTTTGAGGTCCAGAAATGAAGGAATTCAGTTACACCTTCCAATGAACCAACAAAAATCATTTTAAGCAGAACATCACTTCAACCTTTTGTTGAAGTGCTGTGTCTTACAAACAGCAAACGTTGAACAGCCATTCCCCCGCTTTCTTTTTCTTGTTTTTCTTTCTTTTAAGCAGACTCTGTTTTGAGTTAAACCACTCTAAGACCAGCTCTTTTCTGACTGTGATACAGAGGAACTCAGCACTACGGGCACACCAGACATGGATCTTTATTTATTCTATGCATGTTCTACAAGCAGGAGGTAATACAAGTTATGTATTACCAACTCATCCTATGTAACAAATGGGCTTTTAGGGATTGTATAAATATTTTAGCAGAAAGCTCAAATGTGAAAAATTACTCTGAGCCTGGTATCTAAATGTGTAGAACTTCATACACATCCAGTCAGGGATTTAGACCGGATTTTGGGCCCACACCCATGAGTCTTTGCTAATAAAGGCAGCCAGCTGACACCCAAGCAAGACTCTGAGTGGGCAGCTGGCCAGATTCCTGAGAACAAATTGACAATATATTTCTTTAGACAGACCATCAAAGATTGTACCAAAGGATGCTTCCATTTCCAGCTTGAGGTACCGAGAAGATTTTTCCATCTCTATGGATTTCTGTTTGAAGGAGATGAGAGTGACAGAGGATAGCACAGATTATCCACGTTTTGCAGTAAATTCTGCAGTGGCATGGCAAGGGTTCATTATCTTGTGTCCTACCTGTTCTCAGAATCATTCTGGGACACATAAAGGTGTCCAGGCACTGCCTCCTCCAGGTTCCCTGCCATGCTGAGCAGACTGTGTCCCTGAGGATCCACTCTGCACACCCTGGAAAACACTGCTCATCCCAGTAATTACAGCCCTGCATCACAGGTCCAGATTATTGTTAATGGTTTGGGCATTTTCTCATTGCTACTGCAGTTAAATATTTTAGAAAAAAATGGCTTTGGCAAATCATCAAAATCTTCGTAAATTTTATATCTTAGCAACACAATTTGGGGAACTTCAGGGAAAGCAGATGGCTGAAAGCAAAGCTACACGGAGACTTTGAAACTTTCTATTAATGCATTCTCCAGACCATTGTAAACGTTCAGAAAAGCACTGGGTGAGAGGCACTGTCTAAATTACTGCATTATCTGAAGTCTGAAAATTTCCTGTACATCTCCCTTTATATTCTCCTGCATGGCATAACATTGCAGTGTCTATTTTTAATTAGTAGAGCATGAAGATTATTTGAAAGCCGACTGTCAGACATGGCCTGGAAGCAAAAACAAGACATACCTGACCCTGTACATTTAAAATATTAACTCCCTGGGATCAATCTCATTGTATATGATAATATTTTGAAGAGTAGGGTTACTGAAACATAGCACTGCCTAAATGAATGTAATTCCTCCTCCTAATTCCTGGAGGGCAAGATGTAATTTAAAGCTCAACTAGCATGGCGAAAAGCTAATAGTGCAGCTGTGGCATCAGCAAAACAGAAATTAAGATCAGCAAGGAAAACAACTGTACTGGTAAATAACTCTTAAAAATCTTTCAAGTGAAAGAAATCAGTGAGTTAAAAGCAGTGGGTGCTGCCAGGATAATTTCCTTTATCCACCCGGTGCTGGCAGAGCCTGCAAGGCCACCTGCATCCCAGCACCCAGCCAGGAGTGTGCAGCCCAGGGCTCCTCACACCATTCCTGCCAGACCACTCCAGAAATGGGTTCAGGAGAAAGCACAACTTCATTTGGCCAAGAGGTGGTTAGTCTAGAAAGTTTTAGATAGATTTTGTAGCTGAGCTTTAAACCACAAACTGAGTGCAGAAGAGATTTGAGGGGAAGGCTGATGAAACACAGTTAGTACCCGTGTCTGTGGCTGAGGGAGAGCTCCCTGTTCAGGCCTGCCCACTCCCAACTCTCCAGCTAGAAGTTCAATAACACTGTTTATATAAAACACCATTTATAGAAAAATGTTATTGGAAAATAACATTTGAAATTAAAAATGCCTATCTCTGAAATATTTGCTCTGATCTCTAAATCACAAGTTTCATTTGAGACTCAACCTGATTATCCCCACAGACACTTCCACTAACCCCTTTCTTGCATTAGATTTAGAGGTACGACAGGCATGGAGTTTTGTCATTGCCTGCTGTAGTTGCAGGGTGGTTACAGAGAAGCCATTTGGTCAATTGGTTTTGACAGCCCAAACTATACAGTGCTGCTATCCATAAACATCCCTTTAGGACAGTTAATGGCTTTTTAATGAACCTCAGGTCTGTACTAGCGTCTGTCACATTGATTTTGCATGAGGTGTAGATGGGAAATATAAAAAATAAAATACAGGGGGTATGAACCAAACAGTTTCAGAATATGAGGGGTTTGTATTTCAGAGCATATTTCTGATATGTACAGATACTTGCAGCAGGGCTGGAAGTTAATGTTTCATCATCTGTGTCACCAGACATGGCAAAGCCTTTGTTTCTAAGAAACTCAGTCTGAGAAAGATGATCCAAGTGATCTCCCAACAATTCTAAACCACAGAATTCTAATCCATCCAAATGAGCAAACTGATCACATTCAACCAGGACAGAATACAAGCACAATCTCCCTGCCACATCCTACCCATCGTCATGGTCAATATGATTTAGAAAGAAACACTGGAAAGCCTGAAAATCCAATATTTGCCATTTTGTTCAACATTCACTGTGCTGGTGGGAGTAAAATCATGCTATTGACACTGTGGGGATGAAACCTTTATAGACAGAAATCATGAGCTCATGGTCACTGTGCTGAGTTCTTTGTAACACATTTCTAGAGAGAATTGCTAAGTATCTCCTTACAAACTTGTAGTAAGAAGGCTGGTTAAAAATAAGTTGAGCTCACATGTTTGGAATGGATTGAATTACAGTACCAACCAAAGTCCAAGTAAATTAAAAACAATTACATTTTCTGTAGGAGAGTCGATAAAATCCAAGCAATGAGGAGATTTCACAGCAGGAAAGGAATTCTATCAGTTTCTCACTTTTTGGCTAGGGAAAATGCATCTTACACCACTGCATAAGTGCTTTTTCACGCCTTAGTGATCGGATATTAATGGGAAGTACAGAGCTTTAGGCAACCAAGATTACTGCCTTTTGCATCTGAGATTCATGAGTGTCTAACACAGAACATCCCTGAGGAATGCTCCAGAGCATGCAGGGATTTCCCTTCAGGAATGGAAGCCACACAAGTCCTCTCCATACTTCACACTGGATGTTCCCCACAGAGCACACAAAGATAAAAAGCATTCAGTCCCCTGTATCCCAGTACTCGTATCAAACAACATTGTGTGAAGGTTTGTTGTGAGCTCGCTCTTCCTCAGCTGATCACCCTGCCTAATCTACATAGGATGCGTTCTAGAGAAAATTGTCTTGTTTAGGCTTGATAAATCCTAGTATTCTCAATAAACATGTTCAGCCTGCACTGTTTAAATGGGCAAATCAATTTAAAATTTACTTTAACATGGCAAAATTAAGTGCTCTTCTCTTAACGTCAGACACTAATTTCCCTTTAAATATATATTTTTGAAAGCCTACTTGAGGAACTTTCTTTTTTAAGACATTCTTTTCCATCCCCCACTTCTGAAGATGCAAGTCAGCCATTCCAGCCTCCTGGATTTTCTTGAAAAGCAGAATTAGGCTTGCAGGGAACTGACATAAAATCTTGCTATACTGTACTGTATTCCTTTGCCAAGGCTGTTTTCCTGAGAGGAAACCAGGTGAGGAGCTTTTGCCACATTACAATGACGGCTGGCAAAGCATGGCATTGACATCTGGGTCAAGTTCAGCTCTTATTTCAATACCCCCACTGAGATTTTCAGTTAGGAAGGTTAAAAATGCCACTGGAAATATGACAGGTTTATAAATCCATTAGGTATCATGATATGAGCTAAAACTCTCCATTCCTTTAACTCCAAATTCCAAAGTCCCTCCCTTCACGTCCCAGTGCTATTCCTCATCAGTATTATGGATAAAAACAAGTAAATTCCTAATTATTCTGGCAAACTTCTTATTTCAAGCTTAACTTGGTTTACAGCCATTTTATGAGAGTTTCTTTCTGTGGCATTTCCATTCCTCCTGATTATCCACACCTTTTTTTTTCTTGGCTTTTTAGTCAAAAATGCTCTCACACCTCAGCCTGTGTGTTGGGAGACTGAGGTATAAAATTCCCTTCACTTTCTGTCATCAAAAATATCTGTGGGGAGGCTGCACTTTCTGAGCAGCCTCTTTTTACACCTGCCCCAGTTCCACGCTGGAGCTGCAAATTATTGCTGCATAAACCCCCCCTGCAGCAGTGAAAGCAGCAACACCTGATGGAAGGGAAGCACCAAGGATTTCTAACCAGAAATCTACAGTGCCATGCAGAGCAACCACAACTTAAAGCTGTCAAATCTTTGATGACTGTACTGAAAAAACAAAGAGTATTTTTCTGATTTCCCAGCTGTCAGCCTTTCTGTTGCATATTGCAGCCAGTATTTCCTTCACCTGCTCAGAATTCATTCCTGGAATGATTAAAGCAAAGCTCTTTCTAGGAATTTGACAAAACTTGTCAAATGGAAAACTTCCTCAAACATCAGCAAGTTCTAGTGACATGCAAAAATTGGTGGTGTTGTTTAGAATCCTGCTTGTGGATTAACTCCATGGCTTGGGAAGCTACAAATTTTCATTTATCTTAACTGATTCTTGTTACTCAATCAGTGCCCAGCATCCTTTACTAAGTAATGGTTACAGAAATCCAGAGGCCAAACACTGCTGATGACCAAGTAGTTCTTACTATGTATAAAATAAATGCCAGGCTGAATTGTATAATACAAAATCTCTTCATCCTAGAATGACTTGGTTTTATTTAAACATTTATTTCAAGCATTTAAAGCTGCACAATTGTGATGAAACTGCATTATGTTGGTTTCACATGTTATCTGATATATGTTCTCATGAAAACAGTTTACACTGAATTTCATTTTTTCCTCTGGAATATTTATCCATCAGAGTCATAACTTCCTCAAGATTATTTTGACACAAAGTGCAGAATGAAGATGCAGCCTTTTAGTGCTCGTTAACACGAATAGTCCTATTGTAGTTGTGAGGAATTGGAAATTCCAGAAATAACTATGAACAGAGAAAAAGACAGAAAAAACCTAAATTCCAACTTTCCTGTCTCTTTAATGGTTAAGTTATGTAAGCCCTAGATGTTTTCTTGAACAATACTTATGATTATATATTTTACTATATATAAACATTAAAATAAATATGTATATAAATATGTATATAATTAGAATCTCAAATGGAAAGTGTCAAGATCAAAAATAAACCTAGAAAAATATCCTGGTTCATGACATATATCATTAGAGGTGCAGTTCTGTCAAAACTGATACATTTCCTCATGGTTATTATAAATCACCAAAGTAAATATGTATTCTAGTAAAACACACCTCAAAGGAAACATATACCGATTTCCAGGCTGCTCTGCTACAAACCTAGCTGTGAACAAATTGTGCCACAGAATGGTGCCACTTCTGTGTCACAGAAGGCAGAGTTCAGCATCATCAGCTTAACTGCCTACTTGGGTATCAAACACATCTTTACTTTTTTTATCTGAACCTTCTTGTAGAGAGTTAGAGCACAACTGTTCTGATTGCAGCTTTTCTGATAGGTAACAACATCATGTAAATATCTTTTGTGCTGTTTCCTCACAGCTCCAAGCTGCCAGCACATGGATGTTCCAGATGCAGGGGTTCTGTTTGCCATTATCAAAAGAACACAGCAGGTCACCTGCAAAATGGAAACAGTGCAACAGCAGCAATTTTAGCAGAGTCAGAATGTACTACAAATGAACAAAGTGAACCACAACACATCTATTGCACAAAGAATTCCTCATTTCCAGCTTTGCCTTTTTCACTTCTTGTTGTTTGCATCTTAAAAAGTTCTGACAGCAGAACCTTCTTCCTGTCCCAGAGTGTGGCTCCTAATTTATGAATGACAGCCAATTAAAGAAGCTCTTTGGGGTTTCCCTGGCAACAAACCCATCCTAATACTTATTGCAATGAGACCCAACAAGTTCACAAAGTTACTGCCCCTCCTGCCACGCTCTGAGTCAACAAGGTCATCTTGGAGAGCTGCTGCCATCTTTGAGCGCCATTCCCCTCTCTGCAGATCACATTTACCTGCAGTAGGATGCTCACTGACATCAGCCTTCCTTGCTTTTCCGAGGGAAATTATCCCTTAAGAGCTCAATCGTGTGTCTACAGCAGCAGTGCAGTTATTATAATAAAAAACAAGGTCCAAACCTGTGCAGACAGCAGCACATTTCATGGTCAGTCACCCCTTCCTTCTCATCACTGCCTGCTGATACTGAAGCTCCAGATAATACAAGTTTTAGAAAGCAGTGGATTAAAGTGGATTCACCACAAGTACTGCAGCCAAGGATTTTTTTCAGGGCTGGTATCCACAAGATGCAGTGTAATGAGTTCCTGTGTTCCATTATTTATGTTATGGTAACACAACACTTTCCAAAAGCATTTACTTTCCTATCTGAAAGGATTTTCCTGCGACCGTTGTAATGAACTTCAAGCCTGAGCTACTTTTTACATGTCCAATACCATCACAGAGGTGAATCTGACAGATAAAACATAACAATTGGGGTGGGTTTTGTAAAAGGATTTTCGTTTTTCCGCTTCATGGTCCTGCACTGTCAGTTGCAAAACATATATATGTAAATATATAAACATATAAATATATCTAGACACACATGTATGTGTACACACACACATTACACACATCTTTGTGGGTATCTCTCCCTTAGCAGTTCCTGAGGCTGCAGTCTAATGATTTCTGCCTCTGAGCTGCTGTCTCAGACCTCTCCCCTTCCTCTGTCTCTCCCATTTCCATTTCCCTGATGTTCCTGGAGCCCCCCAGCTAAACTGGGAGCTTCTGACTGAGGCAGCCAAACCAGGAGAAATCTGGCCCAGGAAAAAACTCACACATAAAATACAAAATAAAAAACCAAACCAAAACAAACCTCCCAGCCTTCCCCCTGCTACCACCCCCAAATCTTTTTGCCAATTTAGATCTTTTTGATCCTTTAGACTGGGGATCGAGGTTTGACTTTATTTTAAAATGACAGTAAGGTTTTAGTCCAACATCATTCACATCAATACTTGCTAATCACCTGCAAGAAATTATTGCTATTGCAATTTTTTTCTAAGTAATCCTTCAAGTCTTTTTGAGGAATGGTTTTCCAATGACCACCATACATGGACAATGGATGCCTGTCCAACTGGGTATTGTTTTTTATAATACTTGCTTAGATTCTCTAATAAAAATGATCTAGTAAAGTCATATCGATTTCCATATTAAAGTCTCCTTGAAGGAGAGACTGCAAAATAAAATTCATGCTTGTAGAATTGATAATGCATTCTTTATCCTACAGGAATGCCTCTATGACAACAGTCAGAAAGCACAACCAAAGTAGTACAGCTGTTAAACAGAGGGGGAAAATTTCAAACCACAAAACAAAGAAAACCAAAACCCCCAAACAAAACAAAACTATTTTAAAACCCACAAAACACTTGGAAATTAAGGAAAAAAGACAAAGTTGAAGTCTGTTTTATGACCTTAATTCATGTCCATTCTGCCCTCATCAGAGAATGCTTAGGAGCCCTATCTGCAGAAACAGAGCAGGAGCTGTTTGCATTGTCAGCTCTATGAGCAAAGATCCCGTGCATGGAAGAGAACACAGGAAATTAATACCATTAATTAAGACCATAAACTGATATCAAAAACCAAAAAGTTATTAAAAAAAAAAAAAAGAACAATCACAACTACTTGAATTATCTGTAATTCTCTCAGTGGGCACAATAATCTGTAGACACAGCTGTGAAGCTGCTAAAAAGATGTTTGAAAGTCTAGCATGTGTTTTTTACTATCTTACTCAATTTTCAAAATGTGATCTTAATTGCCAGAAATAAGAGGGGAAAACATTACTTGCTTTTGGAGAGAGAGAATTCTTTTTTTTCCATCATATGTATGAAAGATATAATGACTTAACACAAATATATTGATATTTGGAACAAACACTAAAATGCCAACTCTTCAATACCCTAATTCGCACCCATTTACTTGACCCTTAAACGTCTCCTGCCCAATGGATCATTTTCCTGAAGGGATTCATTTATCTCAGCCAGCAGCTCAGTTTTACAAAGCTGAGCGGTGGTCCAGAAAACACATAAATTCAACCAAAGGTAGAGGAATGCAGATGATCAGGTAACAGCAGCAAGAAACAGTTCCCACTGTGCCCATTTCTCCTTTAGGTCAGTGGCAGATTTCCCAGAAGCAGGAGACAGAGAATCTTCTTCCCTTTTGTGTCTTGGCAGAAGGATTCAAAATTTTCCACCTTGAAACTCACATTACTGTGGGCTTTTCTGAATGGAGACTTTTCTCCTGGGCTAACAGACTCAGTAAATGCTCTCTGTTAGCCTGATTAAGTCCACCAAAACCTGAGGAGAGATTTTCAATGAATTCACTAGGCTTTGGGTCAGCAAAATGTAAATTAAGTAAAGATGTAGCTCACAGGAATCCTGGAAGAAGTGGCTGCTCCTTTACCCTTACAAAGCTCAAGGAAAGTTGAGGACATCAGGTCCTCAATCTCTGACTGAGGTCTAAGAACTTTTCAAAGAATACCATATATGTTTGAAAGCTTCAGTGTGTTGAGTAGAGGCTCAAGTGACATCTTTTCCACATACTGTAAAAAACCCAATTCTACTTCCTAACATGCTGGGACTTTTCTGAAATACCTAGCAGCCCTATTCAGGGTTTTCAGAACAGACTTGGGTTCTTAAACAGTATTTTCTGATGGGGAAATTGAACTTTTCTAGTTTGAATTTAAAGCCATTGTCCTGATTAATATAAAATTAAGATGAAATGAGGTAAAAATAAAACCACATATGGGTATTTGAGTTTAGTTATGTAGCACTCTGATTTCACTTTGTTACCTCTCCCTTCCCCAAGAACCATTTCCATCACCCAACCTAGGGTTTGGGAGATTGATTTAACCTGCCAGTAACACAGGTACAGGCTCAATATCCCAATTTTCGGGAAATATCCCAGATCTTAATTGCTCTGCAGTTAAGTGACTGAGGAAATAGGTTCTTAATTTGTCTGGCTCCAGCATAAATGGTTTTCTTTGAGCTAACTCAGTAGGGAAAGGTTATAATTTTTTAACAGGAAACATTCTGTTCTTCAGGATTGGATTTTAAATGAATCTGGAATGGTTAAACAGCAGCCACAAAGCAGGTCTAACATTTAAGATTATGATGTTGAGACTCTTTATTGCTCTTGCCTGTAGACAGGGAGCACAGAGCAGAGGCAGGAGGGAGCAGTTTCCCTGGCACCACATGGAACCACAAAGCCTGGGTGCACCCGAGCTGGCTCCCATGGAAAGCCCCCAGCCCTGCATTCCTGGCTGGGAGGGATGTGAGGGGCACTGTGCTAGTTCCAGGGAGCAGCCCCAGTCTGCCCAGCTTATCCAGCCCAGCTCTGCAGCTCAGCAAGGGATCCTGCTCCCCTGGCAGCACAGCCACCAGACTGTGTGCCGGGGCGGCGCTGGCTGAGCTCCAGAGAGCCGCAGGCAGGGCAGCACCCAGCGCTGTCTGCAAGAGCTCCATCAGCAGCTCCCTGTGCCTCATTGCACAGCTGAAACAGCAACACCCCTTCCTTCCTTCCTTCCTTCCTTNTTACAGGCAGGTGAGAGCAGGAATGAGCCCTGCCTGCACTGCCCTAACAGTGACTGTGCACCTCTGGGATTACCTCTGGGTGGTTTTAAGTGCTATATTCTTGTGTGTCTGACATGGCAGGGTCAGCAGGGATGTGGGCTGAGGAACAACACACCAGACACTCATTTTCTTCTCACTTTATTTGCCTCTGTTACACTGAAATAATGTTTGTTTTTTTTTTTTCCCAGGAATCCAATGAATATTTCTTTTTTTTCTTTCAGCTATGATGACTGTGTGGGGCCAGGAGCAACACAAATATATATTCCCACAGATGATCCCCCCCCATATTCCCTTACGGACCCTTGCCAAAGAAATGAAATACCTCTAAATATCTATATCAGGCAGGAAGAGGAAGCAGCATCTGGGACTGTAGGACGGGCTGCACATTCTGCAGTGAGGCTGCAGGACTTGCAGCAGCCCAGCTCAGCCATCTCAGTGATCTCCCGGGGCGGAGGCTGCTCCCCCCCACGGGACAGTGGTGTGTGAGCACAGCCTGCTCCAACAGAAACATGGGACATTCTCCCCCTGGCCATCAGACCCCAGATCACGTTAATGGAAGTGGCTCTTTCCTTCAGTTCATCTCAAGAACTCAGACCAATAGAAGAATAAAACCTCTGGATGTGTTACCAATTTTATATCTTTAAACAGGGATACAATGGGATTTTTTTACAGTGAATTTTGCAAGTTTACCTAAATTTCCCTGTTTGTGCTTCAAAGTGTTCCATGGCATCACACAGCATAAAAGAGCAGCAGAGACAAGCAGCACATCTCACCTTTTTGAAGCATTGCAAAACCCATTGAAATCAGCTACTCATAATGAAGATAAATGTTATCCAGTCACGCCTACTTGTTGATTTTATGATACTATGCATGTTTTAGAACAGAAGGAAAAAGAAGAGCATTTTGTTGTCATTGTAGGTGTCACTAGTACATCTCATTCAGTGCATCGACAGCAAAGCATTTTTAAATAAGTCTTTGTCTAACTCTGTGTTTCAATAGGCAAAGCACTGCCTAAAAAATTATTATCAGTACCATGTAGAAGCAAAAGAAAAAGGGAATAATAATATTTTAATATCCACATTATTCCTTTGGTACCAGGCTTTCCAGGCTATTGCAAAGCCTGCTGAAAGTCTTCCTCTAAAGAAACCGCCCACAAGTGGTGGAGAGGTGGCAGTGGGTTCCCAAAGTACAGCTGGCTTTGCAGCAGAAGCTGCAGCACACTGTGCAGGCTGGAGCTGCACAGGCCTTGCTGTAGCCGAGGGAAGGGCACAGCAATCCTAGAGGATGCTTCTAGGCCAATTTCCACATGCAGCTACATTTCCAGGCACAAACCAGTGTCTTTGCCCCCAAGGAGCTGGGGACACAGTGACCTCTAGGAGCTGGGAGTGCCATGCTAACGAGAGACCCGGGCTGGGCAAGGTAAACAGAACCTCAGCTCTGAACCTCAGGAGCCTCAGAGCATTCCCAGCTGTGAGAGAAGGGACCAGGACAAGGAACCCAAGGAGTGAGCCCAGGACAGTCAGACAGGAGTCCATGGGTTCGTCGGTGTGCCAGGGCAGTGGGAGCTGGGCTGGGACTTCAGCTCAGGTCCAGCAGGGTAAGGGCACAGCAGCGTTTGTCCCCAGGACAGCCGGGGCTGCATTCGCTGCTCCCACGGAGCCTCCCCAGCCCAGTCAGAGGAGTCTGAGTGTGGCACCGAGGGGCTCCCAGAACGGGCGCTGGCTCTGGCCAGGGCAGGGCAGTGGGGACCCAGACCCTCATGGGCACCCCTTGCTCCTTTTCCCCTCCCAGGAGCTGGGGGCCAGGCCCCGGGCACAGCTGGGCACAGCTCCCAGGGCTGGATACACTTTTGAAAGACAGCTTGTCCCCTGAGCTTCTGTCTGTTCACCCTGAGCTGGGGAAGATCCATGTGTGGGACAGGAAGATCTGCTTCCCCCACTTCCTTTTTACGGCCCNCAGCTGCCACCCCGGGAACAAAACAAAACAGATAAAACACAACATGCCTCCGGCCCAAAAAAAAAAAAAAAAAAAAAAAAAAAAAGTTGTAAGATTCAGACTAGAGGCCTGCCCTGAAATCCAGCAGTAGGCAGCCAAGGAGGTTTCCATCGATTGCCTTAAACAAAACAAAGTTTGGATCCTGCTGCTCACTTCTGCCTGGAAAGTCCCATTCCTCGTGTGAAATAGTCCCATTCCTCACCTGAAAGCTTCTGTGTGTCTGGCTGAGACAAGAGAGCAAGGAGAGCTCAACCCTGTGCTTTCCTTTGGACTTTCCCTTGGAAAACTTCTTTGCTGTGCTGTTTTGAAGTGTGTTGCTGCAGGAAAGTCGAGCTCTTAGTTTGCACTCTAGATTTCTAAGTAATTTGAAAGTTTGTCTGATGGAAAACCCCTGGGTGAGTCTGGGTGCTAGCAGGAAGCAGAAGTGACTGCCAGCATAACAGCAGGGATTGAGCTCCAGCCAGCCCTTGGGGCAGTCACAGGCTTGGGCTCCCTCTGGGACCAGGGACAGGAGCCAAGGAGCTGTGGCAGGCTCATCTCCAGGAAATTTCTGAGAGACATTTTCACTAAAATACAAAAGAAACAAGTTTTTTACACTGAGAAAATGGACTTCATTTTCTATGCCCACTGAAGGATATGTAAAGCTGAGTATAGTAAATATATAATGGTATTTAAAAGGAAGCAGCATCCAAATTATTAAAATTGCACTTGGATTTTCTGTAAATACTGAATAATTTTCAACTGTAATCATCATCCAACACTCCAAAGATTGACACAATTATAATTAATACTTAAATGGGAAGTAATTATATGGTTCTTACTGCTATATAAATTATACCATTACTGAGTCATATGCACATGATGAGAAATAAGGTAAGCATGCATTTTTTGCTAAGTAGATGACAGTAAATATGTATTTTGCTAAAATGGGACAATTTTTTTTTTTTTTTTTTTTGCAGTTCAGCAAGATTTTCATTATTCACAGTACAATGTACGCAAAAGAACAAAAAATCACCATTTTGCATTGCAGAACTGCTGTCAGGCATTGCTAGAAGGTAGGCTCTATTTCACATTTCTGTTTTTAACAGAGAGAACTGCTCCTCTCCATAAAGTATTAGTTACACAGTTTTGCGGTATGCAAAGGACCCTGCAATGAGAGAACAAAACTCTGCCCCACCTCTGAGGGGTTGGAGATGCACAGAAGTGCCCCAGTGAGATTTACTGGCAGGGGGATCAGGAGAGGGGTGGTTTGTGCAGAATGGGATTTTCTTTCCCGGCTGGGTCTGCCTGCAGCTTCTGCAGAGCTGCCTGGAACAGGGCAGGGCTCCGGGCCCTGCTTCCTTCGGGCTGCTGCTGGGGAGGGCCATGGCGAATCTCATGAACCCAGATCTGAAGGGAAATGTGATATTTTTCCCCTGAAAATGAAGCTCTGCCAAGTAACATGACCAAGCTGAAGGCTTTTCTGCAGACAGGCACAGAGGGCTTTTCACACGTGGCAGACGAGTCTCTAGTCCCGTACAGACACTCGGTTTCTCTGCACGGTGGGAAACCCTTTGGTTTGACTTTTAACCTTTCAGACAGGGATTTCCTGCCCTTCCCCCAACTCTGTACCTGTGGTTTACAAGACAAACTGACTTTAAGTAGACTTCTGATGAGAATGGGAGATGTACATATTACCTCATGTTAGCAATCCATTGGTAAACTTGTAGAAAACTAATCCCAGTCTTTCTGTCTTCCTTCAGTAACACAAAGTGTCCCTGGCACTGTGCTGTGTGTTTGGCAGCATTTCCTACACACATCTGCCTGCTCCCTCTTGTGGATCACTCCATAAAATCCTGTCATCCTGTTAGCAGAGAATAATCCAGATAATCCCAGCTGTGGATATGGGAGTCAACCGAAACACCCACATCCACACTGTAGCATTTTCCTAAATTACCACTGAACACCTTGGTTATGTGATTCATTACAAACATATCTAATTAAAACAAACTGAATTGAAGGCAGTGTGCGCTGCCTTCTGTGATATTTTACACCATCACCTGCAGGAGTGCTTTAGCATTTTCTGCTCTTGTTAATCTTTTTTACTGAGAGATATCCAACAAAGCTGGGGGAGGTTTAAAATCTTATAAATCCAAACAGACAGCACTAGAAAGAAAACAATTAGGTGTAAAACACTGCAGAGAGAAGTCTGCAGCTCAGAAGATGCTCCAACAACTTCCAGTGCTACTACTGCAAGTGTTGAAATCACTTGTAATGATGCTGTAAGAACATGCTTTCATTTCTTGAAAATATTGCAGATCTTGGATAAGTCTCAGCAAAGTTGGCAGAGTGATGTTGCTCTTGAGAAATTCATCTCATGCTACCAGATACTGCCCTAAACCCTTGCCTAATTCTAATACCAGTGCTAAAACCCAGACTTTACACAGGTCTTTGCTTTATTACATAAGTAAAATCAGAAAGAAAACTGGACATGCTATTTCTTGCTACATGATAACAACCCTGTATTTCTGTAGTCATCTCTTCTGCTTCAATTTTTGGTATACTGATCCTATACAGAACTTTTAGTAAAGAACACACACATATTTGGGTTTGCTTCTGTGCTTTTTATTTTACATCTCTGGGACCACCCACGACTGAGCAACTGCTGAGGAAGCAGCACTGTGCTTCAGTCGCTTACATTTGGATTTGTCAGAGGCCACAGGAACAAGCACTGGAGCAGTCAGGTCCCTCCTGCTCTCGGGGACAAGTCAGTGCCTAAGCTCAAGAAGGGCAGAGTCAAATTACTGAAGTCAGGACACTGAAAATGGCAACATATCACCAAGGGAAAAAATGAAAAGCCAGGAAATAATAAACCAATCATCCCAGGAATATTCCAACAGATCATTTCTTAGCACAGCAAGGGGAGTAAAGATATATTTCCTGAACGGAAACCATATCTAACTGATCTAAGTGGTCTTCATATAGTCTGACAAATTATTTCCCCTCCTTAAACTAGAAATAATTTCTACATGAAATTATGACCACAGACTTCTGTGAATTAAAATAATTACCATCATATGAGAGAATATTTATCAATTTGTGAAGTCACACTGATGCACAACAGCATGGGGGCCACAGGCAGTGACTTGAAAATTCAGATTCCAAAAATCAAGATTAGAAAAGCACCTGGATCACAGATGTGTTTTCCAGCTGCTGGAGCCAACCTCCATTTAATGCCTCGGCAGGACACTTGTCAGCCCCACAGCAGCCACAAACCCCTTCCAGCTGCTCCTCAAGCCCAGGGATCCAGAGGCAGCTTCCAGAGGAGGAGCAGAGCAGGCCCAGGGATGCCACCTTGTCTCGGGGGCGTCCCCCAGGGCAGGCAGCAATCGCCGTGCCGTGTAAATGCTGTGTGCTTGGCTGGCCTTCTCAAGGGAAGGGAAGGGAAGCCAGCCTCAAAAGGAATGGGCTGTTTGGCCAGGAGCTAGCTAGCGAGCTGGGGAATGTGAGCAGACTGAGCAGCACCGGGGAGAAGGAATTGCAGCAGTGGGAGATGGCGGCCGACTCAGTGATCCCCTTCTGCAAACGAAGGGGCGCAGAGCCCAGTGAGGGACAATCGCCCCTGAGGGCCGAGCGCCATGAGAGACAGAGCCGGCAGAGGGGGCCGAGTAACTCATCGAACAAAACTTACACCATTTGTCACCGATGAATGTTGATACCCCTGTGAAAACGTACAGTGAAAACTTCTGATGATCGGGGAGCTATCGGTGGTTTGCCAGCAGCTCCCTGCTTTGCGCAAACCATGTTAAAGCACAGAAGCGCCGCCCCGCGGTGTGAAATCGGCGCTGCGCACCGGGGAGCCACCGACGCGCCGGGACACCCCGGGCCGGGCACACACCCCGGGCCGGACACACACCCCGGGCGGGCACACACCCCGGGTG